>JAFMSR010000008.1:7819353-7837238 GCA_022818135.1 Saxidomus purpurata
AATAGACAAAATTCAACAGTAATTTCATAAGACGGGACCTACGAAGACCCATACACAGCAGGCAAGCCCAGAAAAATGGAATTGAACACCGTTCTCCCATGCGACTGATGAGAATACTTACCACTATAGGATTGTTGTTAGCTGATTACAAGGAATTACCTATGTGGAAATTGCCAAGTTTGAATGCTTGTTTTTCTTATCAAATATGTTGCTGACTGAGAAAGTATAATTACTCTTCACTCATAATTAACATTGGTTGGGAGGTAACGACATATTATGTTGACAGATATCAGATATTTACGTAATATCATTATTAAACCATCCATGAAAGGCTAAAAAAACGCGTTGATATTGCATTGACCCTTTTCATGGGGTATTATCCAATTAAAAGGTGCCTTATATAGTAAGAATGTTATACAGTATTATGCTATAAAATGTACAGTTACAAATGCAACAATGAAACAATTTGCTGAACTTTGCTGTTCTTGTCACTAAACAAACCCATGGCAATTTATCTTCAAGGCTTGAAATTTTGCATGGAATCTATGTACAAAGTATATTAATTGATAACTTATTATGTTACTTCCAAAGTATCTATTATTTGTATTTTGAGGTTATTCAGCTATATATTCCCAGTCATTATCGATAAAATCAGCGGTTTAAAGTATACTGTAGTACCGTAAACCATTCAATAATCTATGTAGAGTTGTTGTTGTACAATAAAAGGGTGGATGCGAGCCTCTATATTGATTAAACTGTCTCGGTGCACAATAATTACCCGTGTGAAACATCCGGATTCGTTATAATCCGGCAATTTACGGTATCGTTCGGAAATATCCTAACCATCTCATCTTAATGACGTAACAACCGCATATAATGACAAAACTACCGTATATAAAGAAATTACTACCGCATATAATGCTGTAAGCACAGCATATAAGGAAATCGCATGTACAGCATATAATGCGAGATCCACAGCGTATATTAACGAAAGTACAACACAATGTTATATGCACTGCATGTAAGGATAAAAGCACCACACAGTCACTACCACATATATTTCATTTTGCACATCATATAATGTAAAAAGCACCACGTATAACGTTTTATCTACTACACACAATAACAAATCTACTGCATATATTGCACTGCATATAAAGACAGTACCACCTCATATAAGAAGAGTTGTACTACATATAACAAAGAAAGTACAACATATAAAGTAACTTGTACCACACACAATGAACTATCTACCACGTATAATTAAATATCTACTTCATATAATAAAATATATACTGCATATAATGAAATATGTACCGCATATAAGCAAACAAGTCATGATAAGACGGTCATGGCGTTCCATAGTTAATTGTAGCAAATTTACATCTTGTGTATCGCAGATCATTTTATAAGCAATCTCGGTTTAAAATGGATCAAAAATCTGACAGTTTTCCAAAACGTTCATTTATGGATGCAAAAAGATATTGAATGGCGACATAGATCCAAGCCGGACTATAGTGTTGTAAATGAGAAATTTATGAACGAGAGAACAAACAAGCATCCTGAAGGATCCCTTGAAAAAACTGTTGAAGATTTAGTTAAAACATGGGAAATGGAGAGCAGTCACAAACCGCGGGCACAGGTAATTGTTTATTTTACATATGGCGATTTTTCTCTTTATTCAGACATCAATTACTATGGCGTGTAATATGTTGTAATATCATACCCATTTTCAATGAAAACTAGGGGTTTTTAGCTCACCTGACCTGGCTCAGGGTGAGCTATTAGGATCGATGAATGTCCGTCGTCCGTCGTCCGTCCACATTAGTTCGTTAACACTCTAGTGGTCACATTTTTGCCTCAATTGTCACGAAACTTGGTCAGGTTGTTTGTCCCAGTAATTACTCGGACGAGTTCGAATATGGGTCATCTCGTATGAAAAACTAGGTCACATGACCCAAAATAGAAAAATCTTGTTAACACTCTAGAGGTAACATTTTCAGCCCAAATATCCTGGAAATTTGTCAGAAAGATTGTTTTGATGATTTCTAGCTCAAGTTCGAATATTGGTCATCTGGAGTCAAAAACTAGGTCACACAGCCTGAATATGGATAAACCTTGTTAACACTCTAGAGGTTACATTTTCAGCCCAAATACCCTGGAAATATGTCAGAAAGGTTGTTTCGATGATTTCTAGCTCAAGTTTTAATATGGGTCATCTGGGGTCAAAAACTAGGTCACAGAGCCCAAATATGGAAAAGCCTTGTTAATACTCTAGAGGTAACATTTTCAGCCCAAATATCCTGGAAATTTGTCAGAAAGGTTGTTTCGATGATTTCTAGCAACTTTGTTAAAAGCAGTTGTACTCGGGTGAGCGATAAAGGGCCATCATGGCCCTCTTGTTTAATTTACATTCAATCTGTGAGTAAACATGTAGCGGTTTTTGGTCTATTTTGTATTTGCTGGAATAGTAAAACGGTTTCCGGACGATAACTCGAGAATGCTTAAGCCTAGCATCTTTTAGCTTGATGTGCAGGTTGGCCATGACCAGCAGATGACCCAATTGATTTGAGGTCAGAAGGTCAAAGGTCAAGGTGACCCGGGATAGTAAAACGATTTCCGGACGATAACTCGAGAACTCTTGGGCCTAGCATATTGAACTTGGGCCTAGCATATTGAAACTTGATGTGAAAGTTGGTCATGACCAGCAGATAATCACGATTGATGTTTAGGTCAGTAGGTCAGTAGGTCAAAGGTCAAGGTCACCGGGACCTTTCATATTGAAGTGAGTCATTAGTCAATAACAAGTCGGCATACATTTTTCAAACTTGATTTGCCATTACCAGTGGATGACCCCTATTCATTTTCAGGTTATTAGGTCTGACGCCAATTTCACAGTGACTTTTACTTTAAAAACGATTCCTTGCATATTAGTAGTTCGATTTTTTCTACATTACTGATCAAGAAGGAGGAGGGAGCATTCGTGTTTTACAAACAGGCCTTGTTAGCATTGTTACAAAATGATTCTTGGAATATATTACACTTTCTATCATTTACAGGTATACTAATTTGTCTTATACATCTTCCGGCCTCAATTTATAAACTGATGAAACACGTAAATAAACGCGACAGTGACTCACAAATTTATCAGCATTGAAACATTCGAGATATGGTTGAGATGTGTCTATAAAATAAAGCTCTTCTGGAATCATTTAATTTTGATAAAATTGTCACTTAATCTTTGATTAGCTATAACTTTATAAAGTTATTGAGTTGTCAACGGTTTCACAAAAGTTACTCACTTTTTGTCTGAAATTAATCTTTAGTTTTACAGTTTTGTCATTTAACACTAACTAACTAGATTTAGAGTGTAGATCTATGGCAAGCGAAATGCACAATAATCCTTTAAACTATAGGTTTAACTGTTAAACCCATAGTTTAACGCCTCTTAAACCCCTAGTTTCAAGTGCCGTTTGCACATTAATTTCTTAAACCGTGGTTTTAAGTCTTAAACCGCAGTTTAAAGTCTGTTAAACCCATAGTTTAAGAGACGACCAATCAAATGAGCTGAAACCACGGTTTAAAGTGTCATGTGACCCTTTAAAACGACAATTACATACATATTTATGGCAAGCGAAATGCACATTAATCCTTTAAACTATAGGTTTAACAGTTAAACCCATAGTTTAACACCTCTTAAACCCCTAGTTTCAGGTGCCGTTTGCACATTAATTCTTAAACCGTGGTTTAAAGTCTTAAACCGTAGTTTAAAGTCTGTTAAACCCATAGTTTAAGAGACGACCAATCAAATGAGCTGAAACCCCGGTTTAAAGTGTCACGTTACTCGTTAAAAACGACAATTACATACATTTTTACTTTAAACTGTGGTTTAAGACATTAATATAGGGTTTTACGCGCCGAATGCACATTTAATCTGTTAAACCCTAGGTTTAACTCTTAAACCCATAGTTTCAGGTGCCGTTTGCACATTAATTTCTTAAACCGTGGTTTAAAGTCTTAAACCGTAGTTTAAAGTCTTAAACCGTAGTTTAAAGTCTGTTAAACCCATAGTTTAAGAGACAACTAATCAAATGAGCTGAAACCACGGTTTAAAGTGTGTGTAAACATTCCTAACATGACATAGGCTGTCAAAAAGCAACTCTTTGGTCATTATTTATATGTTGTCTTCGGGTGTAATTTAGGGGATTTTTGTAACATAACAAGTAACTGTTCATAAAATTTTTTAGCGCATGGTGTAAACATGTAATGTTATTCATTTATTTGTTTATTTAGTTATCACAATATCATATTTTTTTATATTTGCGCTTTAAACCACTATATCAAAGAAAACACTGATCTAACATCCTCGTTAAAAATCGACAGTGACAAAGACTTGGAATTGCTTGTATAATTCATATAACTTTGACAGAATGAAAAAATACACCTTTTACAGCATTAATGCGAGAACTGTTGGGGTCGGTAAAATATGACGTTCTAGATCCGACTTGTATTACATTTAATGAAAAAATATCTATGTGTATAGTTTTAGCTAAAACATTCATTTAGGGCATATCCGTTTCATTGACAGATTTTAGGTTTTTTTAATAGAATGCACAAATCAAAACCTAGTATATACAGCTTAAGTATTTTATTACAGGTCATTATAAATGTTACGTAATGTCCGGCCATAAAGCATCAATAAGCTAGCAGACGAACTGATCATTCGGAAGTGTTAGAGCAGCATTATGGGACATCCGTGCGACAATACCTTTTTAAACAAAACTTAAAAACAGTCCCTTTTCCTTTCTTTATATATATTTTATATCACCATAATCTAGAATGATTGTTTTATTCTAACCCGTTTTTGATTCTTGAATACTTTCATAGTTGTTATATAGCTTATGCCAGGATTTATTAAATTAACGGCCCTGTATATACGATCCCTGCTTATGCGCAAGTTAAAAGATTAACTGTTTTTTTAGTAAACATGGTCACATTTTGCGCGTTTTAATTTAACTGATCATACAAAGTATAGTAATATGACAATTACGAATTTAAACTTAAAACAGATCAAATTAGTCAAGTCTCAGAGAAATGAAAAAATATCATTAAAAATTGGAAATGTTACATTTATCATGCGTGTAGCGTCAGTGGCGTGTATTAGCGTTGACTTTGACATTTTTTTCTGACACATGTTAGAAACTTATAAAAAAACTTACATTATACTCGAAACATGAAAACACTTAACTAATTATGCCGCGCCTGTATATTATTGGTTGACATGGTTTTAACAGCTTCTTATAAAAAATTACATGTATATCCGGTAAAATGTTTTTAAGCTTCAGAGGATACAGACCGATATAGTACTATAAAAAGCAAGGCACGACTTTAGCCGTAGGCAATATCCCGATAAGAGACAGGTAATAAAACAATGAAGGGTCATAGACCTGATCCACTTTAACCCAATTTCAGTTTGAGCGGGGTCCTAATATAACGTTTTTAGGACGGAGGTTTAAATATAATTCAATTTGTCATGAAAAAATAATCATCATATCTAGTTATCTTATATTATGAATATGAGAGGGTGGTGATGTAGAGGTTAGGGTGTCTGCCGCCTATCCCGGAGGTTGCGGGTTCGAGCCCCACCGGGGTTGCGACACCAGTACTGTTTTTCCAGGAAGCGGACTCTAGTGACCGCATAAGTTTCAAGATTTCTTCACAATCGATCTAAATTGAATTAGTACAAACTATAAACATGATTTTGCTTTACTTATAAATTTAAATATTACAGGTAATTTAAATGTATCTATACTTAAATGTGACGTGTGAAGAATGCGAGCAAAACCCGTCCAATTTTGCACAAGTAGTCCCTTCATTATTTGGCAGAAGCGGACATTATCCATTTTCAGTCTTCAAAGCTTAAAATTGATTTAAAATCATCATAGCGTAATATCACCTGGTGACAAGCTTGTCTGTCCTGATGAAACCACCCCAATCCCTCTAATCCCACCTTATACAGATGCGATTCACCTTCGTGGGTTCGAGCATTGCTACAGAACATGTTTCTTTGCGTGAGCCCAAAAATATAGTTTATTACGGACGATATGGATCTACACGTAGTACTGGTTCGATCCAGAAACAATGGTTATAGGTAAACTGCCCGTAAATGAAAAGCTACAGGCACTTATTTTGTATTTACAATTAATAAACATTCACAACATGACATAGGCTATCGTCTGTATAATGCATCGGTCAGTCATACGACGCAAAACGTAAAACCAAATTAGAAAACGTGTTTTCCATGGAATGTTTGAGAGGCATTATATTATGTCTTACTAAACCTAGTAAAAGTAATGCTGTACAGGCTTCAATGATACTATTTTTATATTTGCTATTTACCTTCTAGTATGTGAGCTTTAGGCAATTTAGTTTTTGTAACGAATTGACCATTATGTATTAGACCGTTCTACTTGTGTTCGAGTTCCGCGGCGCCGTGATCCTGAAAACTTAGAGACCACCCTATGAATAAAGACCAGCAGGGAGATCGCCGTGCACTATTGATATATTATACTCTTGTATCAAATTTTTTGTGCACAACGTAAGCTTTAAGAATATAAGTCAATAACAAAGGGATTACATGTATTTGCAATTTGACAGTTTTCGACCAAATGCTGTAGTGTTCAACCTAGTTTTCGACCACATGTCGTAGTCTTATCTTTGACAAACTGTCGTATTAGACCAACTATCTTATTCGACGAAGTGTCGTAGTCGACGAAATGTCTTTCGGCGTAATATCGTGCACCGCATGGAATCGAGTATTCCTACCGACCATGTCTCTTTATGTGAGAAAATTGTTAGTTTCAAACGGAGAAGAGGAGTCTAGTACTGGTGCTTAGCAGAAACAATGTTTAGGTAAACTGCCCGCCTGTAAAAATGACTAGCAGCCCCCATAGTAACATGATGTCATGCCGTTACATAGTGGCGCTGTGACCAAATTTATTAATTCAGTTGCCTGTTTGTATATAAAGTGAAGTTCAATTTCGGTTTGGCTCGATCATTTCCGGTTTCGTATGAGAAATTAAAATCTATGATATATGTTTTGTTTTGTACAAAACCTGTTACAAGTACATTTTTTTCGGAAATGTAGTTTTTTCATATACTGTAACCTGTCATACTAGGACCGTGTAGCCAAATATTCTTATTTAACATCCGAAATATTGCAAATTGTCAAATAATCAAACAGGTAAGACAACATACTTCTAATGTTTTACAACAGCCTGCTAATGGCAGGCCTAGATGAACGACTGTCAAAGTGATGTGCAATTTATTATAACAAATATACAAGCAATTTCAAGTCTTTGTGACCGTTGATTTTTCACGAGGGTGTCAGATCAATGTTTCTTTTAAAAAATGGGTTAAAACGCTAAAAGTGTCACGTGACACTTTAAACCAGGGTTTAAGCTAATTTCATTGGTTGTCTCTTAAACTATGGGTTTAACAGACTTTAAACTACGGTTTAAGACTTTAAACCACGGTTTAAGAAATTAATGTGCAAACGGCACCTGAAACTATGGGCTTAAGAGTTGTTAAACTATAGGTTTAAGAGTTAACTGAATTAATGTGCATTTGGCGCGTAAAACCCTAGATTAAAGTCTTAAACCGTAGTTTAAAGTATTATATGTAAAACATCGTTTTAACGAGTCACGTGACACTTTAAACCGGGGTTTCAGCTCATTTGATTGGTCGTCTCTTAAACTATGGGTTTAACAGACTTTAAACTACGGTTTAAGACTTTAAACCACGGTTTAAGAATTAATGTGCAAACGGCACCTGAAACTAGGGGTTTAAGAGGTGTTAAACTATGGGTTTAACTGTTAAACCTATAGTTTAAAGAATTAATGTGCATTTCGCTTGCCATACATATTTACTTTAAACTGTGGTTTAAGACTTTAATCTATGGTTTTACGCGCCGAATGCACATTTAATCTGTTAAACCCTACGTTTAACTCTTAAACATATAGTTTCATCTGCCGTTTGCACATTAATTCTTAAACCGTGGTTTAATGTCTTAAACCGTAGTGTAAAGTCTGTTAAACCCATAGTTTAAGAGACAACCAATCCAATTAGCTGAAACCACGGTTTAAAGTGTCACGTGACGCACTCCTTGACGCACAAATATGATAGGTGAATATAACACATGTTTGGATCGGTATTTGCTTTATTTTGAATTTTGCAATTTAAATGCTATTTAGTATATACATTATAATCAACTCTTTGGTCATTACGTATATGTTATCTTCGGATGTAATTTAGGGGATTTTTATAACATAATGAGTAACTGTTAATAAAACATTTTAGCGCATGGCGTAAACATGTAATTTTATTCATTTATTTATTTATGTAGTTATTATCAATATCATATTTTTTTTTATTTGTGCTTTAAACCACTGTATCAAAGAAACCCTGATCTAACATCCTCGTTAAAAATCGACGGTGATAAAGACTTGGAATTGCTTGTATAATTCATATAACTTTGACAGACTGAAAAATACACCTTTTACAGTATACGTAGTATATGTGTTACATATAATGAAGATCTATGGTATTACTTAATGCTGCTATATACCATGTTTTACTAGTATTAATGATTTTCATCTTAATATCTTTTTTTCGGCGCTCGCGAGTAGAATGTATAAATATTTTTGAATTGACAAATTTACTCTGTAAGACACTTTTTAATTGGACAATTCCGCATGAAAAAGGTAAATAAAATCCTCCTGCGTTTTCAGTATTTCTTTAATGGTTTTATAATTTTAGTACGTAAATAGTTCATATCTATCAACTTAATAAGTTACCGCCAAACTAATGTTAATTTTAAAGTGTAGAGTAATTATACTTTCTCGACCATTGAATAACGGTCAATATTCCGAGCTCCATATTTGATAAGAAAAATAAGGACTAAATTTGTTTTCCTTATGCACTCAATCACAATTGGGGACACAATGTCTAAGAGGCCGATAACCTCAGTGGGTAGAGCATTCGTTCTAACAGCCCTGTAAGCGAAGGGTCATGGGTTTCGTGTCCCGGTCAGGGCTAAAGGTCATAAGTAGGTCTCGGGTCAGCGATATAGGGCCATATTGACCCTCTTGTTTATATTTACTTCGAGAGAAAAAGAGTTTGGAACTAGAAATTTTCTTTTAAAATAAATACATATGTCCCGCTATGACTCCCTGCCCACGTGACATTTGAACAACTTCCCTAAAACTCAATTTAGGTCATCCAATCATACCAATAAGCCTACCAATTTATAACATCATACGATCAACCGTTCTCGTTATTGAGATGAAAACATTTTTTAATTCAACTTCCCTTTTACCTTGACCTTGGACACCAAAATATACAGGGATCTTCCACTCGGCATGAACATTACATCTACAGTGTAATATCATCCTAGGTTTAACCGTTGTTCAGTTATTGATCGGAAACCATTTTAAGGTAGGTCAGTACCTTTCGTCAGTAAAATTAAAAGTTGTCACATTTGTTTGAAATTTGGTACATGCGTATATTGTGCCCATCTGCGTTGCATGTTTTATTGAACGTTTTTATTCACATGACGTCACGTGACGTCATTTAACAATTTGGTACATGCGTATATTGTGCCCATCTGCGTTGCATGTTTTATTGAACGTTTTTATTCACATGACGTCACGTGACGTCATTTAACAACGCCATATGGCGACAGCGTACCGGAAGCATACCTTAATGTGGTTATTGTTATGTTATTTTGTCATTTGTGGACCTACTTTTATTTTTCAAAGTTTGCTATAATACTTGCAAAATATTCTATCAATCGATGTGCAAACTATTACACTTTCGTTAAAAAAGTATTACATTTCCGTCGAAAACGTACAGAAAAACGTCAGAGACGTCATTTATCTGTTGGCATTTCAGAGAATAACAAAAAAAAGTAGATGGTGAAAGATTTTGAAATTTTGACAATTTACTATTTTTGATACTTATAACTGAATAATTGAATAAAAATGGGATGTGTTCGGCTTAGATTTTCAATAAGCGCACTGTAACGCGAAAAAGTGACGACACTTCTAGGAATAGGTAAATAAAGTGATCGTTTACGTACACGGAGTGAAAATGTCAAACAGTCACTGGACTCATTTTTTCAAAACTCCAACATTTTAAAGGATGGAACAAGCAATTTCTCAATATTTCGTTTTTTACCTATATATTTATGGAAGAATACTCTACCAGCTTACTAATTTCTTGAGTGTTGTCTCACAGAAGCTGTTTTAAACGGTTTTCACAACTTCTCGAAAATAAGTCTTAAATGCTTCGAGTTAAAACCTATCCTGACAACAGAAGACCCTTTACTAGCACCGAATGATTATAACCAATCAACCCACGAATAAGAAATCTCCTTTTCAAAGGGCCATGTGTTATAGCAAAGGCAGATATGATGTTACCCATAAAATGAGCCTTCAATTTTACAAGGTACTGTCAAATTACTTTCATAACACGTAATCATCAAACTTTTGAAAATGTGGCGTGCAATTAAAACTGTTTTCCGTTTGTGTGTTATTTTATCAAGTAATTTATAAAACGTGACACGTATCCTGTTTTCTTTTCAAACGCATTCAAAACGAATTTTAACCATGGTAAGTGAAGTTTTATTGTAGTTCAAAGGTGTACTGACTTGTTATCAGATACGAAGATCAGAATTGTAATGATGATTGCATACAGACTGCATGATGCTTTGTGCTTAAATAATGATGTTTTTCTGCCCACAAATGGTGCAATTATCAAAAGAAACCCATATCCTTTTGTATATATCATTATATAAACACCTACACAAGTTAGCCGTCCCGGATTCTGTATTGTATGCTTTACCTGAAACATGCATAATTAGATCCGGGTTTGATACAAGTGTCATATGACGATTAATGGCTATATTCAGAGTCGTC
This sequence comes from Saxidomus purpurata, assembly GCA_022818135.1. Taxonomy (NCBI): domain Eukaryota; kingdom Metazoa; phylum Mollusca; class Bivalvia; order Venerida; family Veneridae; genus Saxidomus; species Saxidomus purpurata. The sequence continues at coordinate 7,830,330 of JAFMSR010000008.1, forward strand.
ACTCGAACTCCACCTTGACTCATACTCGGGAAAGGCTTCCTTAAGGGATGCTCAAGGACGCCTCAAGTAAGGTGAACTCGAGTGACTAATTGGTATTCATAGTCAAAAGTCATCCTTGACTTTCTCGAGGAAGGTTTGAGGCGTTAATCACCCGTAACAAATCTTTTAACAATTGATTCATACATAAATATGGAATACACATTGCAAAAGAAAACATGACAGTTTAAAGAATTGTATAATCAGATATGTTTCCGTTTCCCGCATCTTCAAGAAGTAAACCAAAAAGTCAGAGATTTTGAGCAGCGATCATTGTGGATGGAGTTTAACAGAAAGGATGGGGAGGTTACTTAAAATAAATCATATACTAATTTATACTTAACAAAAAATAAAGAATCGTTTTTTTTTAAAAGTTGATTTTCGTTTACGTAACAATATGATCTGATTCAAAATAATGTTCTTTGTTGTCACCTCATCAGTCATAACACTATACATATATATAAAATTAGTGAGAAAGCATAAATTGAACGTGTCGCTCTACTGACGCCATTTTCAAGATCACTGTTTTACGTATGTACTCTTGCTAAGGCTAGGCATTTGTGCTTTATAAAAAAATATCAATGCACATTGATTGTTTAAAAAAATACTTAAAAAAAGAAAAAGGTTGGCTTGTCTTATAAGATCAGTACCTGGCCCTACCAGAAAAGCATTTGTTTCATTGCAAAGATTGCGCAACAAGTTCTCTTAACTTTTACTGGTAGTAATCGCTCTCGAGACACCATATTTGTCCGAACCAACCACTTGTCAGAGAGAGATAGAGATTTTCATGTCTGGTAAACACTTACAGCTGGATAAACTGAGACACCTGTGGCATAGAATGTTTTGGTCTAGACATTTGTCAAGTGGTCTAACTGGGAATTGAACCCGGAGAGAGAGAGAGAGAGAGAGAGAGAGAGAGAGAGAGGGAGAGAGGGGGAGAGAGAGAGAGAGAGAGAGAGAGAGGGGGGAGAGAGGGGGAGAGGGAGAGAGAGAGAGAGAGAGGGGGGGGGAGAGAGAGAGAGAGAGTAAAGAGCGAAGGTATGTGTCTTTGGGGGCGGGGTGAGTTTGGGGCTGTGCGGCAAAAACATTTAATACCGTGCAGTGTTAACCTGTGCTAATATGTACAATTTAGCAAGATGCAACTTTGAAATCAAAGAAATAAAACAGAGGGATATAACTATAATGTTGTATCCTGATCGTACAAGTTTTATTCCATGTTAAAATATAATATCCTGGTCTGACTCGGCAGGGAGGTCTGCGCAATTTATCTAGGGTGAGGTTTTGCTCATAAAATATGTTTTATTGCCTACTGATTTGTTTTCGTTTTTTAAGTACTAGTATAATATTTTAAGAAGAATTCCACATCATTAAAATCATCTAAGGGGTTGCCTCAGTCCCTTAAAACTATTCATGGCATACGGACCTATACAACTTCATCTATTTCCTGCAATTCGACCATTTCTCACTGGAGTCATATTCAAAATGACACCTTTAGTGCAGCTCGAGGAAGCGCTTTCGCTCCTCGAAATATCTGTCCTTACTCGAGGTTACTCGACCCTTCCTTACGTTTATGAATACCAATAGCTCCTCACTGGAGGAAATGCATCGACCGTTAGCCGATTAAAGGTAATTATCTGTTCGAGTTTGAGTCGAGGAACGTTTCTGAATATAGCCATAAGTGGGTATTGCAGTTTTCCTCTCCACACTCATTTGATATACAAAATCGAACGTAATAAACTTTGAATAGTGCTTTAGTTACATCACATTAAGACGACCGTATTTGGCAACTTTTTCATATTGCCCGTTCTTACCTGGGATCCAAAAACTTCGCCTTAAAACATTGTCTCAGAGATTACAGCAGCTTGGCAATCAACTTGATTGAAAACTTAACCACTGAGACAGTCGACTTTTCCATGCATGTACATGTATACTAAAACACTATATCCTGCGGCTATAAATATGTATGTTACAATTTAATGCCGAATAAAATATATGTTATGTTATGTTATGTTATGTTATAATCCAGAACTAATATAAAATTTGAGTAAATTTTGCTGAAATAAAAGCCAAGTCCGACTTTCATTCTTTCCACAAAAGAGTGCTATTTTGACCAGTTTCAGCAAGCAACAATTCGTAACATTTCGAGTCGTAGCTGTACATGTAATTCAAAATTGAGGAATTAAAAAATTAAAGTCACCTGCAAGTAGGATGTTCCTGGATTTTAGGAACTTTTTGAAGTTTCAGGGATTATCTCTGTTTATAACATTTGTATCTGTCATCAAATATTTACAAAGTAAAATACTATCAAGTTTGTGCATTTAAAAAACTGTCAAAGTATTCGACTTTCGGACAACATGATTATAATGCTTTCCTTTTATTGCCGCAACAATAGGGGGGGAAAGATGTCTCAACGTCCAGCTCTCTGTTAACCGACAACCTATACTGTAAAATTATTTGTAACATATTAAAAAACTTTATTACTTTAAATTTGAAATATTTGCTTGACCTGAGTGAGAGGAAAGCAGTGTCTTTATTTATACTAATAGTTCATTTTTCTACTATTGCATAACTTTGCAGTCAATGGGAGTGTGTCTTTAAATTCAATTGTTAATGCTCAAATACTTGCAAATTGTCTGTGTCCCATCATAGCAAGGCAAATTGTGGCTTTAAAAAAGGACCCCTTGCCGTCTATCTGATGTCCATTAACTTCTTTCTTTAACAACATTTCTGAACTCACAGCATTAAACTTTAACAATCTTTTTATGAACCAGAAGGCCAAGGGCTTAAATAATTGGCATGCAGCATTGTTAACTAAACCTCTACCAAGATTGTTAAAATTCAACCCCTTGATCAATATTATCCCTATCAAGGACTCGCTTGGGTATAATGCCTAAAATACAAACATTTTAAATTCTTATTGTCTGAAACCAGAGTGGCCATTTAAACCCTCGTGTTTTAACAAAATTGTTACCATTTTCAACTTGGCGAGTTTTCAATTATAAATTGTAATATCTTCAGTATCAATGATCCCACTGTTCTGAACTCCACCTTCAAAATCTACAATGACAAATGTTTCATATAAATGCTCATTGTCCTTTTGTATTTAGCACATAGCTCTACATCCCAATGATAACATGATTGCATCTATCATACATTCATGGTACTTTGAAATTGTAAGTGAAACTTGTCACACCCAATGTATAAATCACTATTGATGGTTAAAGTGACATTATGCGCATCTTACTGCACATAGTGTATTTTTGGTGACAGTTTTATAAAAGCAATTTTTGGTTGCTGTTCGTTTAAATGTTTTAAATTAATGTTTATGCCGCATTAGTATTTGAAGTTGATGCTTTAGATATAAAAAAATCGGACTGATAAAATGATAGTTGATTGTGTCGTTATTTATGTTGGTAGAGATTTCGGCAGTGGAAGGGAATCAACTCCTGCATGCAGTTGTTCTTTTCTTAAATTGACTCTCCCAGTCAAATAAGAAAAATCAATATATGGAAACTTATTATTTCATACTGGTAGCGTGAAGAGTTTGGTATATTGGGTTAAAAGCTATTATTTTCTCTACGCTTTTGTACACACACCATATTCAGCTGGATTTTTAAATGCACATAATGTCACTTTAATACACTTACAGTATCCTACTATTAAATCATAGCTTTGTGAAAGACCATCTTCCGCATATACACTTGTGATGCATTTTCAATCTGATACATAAAACTGCATTTTATGATTTTAGCTCAAATGGACCAATAGTGCTATTAAGATCGCATTATGTCTATCATCCATCCATCCACAATTTCCTTTAACAACACCATGTTGTCTGAAACCATTATCTCATTGTTAAAACTTTCCAGGGATGTTTCTTGCATGAAGCTCTATCAATGTTGTTCAAAATATCCATGCAGAACTCTAATTGCTATGGCAACAAATAGAAAACACTTAAAGACTCTTCTTCTCTAAAACCACAAGGCCTAGGGGTTAGATAGTTAGCATGTGGCATTGTCTACTTTGCGTGACTCAATGTAAAAGGTAATCAGAAATTTTTAACATATTTGGAATGCAACAGAAATGCGTTAAATACAGTCAAAGTTTGTGTAATGTCATATGTAAATGCAATGCAAGCTAGTATAATCATGAATATGGTTAAAAAAACATTTATCCCATCAGCAACACAATTTCATAGATAGTATGTAATATGATCTCCAATTTTTGATCTCGTTCATTTGTTATTTGTTCGCTTTTTTGTACGTATGTTTTGTTACAATAGTTTATTTCATTTAACTATATTTTATATATTTAAAATATCATCTTAATATCTTGCACCTATTGATATTCCAATGCCACAAGTTTTTCAAAATCCAATGCCTCAGTCTGTCCCAACTGTCAAATAAAGGCTGTAACTCTCCTACATGGATTGATTGGGATTGCATTCCGTCCGTCTGTCCGTCAGTCCACCATTTCCTTCAAATGACATCTCTGAAACCACTGGTCCAATGTTGTAAAACTTTGCAGGGATGTTTCTTGCATGAAACTCTATCAAAATGTTCAATGATTTCCATTCCATGCAAAACTTTGGTTGCTATGGCATAAAATACGAAACAATTAAAAAATATTCTCTAAAACCGCATGGTCAAGAACATAGATACTGTTAGCGAGGTATCACTCATTTTGCAGAGGACACATTGTTGTCAGCACTTTCAGTGCTTTGATTTCATTAATTGTGTTCAAATATCATCAAATAAACACTGTCAAAATTACATAAACTTTTACCGTCCCGATTTTGAAATGTTTTGTAAAACGGCAAAAAAGCGTGGAAAAACGATAATGTTTCAAATGTTATTTCAATTGCTTCAAGCGGAATCACGACATGCCTTGTGAAAGAAGGAAAATGTTTTTTACTTGGATGTATAATACATTTTCTGATGACTTTGATAGAATTTACAGAAAGAAAATATGTAACGTATCAATAAAGCTATATGAGAATAACTTCATGACGGGATGGTTCCGGAACGCTGCCACTAGAGGGCGTTGTTAAATGTCGTCATGTGACGTCACAAAAATAGAAACGTAACTATGCGACGCAGATGGACACGATATACGCATTAACCAATTTTTAAATAAATGTGACAACTTTGAATTTTACCGACTAAAGGTAATGACTCACCTTAATTAAAGGTCCATGTTACCTTGACCTTTGACCATCTAACACCTAAATCAGTAGGTCTCTCAGTTATCGTTACGTATAATGTTAACAAGTTATAGGGCGTAGATCCAATGGTTCTCCAGTTATTATCGGAAACCATTTTTAAATAAAGCTCCCTGTGACCTTGACATTAAACTTATTGGCCATATAATTGAAAAGGGCCATTCCCTAGTTATGAGCAATAAGCCTACTTAATTATAGAATGATAGGATTAATGGTTCTTCAGATATTTATCGGACACCACTGTCTAATTTAAGGTCGCTGTGATCTTGAGCATCTTGTAGTCCTCCTCTTGTCATGACCAATAAACTTACCAATATATGTTCGGAAACTCTATGTGACTAACAGACAGACAGACTGACTGACATCCATGGCATAACAGTTTGCTTCCTCTCTTCTGGGAGAAACATGTTGCCTGTACATATACTCAGAACATTTTAAAAACGCAACACTTACATGTTGTGTTGTAGGAGTTTAACGCCCGTTCCAACCGTGTTGGGATAATTTTAACAGGCAGGCAATTTATTAAACAATCGTTCCTGGGAAGAACCAGTACTAGACAATTCTTTTTGAAAATTAACTTTTATGTATTCACATTAATGGAGAATTGATTTTCAGATGTATACTGTGCAAAAAAGAGCGCCGGCTGGCTATTTGTTATCAATATTGATTGTTTCTATTTAAGAAAATGGGGAATAAGCCGTGAACAATGTTAACACCAAAGTATTGTTTTAGTCTGAAATAACATGTTGCGATAGGTTTTGCATCAATCATAAATGTTTGTGTGAGGTATATGGTTAAATGAAAACAAATGCCATATTAACGGAATATCGCTTAAGTCATTCAAAATTTGTGAGAAAAATGGGTTCATTTCACAAATATGATGCTCAAGTTTTAACAAAATTAAAAAATTAACACACATACCAGATTTAAACGATTTTCTGCGATTTTAAAAACCAGTTTCTTATTTTGGTTATGACAAACATTTCACTGTTAAGTTTTTAACATTACCACTCTATATAGAGTTATAGGAGATATTTACCTTTTACAGTAACTATGTACAAATAACAATTTAGCTACTCTACAAATATATAGTAATAAAAAGATAAAGCAAATATAATCCAATCACAGGTGTCTATAAGAACTATAATTAATGTTAAGCCTTTCTGTGAATAATACATGATATCTTGTTTTTCAGGATTAAAATGATGTCTACAACAAGCTGTTAAATACAATTTCGAACAATTGCAATAAGTTTAATCTAGCTATGTTAATGTTTGAATATATATATTTATATTTATATATATATTTATTTATTTATGTCTCATCCATCACATGTATACATATAAAACATACATACACAAACCAACATATATTAACATGAAAATGGCCATTCTTAGTAAGAATTATATGAGACTTCATATACTTTTGCACAAGAAATATTACAATTACTATCACTTATAATACAAGGTAAAAGTTAGATAACCATCGCTAATCCAAGCCTAAAATATGCCATAAAAGGTTTTAGGTAAAAAACTGAAAAGGAAAACTGCACTACTGCGCATGAAAAAAAAAATGCCTTAAAAAATCAAATATCAGCCTTGATCAGATCAAGGATGAACTGATTAGCAATGATTACCTAAACTTAATTAAAA
>JAFMSR010000008.1:7837738-8258897 GCA_022818135.1 Saxidomus purpurata
ACCCGACACCGGGGGTGAAAAGCAGCGTCATGTGAGGTACGCTCAACATGAAGGTAAGTCCGTCGTTTTTTCATCAAAGTCCGTCATGTCAGGTACCGTTGTGTAGGTCTCGTCGAGACAAACACGGAGATGTGCGACACTTGGGGGTCACGCGTCGGGTTTGAGTGTGACACCCGACACCGGGGGGTGAAAAAACAGTCGTCATGTGAGGTACGCTCAACATGAAGGTAAGTCCGTCGTTTTTTCATCAAAGTCCGTCATGTCAGGTACCGTTGTGTAGGTCTCGTCGAGACAAACACGGAGATGTGCGACACTTGGGGGTCACGCGTCGGGTTTGAGTGTGACACCCGACACCCGGGGGGTGAAAACGCGTCATGTGAGGTACGCTCAACATGAAGGTAAGTCCGTCATTTTTTCATCAAAGTCCGTCATGTCAGGTACCGTTGTGTAGGTCTCGTCGAGACAAACACGGAGATGTGCGACACTTGGGGGTCACGCGTCGGGTTTGAGTGTGACACCCGACACCGGGGGTGAAAACGCGTCATGTGAGGTACGCTCAACATGAAGGTAAGTCCGTCGTTTTTTCATCAAAGTCCGTCATGTCAGGTACCGTTGTGTAGGTCTCGTCGAGACAAACACGGAGATATGCGACACTTGGGGGTCACGCGTCGGGTTTGAGTGTGACACCCGACACCGGGGGTGAAAACGCGTCATGTGAGGTACGCTCAACATGAAGGTAAGTCCGTCGTTTTTTCATCAAAGTCCGTCATGTCAGGTACCGTTGTGTAGGTCTCGTCGAGACAAACACGGAGATATGCGACACTTGGGGGTCACGCGTCGGGTTTGAGTGTGACACCCGACACCGGGGGGTGAAAAAGCGTCATGTGAGGTACGCTCAACATGAAGGTAAGTCCGTCGTTTTTTCATCAAAGTCCGTCATGTCAGGTACCGTTGTGTAGGTCTCGTCGAGACAAACACGGAGATGTGCGACACTTGGGGGTCACGCGTCGGGTTTGAGTGTGACACCCGACACCGGGGGTGAAAAAAGTCCGTCATGTGAGGTACGCTCAACATGAAGGTAAGTCCGTCGTTTTTTCATCAAAGTCCGTCATGTCAGGTACCGTTGTGTAGGTCTCGTCGAGACAAACACGGAGATGTGCGACACTTGGGGGTCACGCGTCGGGTTTGAGTGTGACACCCGACACCGGGGGTGAAGTAAACGCGTCATGTGAGGTACGCTCAACATGAAGGTAAGTCCGTCGTTTTTTCATCAAAGTCCGTCATGTCAGGTACCGTTGTGTAGGTCTCGTCGAGACAAACACGGAGATGTGCGACACTTGGGGTCACGCGTCGGGTTTGAGTGTGACACCCGACACCGGGGGGTGAAAACGCGTCATGTGAGGTACGCTCAACATGAAGGTAAGTCCGTCGTTTTTTCATCAAAGTCCGTCATGTCAGGTACCGTTGTGTAGGTCTCGTCGAGACAAACACGGAGATATGCGACACTTGGGGGTCACGCGTCGGGTTTGAGTGTGACACCCGACACCGGGGTTGAAAAAGTCCGTCATGTGAGGTACGCTCAACATGAAGGTAAGTCCGTCATTTTTTCATCAAAGTCCGTCATGTCAGGTACCGTTGTGTAGGTCTCGTCGAGACAAACACGGAGATGTGCGACACTTGGGGTCACGCGTCGGGTTTGAGTGTGACACCCGACACCGGGGGTGAAAACGCGTCATGTGAGGTACGCTCAACATGAAGGTAAGTCCGTCATTTTTTCATCAAAGTCCGTCATGTCAGGTACCGTTGTGTAGGTCTCGTCGAGACAAACACGGAGATATGCGACACTTGGGGGTCACGCGTCGGGTTTGAGTGTGACACCCGACACCGGGGGTGAAAACGCCGTCATGTGAGGTACGCTCAACATGAAGGTAAGTCCGTCATTTTTTCATCAAAGTCCGTCATGTCAGGTACCGTTGTGTAGGTCTCGTCGAGACAAACACGGAGATGTGCGACACTTGGGGGTCACGCGTCGGGTTTGAGTGTGACACCCGACACCGGGGGGTGAAAACACGTCATGTGAGGTACGCTCAACATGAAGGTAAGTCCGTCATTTTTTCATCAAAGTCCGTCATGTCAGGTACCGTTGTGTAGGTCTCGTCGAGACAAACACGGAGATGTGCGACACTTGGGGTCACGCGTCGGGTTTGAGTGTGACACCCGACACCTGGGGGTGAAAACAGCCGTCATGTGAGGTACGCTCAACATGAAGGTAAGTCCGTCATTTTTTCATCAAAGTCCGTCATGTCAGGTACCGTTGTGTAGGTCTCGTCGAGACAAACACGGAGATATGCGACACTTGGGGTCACGCGTCGGGTTTGAGTGTGACACCCGACACCGGGGGGTGAAAAACCGTCATGTGAGGTACGCTCAACATGAAGGTAAGTCCGTCGTTTTTTCATCAAAGTCCGTCATGTCAGGTACCGTTGTGTAGGTCTCGTCGAGACAAACACGGAGATATGCGACACTTGGGGGTCACGCGTCGGGTTTGAGTGTGACACCCGACACCGGGGGGTGAAAACGCCGTCATGTGAGGTACGCTCAACATGAAGGTAAGTCCGTCATTTTTTCATCAAAGTCCGTCATGTCAGGTACCGTTGTGTAGGTCTCGTCGAGACAAACACGGAGATGTGCGACACTTGGGGGTCACGCGTCGGGTTTGAGTGTGACACCCGACACCGGGGGTGAAAACGCAGTCATGTGAGGTACGCTCAACATGAAGGTAAGTCCGTCATTTTTTCATCAAAGTCCGTCATGTCAGGTACCGTTGTGTAGGTCTCGTCGAGACAAACACGGAGATATGCGACACTTGGGGGTCACGCGTCGGGTTTGAGTGTGACACCCGACACCGGGGGTGAAAACCGCGTCATGTGAGGTACGCTCAACATGAAGGTAAGTCCGTCATTTTTTCATCAAAGTCCGTCATGTCAGGTACCGTTGTGTAGGTCTCGTCGAGACAAACACGGAGATGTGCGACACTTGGGGGTCACGCGTCGGGTTTGAGTGTGACACCCGACACCGGGGGTGAAAAAAAAAAAGTCCGTCAATATACATGTGCGAGGTACGCTCAACATGAAGGTAAGTCCGTCATTTTTTCATCAAAGTCCGTCATGTCAGGTACCGTTGTGTAGGTCTCGTCGAGACAAACACGGAGATGTGCGACACTTGGGGGTCACGCGTCGGGTTTGAGTTTGACACCCGACACCGGGGGATGAAAACCGGTCATGTGGGTACGCTCAACATGAAGGTAAGTCCGTCATTTTTTCATCAAAGTCCGTCATGTCAGGTACCGTTGTGTAGGTCTCGTCGAGACAAACACGGGGATATGCGACACTTGGGGGCACTTGGGGTCACGCGTCGGGTTTGAGTGTGACACCCGACACCGGGGGGTGAAAAGGCCGTCATGTGAGGTACGCTCAACATGAAGGTAAGTCCGTCATTTTTTCATCAAAGTCCGTCATGTCAGGTACCGTTGTGTAGGTCTCGTCGAGACAAACACGGAGATATGCGACACTTGGGGGTCACGCGTCGGGTTTGAGTGTGACACCCGACACCGGGGGGTGAAAAGGCCGTCATGTGAGGTACGCTCAACATGAAGGTAAGTCCGTCATTTTTTCATCAAAGTCCGTCATGTCAGGTACCGTTGTGTAGGTCTCGTCGAGACAAACACGGAGATATGCGACACTTGGGGGTCACGCGTCGGGTTTGAGTGTGACACCCGACACCGGGGGTGAAAACGCCGTCATGTGAGGTACGCTCAACATGAAGGTAAGTCCGTCATTTTTTCATCAAAGTCCGTCATGTCAGGTACCGTTGTGTAGGTCTCGTCGAGACAAACACGGAGATATGCGACACTTGGGGGTCACGCGTCGGGTTTGAGTGTGACACCCGACACCGGGGGGTGAAAAAAGCGTCATGTGAGGTACGCTCAACATGAAGGTAAGTCCGTCATTTTTTCATCAAAGTCCGTCATGTCAGGTACCGTTGTGTAGGTCTCGTCGAGACAAACACGGAGATATGCGACACTTGGGGGTCACGCGTCGGGTTTGAGTGTGACACCCGACACCGGGGGGTGAAAACAGCGTCATGTGAGGTACGCTCAACATGAAGGTAAGTCCGTCATTTTTTCATCAAAGTCCGTCATGTCAGGTACCGTTGTGTAGGTCTCGTCGAGACAAACACGGAGATATGCGACACTTGGGGGTCACGCGTCGGGTTTGAGTGTGACACCCGACACCGGGGGGTGAAAACAGCAGTCATGTGAGGTACGCTCAACATGAAGGTAAGTCCGTCATTTTTTCATCAAAGTCCGTCATGTCAGGTACCGTTGTGTAGGTCTCGTCGAGACAAACACGGAGATATGCGACACTTGGGGGTCACGCGTCGGGTTTGAGTGTGACACCCGACACCGGGGGTGAAAAAACAGCGTCATGTGAGGTACGCTCAACATGAAGGTAAGTCCGTCATTTTTTCATCAAAGTCCGTCATGTCAGGTACCGTTGTGTAGGTCTCGTCGAGACAAACACGGAGATATGCGACACTTGGGGGTCACGCGTCGGGTTTGAGTGTGACACCCGACACCGGGGGGTGAAAACGCAGTCATGTGAGGTACGCTCAACATGAAGGTAAGTCCGTCATTTTTTCATCAAAGTCCGTCATGTCAGGTACCGTTGTGTAGGTCTCGTCGAGACAAACACGGAGATATGCGACACTTGGGGGTCACGCGTCGGGTTTGAGTGTGACACCCGACACCGGGGGGTGAAAAAACGCAGTCATGTGAGGTACGCTCAACATGAAGGTAAGTCCGTCATTTTTTCATCAAAGTCCGTCATGTCAGGTACCGTTGTGTAGGTCTCGTCGAGACAAACACGGAGATATGCGACACTTGGGGGTCACGCGTCGGGTTTGAGTGTGACACCCGACACCGGGGGGTGAAAACGCAGTCATGTGAGGTACGCTCAACATGAAGGTAAGTCCGTCATTTTTTCATCAAAGTCCGTCATGTCAGGTACCGTTGTGTAGGTCTCGTCGAGACAAACACGGAGATATGCGACACTTGGGGGTCACGCGTCGGGTTTGAGTGTGACACCGCCCCGACACCGGGGGTGAAAACGCAGTCATGTGAGGTACGCTCAACATGAAGGTAAGTCCGTCATTTTTTCATCAAAGTCCGTCATGTCAGGTACCGTTGTGTAGGTCTCGTCGAGACAAACACGGAGATATGCGACACTTGGGGGTCACGCGTCGGGTTTGAGTGTGACACCCGACACCGGGGGTGAAAAACGCAGTCATGTGAGGTACGCTCAACATGAAGGTAAGTCCGTCTTTTTTCATCAAAGTCCGTCATGTCAGGTACCGTTGTGTAGGTCTCGTCGAGACAAACACGGAGATATGCGACACTTGGGGGTCACGCGTCGGGTTTGAGTGTGACACCCGACACCGGGGGTGAAAAATCGCAGTCATGTGAGGTACGCTCAACATGAAGGTAAGTCCGTCATTTTTTCATCAAAGTCCGTCATGTCAGGTACCGTTGTGTAGGTCTCGTCGAGACAAACACGGAGATATGCGACACTTGGGGGTCACGCGTCGGGTTTGAGTGTGACACCCGACACCGGGGGTGAAAACACGCAGTCATGTGAGGTACGCTCAACATGAAGGTAAGTCCGTCATTTTTTCATCAAAGTCCGTCATGTCAGGTACCGTTGTGTAGGTCTCGTCGAGACAAACACGGAGATATGCGACACTTGGGGGTCACGTGTCGGGTTTGAGTGTGACACCCGACACCGGGGGTGAAAACGGTCATGTGAGGTACGCTCAACATGAAGGTAAGTCCGTCACCCTTTTTCATCAAAGTCCGTCATGTCAGGTACCGTTGTGTAGGTCTCGTCGAGACAAACACGGAGATATGCGACACTTGGGGGTCACGCGTCGGGTTTGAGTGTGACACCCGACACGGGGGTGAAAACGCGTCATGTGAGGTACGCTCAACATGAAGGTAAGTCCGTCATTTTTTCATCAAAGTCCGTCATGTCAGGTACCGTTGTGTAGGTCTCGTCGAGACAAACACGGGGATATGCGACACTTGGGGGTCACGCGTCGGGTTTGAGTGTGACACCCGACACCGGGGGTGAAAACGCAGTCATGTGAGGTACGCTCAACATGAAGGTAAGTCCGTCATTTTTTCATCAAAGTCCGTCATGTCAGGTACCGTTGTGTAGGTCTCGTCGAGACAAACACGGGGATATGCGACACTTGGGGGTCACGCGTCGGGTTTGAGTGTGACACCCGACACGGGGGTGAAAACGCAGTCATGTGAGGTACGCTCAACATGAAGGTAAGTCCGTCCTTTTTTCATCAAAGTCCGTCATGTCAGGTACCGTTGTGTAGGTCTCGTCGAGACAAACACGGGGATATGCGACACTTGGGGGTCACGTGTCGGGTTTGAGTGTGACACCCGACACCGGGGGTGAAAACGCAGTCATGTGAGGTACGCTCAACATGAAGGTAAGTCCGTCATTTTTTCATCAAAGTCCGTCATGTCAGGTACCGTTGTGTAGGTCTCGTCGAGACAAACACGGGGATATGCGACACTTGGGGGTCACGCGTCGGGTTTGAGTGTGACACCCGACACCGGGGGTGAAAACGCAGTCATGTGAGGTACGCTCAACATGAAGGTAAGTCCGTCATTTTTTCATCAAAGTCCGTCATGTCAGGTACCGTTGTGTAGGTCTCGTCGAGACAAACACGGGGATATGCGACACTTGGGGGTCACGTGTCGGGTTTGAGTGTGACACCCGACACCGGGGGTGAAAACGCAGTCATGTGAGGTACGCTCAACATGAAGGTAAGTCCGTCATTTTTTCATCAAAGTCCGTCATGTCAGGTACCGTTGTGTAGGTCTCGTCGAGACAAACACGGGGATATGCGACACTTGGGGTCACGTGTCGGGTTTGAGTGTGACACCCGACACCGGGGGTGAAAACGCAGTCATGTGAGGTACGCTCAACATGAAGGTAAGTCCGTCATTTTTTCATCAAAGTCCGTCATGTCAGGTACCGTTGTGTAGGTCTCGTCGAGACAAACACGGGGATATGCGACACTTGGGGGTCACGTGTCGGGTTTGAGTGTGACACCCGACACCGGGGGGTGAAAACGCAGTCATGTGAGGTACGCTCAACATGAAGGTAAGTCCGTCATTTTTTCATCAAAGTCCGTCATGTCAGGTACCGTTGTGTAGGTCTCGTCGAGACAAACACGGGGATATGCGACACTTGGGGTCACGTGTCGGGTTTGAGTGTGACACCCGACACCGGGGGTGAAAACGCAGTCATGTGAGGTACGCTCAACATGAAGGTAAGTCCGTCATTTTTTCATCAAAGTCCGTCATGTCAGGTACCGTTGTGTAGGTCTCGTCGAGACAAACACGGGGATATGCGACACTTGGGGGTCACGCGTCGGGTTTGAGTGTGACACCCGACACCGGGGGTGAAAACGCAGTCATGTGAGGTACGCTCAACATGAAGGTAAGTCCGTCATTTTTTCATCAAAGTCCGTCATGTCAGGTACCGTTGTGTAGGTCTCGTCGAGACAAACACGGGGATATGCGACACTTGGGGGTCACGTGTCGGGTTTGAGTGTGACACCCGACACCGGGGGTGAAAAAACGCAGTCATGTGAGGTACGCTCAACATGAAGGTAAGTCCGTCATTTTTTCATCAAAGTCCGTCATGTCAGGTACCGTTGTGTAGGTCTCGTCGAGACAAACACGGGGATATGCGACACTTGGGGGTCACGTGTCGGGTTTGAGTGTGACACCCGACACCGGGGGGTGAAAACGCAGTCATGTGAGGTACGCTCAACATGAAGGTAAGTCCGTCATTTTTTCATCAAAGTCCGTCATGTCAGGTACCGTTGTGTAGGTCTCGTCGAGACAAACACGGGGATATGCGACACTTGGGGGTCACGTGTCGGGTTTGAGTGTGACACCCGACACCGGGGGGTGAAAACGCAGTCATGTGAGGTACGCTCAACATGAAGGTAAGTCCGTCATTTTTTCATCAAAGTCCGTCATGTCAGGTACCGTTGTGTAGGTCTCGTCGAGACAAACACGGGGATATGCGACACTTGGGGGTCACGTGTCGGGTTTGAGTGTGACACCCGACACCGGGGGGTGAAAACGCAGTCATGTGAGGTACGCTCAACATGAAGGTAAGTCCGTCATTTTTTCATCAAAGTCCGTCATGTCAGGTACCGTTGTGTAGGTCTCGTCGAGACAAACACGGGGATATGCGACACTTGGGGGTCACGTGTCGGGTTTGAGTGTGACACCCGACACCGGGGGTGAAAACGCAGTCATGTGAGGTACGCTCAACATGAAGGTAAGTCCGTCATTTTTTCATCAAAGTCCGTCATGTCAGGTACCGTTGTGTAGGTCTCGTCGAGACAAACACGGGGATATGCGACACTTGGGGGTCACGTGTCGGGTTTGAGTGTGACACCCGACACCGGGGGTGAAAACGCAGTCATGTGAGGTACGCTCAACATGAAGGTAAGTCCGTCATTTTTTCATCAAAGTCCGTCATGTCAGGTACCGTTGTGTAGGTCTCGTCGAGACAAACACGGGGATATGCGACACTTGGGGGTCACGTGTCGGGTTTGAGTGTGACACCCGACACCGGGGGTGAAAACGCAGTCATGTGAGGTACGCTCAACATGAAGGTAAGTCCGTCATTTTTTCATCAAAGTCCGTCATGTCAGGTACCGTTGTGTAGGTCTCGTCGAGACAAACACGGGGATATGCGACACTTGGGGGTCACGTGTCGGGTTTGAGTGTGACACCCGACACCGGGGGTGAAAACGCAGTCATGTGAGGTACGCTCAACATGAAGGTAAGTCCGTCATTTTTTCATCAAAGTCCGTCATGTCAGGTACCGTTGTGTAGGTCTCGTCGAGACAAACACGGGGATATGCGACACTTGGGGGTCACGTGTCGGGTTTGAGTGTGACACCCGACACCGGGGGTGAAAACGCAGTCATGTGAGGTACGCTCAACATGAAGGTAAGTCCGTCATTTTTTCATCAAAGTCCGTCATGTCAGGTACCGTTGTGTAGGTCTCGTCGAGACAAACACGGGGATATGCGACACTTGGGGGTCACGTGTCGGGTTTGAGTGTGACACCCGACACCGGGGGTGAAAACGCAGTCATGTGAGGTACGCTCAACATGAAGGTAAGTCCGTCATTTTTTCATCAAAGTCCGTCATGTCAGGTACCGTTGTGTAGGTCTCGTCGAGACAAACACGGGGATATGCGACACTTGGGGGTCACGTGTCGGGTTTGAGTGTGACACCCGACACCGGGGGTGAAAACGCAGTCATGTGAGGTACGCTCAACATGAAGGTAAGTCCGTCATTTTTTCATCAAAGTCCGTCATGTCAGGTACCGTTGTGTAGGTCTCGTCGAGACAAACACGGGGATATGCGACACTTGGGGGTCACGTGTCGGGTTTGAGTGTGACACCCGACACCGGGGGTGAAAACGCAGTCATGTGAGGTACGCTCAACATGAAGGTAAGTCCGTCATTTTTTCATCAAAGTCCGTCATGTCAGGTACCGTTGTGTAGGTCTCGTCGAGACAAACACGGGGATATGCGACACTTGGGGGTCACGTGTCGGGTTTGAGTGTGACACCCGACACCGGGGGTGAAAACGCAGTCATGTGAGGTACGCTCAACATGAAGGTAAGTCCGTCATTTTTTCATCAAAGTCCGTCATGTCAGGTACCGTTGTGTAGGTCTCGTCGAGACAAACACGGGGATATGCGACACTTGGGGGTCACGTGTCGGGTTTGAGTGTGACACCCGACACCGGGGGTGAAAACGCAGTCATGTGAGGTACGCTCAACATGAAGGTAAGTCCGTCATTTTTTCATCAAAGTCCGTCATGTCAGGTACCGTTGTGTAGGTCTCGTCGAGACAAACACGGGGATATGCGACACTTGGGGGTCACGTGTCGGGTTTGAGTGTGACACCCGACACCGGGGGGTGAAAACGCGTCATGTGAGGTACGCTCAACATGAAGGTAAGTCCGTCATTTTTTCATCAAAGTCCGTCATGTCAGGTACCGTTGTGTAGGTCTCGTCGAGACAAACACGGGGATATGCGACACATTGGGGGTCACGTGTCGGGTTTGAGTGTGACACCCGACACCGGGGGTGAAAACGCAGTCATGTGAGGTACGCTCAACATGAAGGTAAGTCCGTCATTTTTTCATCAAAGTCCGTCATGTCAGGTACCGTTGTGTAGGTCTCGTCGAGACAAACACGGGGATATGCGACACTTGGGGGTCACGTGTCGGGTTTGAGTGTGACACCCGACACCGGGGGTGAAAACGCAGTCATGTGAGGTACGCTCAACATGAAGGTAAGTCCGTCATTTTTTCATCAAAGTCCGTCATGTCAGGTACCGTTGTGTAGGTCTCGTCGAGACAAACACGGGGATATGCGACACTTGGGGGTCACGTGTCGGGTTTGAGTGTGACACCCGACACCGGGGGTGAAAACGCAGTCATGTGAGGTACGCTCAACATGAAGGTAAGTCCGTCATTTTTTCATCAAAGTCCGTCATGTCAGGTACCGTTGTGTAGGTCTCGTCGAGACAAACACGGGGATATGCGACACTTGGGGGTCACGTGTCGGGTTTGAGTGTGACACCCGACACCGGGGGTGAAAACGCAGTCATGTGAGGTACGCTCAACATGAAGGTAAGTCCGTCATTTTTTCATCAAAGTCCGTCATGTCAGGTACCGTTGTGTAGGTCTCGTCGAGACAAACACGGGGATATGCGACACTTGGGGTCACGTGTCGGGTTTGAGTGTGACACCCGACACCGGGGGTGAAAACGCAGTCATGTGAGGTACGCTCAACATGAAGGTAAGTCCGTCATTTTTTCATCAAAGTCCGTCATGTCAGGTACCGTTGTGTAGGTCTCGTCGAGACAAACACGGGGATATGCGACACTTGGGGGTCACGTGTCGGGTTTGAGTGTGACACCCGACACCGGGGGTGAAAACGCAGTCATGTGAGGTACGCTCAACATGAAGGTAAGTCCGTCATTTTTTCATCAAAGTCCGTCATGTCAGGTACCGTTGTGTAGGTCTCGTCGAGACAAACACGGGGATATGCGACACTTGGGGGTCACGTGTCGGGTTTGAGTGTGACACCCGACACCGGGGGTGAAAACGCAGTCATGTGAGGTACGCTCAACATGAAGGTAAGTCCGTCATTTTTTCATCAAAGTCCGTCATGTCAGGTACCGTTGTGTAGGTCTCGTCGAGACAAACACGGGGATATGCGACACTTGGGGGTCACGTGTCGGGTTTGAGTGTGACACCCGACACCGGGGGTGAAAACGCAGTCATGTGAGGTACGCTCAACATGAAGGTAAGTCCGTCATTTTTTCATCAAAGTCCGTCATGTCAGGTACCGTTGTGTAGGTCTCGTCGAGACAAACACGGGGATATGCGACACTTGGGGGTCACGTGTCGGGTTTGAGTGTGACACCCGACACCGGGGGTGAAAACGCAGTCATGTGAGGTACGCTCAACATGAAGGTAAGTCCGTCATTTTTTCATCAAAGTCCGTCATGTCAGGTACCGTTGTGTAGGTCTCGTCGAGACAAACACGGGGATATGCGACACTTGGGGGTCACGTGTCGGGTTTGAGTGTGACACCCGACACCGGGGGTGAAAACGCAGTCATGTGAGGTACGCTCAACATGAAGGTAAGTCCGTCATTTTTTCATCAAAGTCCGTCATGTCAGGTACCGTTGTGTAGGTCTCGTCGAGACAAACACGGGGATATGCGACACTTGGGGGTCACGTGTCGGGTTTGAGTGTGACACCCGACACCGGGGGTGAAAACGCAGTCATGTGAGGTACGCTCAACATGAAGGTAAGTCCGTCATTTTTTCATCAAAGTCCGTCATGTCAGGTACCGTTGTGTAGGTCTCGTCGAGACAAACACGGGGATATGCGACACTTGGGGGTCACGTGTCGGGTTTGAGTGTGACACCCGACACCGGGGGTGAAAACGCAGTCATGTGAGGTACGCTCAACATGAAGGTAAGTCCGTCATTTTTTCATCAAAGTCCGTCATGTCAGGTACCGTTGTGTAGGTCTCGTCGAGACAAACACGGGGATATGCGACACTTGGGGGTCACGTGTCGGGTTTGAGTGTGACACCCGACACCGGGGGTGAAAACGCAGTCATGTGAGGTACGCTCAACATGAAGGTAAGTCCGTCATTTTTTCATCAAAGTCCGTCATGTCAGGTACCGTTGTGTAGGTCTCGTCGAGACAAACACGGGGATATGCGACACTTGGGGGTCACGTGTCGGGTTTGAGTGTGACACCCGACACCGGGGGTGAAAACGCAGTCATGTGAGGTACGCTCAACATGAAGGTAAGTCCGTCATTTTTTCATCAAAGTCCGTCATGTCAGGTACCGTTGTGTAGGTCTCGTCGAGACAAACACGGGGATATGCGACACTTGGGGGTCACGTGTCGGGTTTGAGTGTGACACCCGACACCGGGGGTGAAAAACGCAGTCATGTGAGGTACGCTCAACATGAAGGTAAGTCCGTCATTTTTTCATCAAAGTCCGTCATGTCAGGTACCGTTGTGTAGGTCTCGTCGAGACAAACACGGGGATATGCGACACTTGGGGGTCACGTGTCGGGTTTGAGTGTGACACCCGACACCGGGGGTGAAAACGCAGTCATGTGAGGTACGCTCAACATGAAGGTAAGTCCGTCATTTTTTCATCAAAGTCCGTCATGTCAGGTACCGTTGTGTAGGTCTCGTCGAGACAAACACGGGGATATGCGACACTTGGGGGTCACGTGTCGGGTTTGAGTGTGACACCCGACACCGGGGGGTGAAAACGCAGTCATGTGAGGTACGCTCAACATGAAGGTAAGTCCGTCATTTTTTCATCAAAGTCCGTCATGTCAGGTACCGTTGTGTAGGTCTCGTCGAGACAAACACGGGGATATGCGACACTTGGGGTCACGTGTCGGGTTTGAGTGTGACACCCGACACCGGGGGTGAAAAACGCAGTCATGTGAGGTACGCTCAACATGAAGGTAAGTCCGTCATTTTTTCATCAAAGTCCGTCATGTCAGGTACCGTTGTGTAGGTCTCGTCGAGACAAACACGGGGATATGCGACACTTGGGGGTCACGTGTCGGGTTTGAGTGTGACACCCGACACCGGGGGTGAAAACGCAGTCATGTGAGGTACGCTCAACATGAAGGTAAGTCCGTCATTTTTTCATCAAAGTCCGTCATGTCAGGTACCGTTGTGTAGGTCTCGTCGAGACAAACACGGGGATATGCGACACTTGGGGGTCACGTGTCGGGTTTGAGTGTGACACCCGACACCGGGGGTGAAAACGCAGTCATGTGAGGTACGCTCAACATGAAGGTAAGTCCGTCATTTTTTCATCAAAGTCCGTCATGTCAGGTACCGTTGTGTAGGTCTCGTCGAGACAAACACGGGGATATGCGACACTTGGGGGTCACGTGTCGGGTTTGAGTGTGACACCCGACACCGGGGGTGAAAACGCAGTCATGTGAGGTACGCTCAACATGAAGGTAAGTCCGTCATTTTTTCATCAAAGTCCGTCATGTCAGGTACCGTTGTGTAGGTCTCGTCGAGACAAACACGGGGATATGCGACACTTGGGGGTCACGTGTCGGGTTTGAGTGTGACACCCGACACCGGGGGTGAAAACGCAGTCATGTGAGGTACGCTCAACATGAAGGTAAGTCCGTCTTTTTTCATCAAAGTCCGTCATGTCAGGTACCGTTGTGTAGGTCTCGTCGAGACAAACACGGGGATATGCGACACTTGGGGGTCACGTGTCGGGTTTGAGTGTGACACCCGACACCGGGGGTGAAAACGCAGTCATGTGAGGTACGCTCAACATGAAGGTAAGTCCGTCATTTTTTCATCAAAGTCCGTCATGTCAGGTACCGTTGTGTAGGTCTCGTCGAGACAAACACGGGGATATGCGACACTTGGGGGTCACGTGTCGGGTTTGAGTGTGACACCCGACACCGGGGGTGAAAACGCAGTCATGTGAGGTACGCTCAACATGAAGGTAAGTCCGTCATTTTTTCATCAAAGTCCGTCATGTCAGGTACCGTTGTGTAGGTCTCGTCGAGACAAACACGGGGATATGCGACACTTGGGGGTCACGTGTCGGGTTTGAGTGTGACACCCGACACCGGGGGTGAAAACGCAGTCATGTGAGGTACGCTCAACATGAAGGTAAGTCCGTCATTTTTTCATCAAAGTCCGTCATGTCAGGTACCGTTGTGTAGGTCTCGTCGAGACAAACACGGGGATATGCGACACTTGGGGGTCACGTGTCGGGTTTGAGTGTGACACCCGACACCGGGGGTGAAAACGCAGTCATGTGAGGTACGCTCAACATGAAGGTAAGTCCGTCATTTTTTCATCAAAGTCCGTCATGTCAGGTACCGTTGTGTAGGTCTCGTCGAGACAAACACGGGGATATGCGACACTTGGGGGTCACGTGTCGGGTTTGAGTGTGACACCCGACACCGGGGGTGAAAACGCAGTCATGTGAGGTACGCTCAACATGAAGGTAAGTCCGTCATTTTTTCATCAAAGTCCGTCATGTCAGGTACCGTTGTGTAGGTCTCGTCGAGACAAACACGGGGATATGCGACACTTGGGGGTCACGTGTCGGGTTTGAGTGTGACACCCGACACCGGGGGTGAAAACGCAGTCATGTGAGGTACGCTCAACATGAAGGTAAGTCCGTCATTTTTTCATCAAAGTCCGTCATGTCAGGTACCGTTGTGTAGGTCTCGTCGAGACAAACACGGGGATATGCGACACTTGGGGGTCACGTGTCGGGTTTGAGTGTGACACCCGACACCGGGGGTGAAAACGCAGTCATGTGAGGTACGCTCAACATGAAGGTAAGTCCGTCATTTTTTCATCAAAGTCCGTCATGTCAGGTACCGTTGTGTAGGTCTCGTCGAGACAAACACGGGGATATGCGACACTTGGGGGTCACGTGTCGGGTTTGAGTGTGACACCCGACACCGGGGGTGAAAACGCAGTCATGTGAGGTACGCTCAACATGAAGGTAAGTCCGTCATTTTTTCATCAAAGTCCGTCATGTCAGGTACCGTTGTGTAGGTCTCGTCGAGACAAACACGGGGATATGCGACACTTGGGGGTCACGTGTCGGGTTTGAGTGTGACACCCGACACCGGGGGGTGAAAACGCAGTCATGTGAGGTACGCTCAACATGAAGGTAAGTCCGTCATTTTTTCATCAAAGTCCGTCATGTCAGGTACCGTTGTGTAGGTCTCGTCGAGACAAACACGGGGATATGCGACACTTGGGGGTCACGTGTCGGGTTTGAGTGTGACACCCGACACCGGGGGTGAAAACGCAGTCATGTGAGGTACGCTCAACATGAAGGTAAGTCCGTCATTTTTTCATCAAAGTCCGTCATGTCAGGTACCGTTGTGTAGGTCTCGTCGAGACAAACACGGGGATATGCGACACTTGGGGGTCACGTGTCGGGTTTGAGTGTGACACCCGACACCGGGGGTGAAAACGCAGTCATGTGAGGTACGCTCAACATGAAGGTAAGTCCGTCATTTTTTCATCAAAGTCCGTCATGTCAGGTACCGTTGTGTAGGTCTCGTCGAGACAAACACGGGGATATGCGACACTTGGGGGTCACGTGTCGGGTTTGAGTGTGACACCCGACACCGGGGGTGAAAACGCAGTCATGTGAGGTACGCTCAACATGAAGGTAAGTCCGTCATTTTTTCATCAAAGTCCGTCATGTCAGGTACCGTTGTGTAGGTCTCGTCGAGACAAACACGGGGATATGCGACACTTGGGGGTCACGTGTCGGGTTTGAGTGTGACACCCGACACCGGGGGTGAAAACGCAGTCATGTGAGGTACGCTCAACATGAAGGTAAGTCCGTCATTTTTTCATCAAAGTCCGTCATGTCAGGTACCGTTGTGTAGGTCTCGTCGAGACAAACACGGGGATATGCGACACTTGGGGGTCACGTGTCGGGTTTGAGTGTGACACCCGACACCGGGGGTGAAAACGCAGTCATGTGAGGTACGCTCAACATGAAGGTAAGTCCGTCATTTTTTCATCAAAGTCCGTCATGTCAGGTACCGTTGTGTAGGTCTCGTCGAGACAAACACGGGGATATGCGACACTTGGGGGTCACGTGTCGGGTTTGAGTGTGACACCCGACACCGGGGGTGAAAACGCAGTCATGTGAGGTACGCTCAACATGAAGGTAAGTCCGTCATTTTTTCATCAAAGTCCGTCATGTCAGGTACCGTTGTGTAGGTCTCGTCGAGACAAACACGGGGATATGCGACACTTGGGGGTCACGTGTCGGGTTTGAGTGTGACACCCGACACCGGGGGTGAAAACGCAGTCATGTGAGGTACGCTCAACATGAAGGTAAGTCCGTCATTTTTTCATCAAAGTCCGTCATGTCAGGTACCGTTGTGTAGGTCTCGTCGAGACAAACACGGGGATATGCGACACTTGGGGGTCACGTGTCGGGTTTGAGTGTGACACCCGACACCGGGGGTGAAAACGCAGTCATGTGAGGTACGCTCAACATGAAGGTAAGTCCGTCATTTTTTCATCAAAGTCCGTCATGTCAGGTACCGTTGTGTAGGTCTCGTCGAGACAAACACGGGGATATGCGACACTTGGGGGTCACGTGTCGGGTTTGAGTGTGACACCCGACACCGGGGGTGAAAACGCAGTCATGTGAGGTACGCTCAACATGAAGGTAAGTCCGTCATTTTTTCATCAAAGTCCGTCATGTCAGGTACCGTTGTGTAGGTCTCGTCGAGACAAACACGGGGATATGCGACACTTGGGGGTCACGTGTCGGGTTTGAGTGTGACACCCGACACCGGGGGTGAAAACGCAGTCATGTGAGGTACGCTCAACATGAAGGTAAGTCCGTCATTTTTTCATCAAAGTCCGTCATGTCAGGTACCGTTGTGTAGGTCTCGTCGAGACAAACACGGGGATATGCGACACTTGGGGGTCACGTGTCGGGTTTGAGTGTGACACCCGACACCGGGGGTGAAAACGCAGTCATGTGAGGTACGCTCAACATGAAGGTAAGTCCGTCATTTTTTCATCAAAGTCCGTCATGTCAGGTACCGTTGTGTAGGTCTCGTCGAGACAAACACGGGGATATGCGACACTTGGGGGTCACGTGTCGGGTTTGAGTGTGACACCCGACACCGGGGTGAAAACGCAGTCATGTGAGGTACGCTCAACATGAAGGTAAGTCCGTCATTTTTTCATCAAAGTCCGTCATGTCAGGTACCGTTGTGTGGTCTCTCGTCGAGACAAAAACGCGGGGATATGCGACACTTGGGGGTCACGTGTCGGGTTTGAGGGTGACACCCGACACCGGGGGTGAAAACGCAGTCATGTGAGGTACGCTCAACATGAAGGTAAGTCCGTCATTTTTTCATCAAAGTCCGTCATGTCAGGTACCGTTGTGTAGGTCTCGTCGAGACAAACACGGGGATATGCGACACTTGGGGGTCACGTGTCGGGTTTGAGTGTGACACCCGACACCGGGGGTGAAAACGCAGTCATGTGAGGTACGCTCAACATGAAGGTAAGTCCGTCATTTTTTCATCAAAGTCCGTCATGTCAGGTACCGTTGTGTAGGTCTCGTCGAGACAAACACGGGGATATGCGACACTTGGGGGTCACGTGTCGGGTTTGAGTGTGACACCCGACACCGGGGGTGAAAACGCAGTCATGTGAGGTACGCTCAACATGAAGGTAAGTCCGTCATTTTTTCATCAAAGTCCGTCATGTCAGGTACCGTTGTGTAGGTCTCGTCGAGACAAACACGGGGATATGCGACACTTGGGGGTCACGTGTCGGGTTTGAGTGTGACACCCGACACCGGGGGTGAAAACGCAGTCATGTGAGGTACGCTCAACATGAAGGTAAGTCCGTCATTTTTTCATCAAAGTCCGTCATGTCAGGTACCGTTGTGTAGGTCTCGTCGAGACAAACACGGGGATATGCGACACTTGGGGGTCACGTGTCGGGTTTGAGTGTGACACCCGACACCGGGGGTGAAAACGCAGTCATGTGAGGTACGCTCAACATGAAGGTAAGTCCGTCATTTTTTCATCAAAGTCCGTCATGTCAGGTACCGTTGTGTAGGTCTCGTCGAGACAAACACGGGGATATGCGACACTTGGGGGTCACGTGTCGGGTTTGAGTGTGACACCCGACACCGGGGGTGAAAACGCAGTCATGTGAGGTACGCTCAACATGAAGGTAAGTCCGTCATTTTTTCATCAAAGTCCGTCATGTCAGGTACCGTTGTGTAGGTCTCGTCGAGACAAACACGGGGATATGCGACACTTGGGGGTCACGTGTCGGGTTTGAGTGTGACACCCGACACCGGGGGTGAAAACGCAGTCATGTGAGGTACGCTCAACATGAAGGTAAGTCCGTCATTTTTTCATCAAAGTCCGTCATGTCAGGTACCGTTGTGTAGGTCTCGTCGAGACAAACACGGGGATATGCGACACTTTGGGGTCACGTGTCGGGTTTGAGTGTGACACCCGACACCGGGGGTGAAAACGCAGTCATGTGAGGTACGCTCAACATGAAGGTAAGTCCGTCATTTTTTCATCAAAGTCCGTCATGTCAGGTACCGTTGTGTAGGTCTCGTCGAGACAAACACGGGGATATGCGACACTTGGGGGTCACGTGTCGGGTTTGAGTGTGACACCCGACACCGGGGTGAAAAAGTAAAAACCCCGTCATGTGAGGTACGCTCAACATGAAGGTAAGTCCGTCATTTTTTCATCAAAGTCCGTCATGTCAGGTACCGTTGTGTAGGTCTCGTCGAGACAAACACGGGGATATGCGACACTTGGGGGTCACGTGTCGGGTTTGAGTGTGACACCCGACACCGGGGGTGAAAACGCAGTCATGTGAGGTACGCTCAACATGAAGGTAAGTCCGTCATTTTTTCATCAAAGTCCGTCATGTCAGGTACCGTTGTGTAGGTCTCGTCGAGACAAACACGGGGATATGCGACACTTGGGGGTCACGTGTCGGGTTTGAGTGTGACACCCGACACCGGGGGTGAAAACGCAGTCATGTGAGGTACGCTCAACATGAAGGTAAGTCCGTCATTTTTTCATCAAAGTCCGTCATGTCAGGTACCGTTGTGTAGGTCTCGTCGAGACAAACACGGGGATATGCGACACTTGGGGGTCACGTGTCGGGTTTGAGTGTGACACCCGACACCGGGGGTGAAAACGCAGTCATGTGAGGTACGCTCAACATGAAGGTAAGTCCGTCATTTTTTCATCAAAGTCCGTCATGTCAGGTACCGTTGTGTAGGTCTCGTCGAGACAAACACGGGGATATGCGACACTTGGGGGTCACGTGTCGGGTTTGAGTGTGACACCCGACACCGGGGGTGAAAACGCAGTCATGTGAGGTACGCTCAACATGAAGGTAAGTCCGTCATTTTTTCATCAAAGTCCGTCATGTCAGGTACCGTTGTGTAGGTCTCGTCGAGACAAACACGGGGATATGCGACACTTGGGGGTCACGTGTCGGGTTTGAGTGTGACACCCGACACCGGGGTGTGAAAACGCAGTCATGTGAGGTACGCTCAACATGAAGGTAAGTCCGTCATTTTTTCATCAAAGTCCGTCATGTCAGGTACCGTTGTGTAGGTCTCGTCGAGACAAACACGGGGATATGCGACACTTGGGGGTCACGTGTCGGGTTTGAGTGTGACACCCGACACCGGGGGTGAAAACGCAGTCATGTGAGGTACGCTCAACATGAAGGTAAGTCCGTCATTTTTTCATCAAAGTCCGTCATGTCAGGTACCGTTGTGTAGGTCTCGTCGAGACAAACACGGGGATATGCGACACTTGGGGGTCACGTGTCGGGTTTGAGTGTGACACCCGACACCGGGGGGTGAAAACGCAGTCATGTGAGGTACGCTCAACATGAAGGTAAGTCCGTCATTTTTTCATCAAAGTCCGTCATGTCAGGTACCGTTGTGTAGGTCTCGTCGAGACAAACACGGGGATATGCGACATTGGGGGTCACGTGTCGGGTTTGAGTGTGACACCCGACACCGGGGGTGAAAACGCAGTCATGTGAGGTACGCTCAACATGAAGGTAAGTCCGTCATTTTTTCATCAAAGTCCGTCATGTCAGGTACCGTTGTGTAGGTCTCGTCGAGACAAACACGGGGATATGCGACACTTGGGGGTCACGTGTCGGGTTTGAGTGTGACACCCGACACCGGGGGTGAAAACGCAGTCATGTGAGGTACGCTCAACATGAAGGTAAGTCCGTCATTTTTTCATCAAAGTCCGTCATGTCAGGTACCGTTGTGTAGGTCTCGTCGAGACAAACACGGGGATATGCGACACTTGGGGGTCACGTGTCGGGTTTGAGTGTGACACCCGACACCGGGGGGTGAAAACGCAGTCATGTGAGGTACGCTCAACATGAAGGTAAGTCCGTCATTTTTTCATCAAAGTCCGTCATGTCAGGTACCGTTGTGTAGGTCTCGTCGAGACAAACACGGGGATATGCGACACTTGGGGGTCACGTGTCGGGTTTGAGTGTGACACCCGACACCGGGGGTGAAAACGCAGTCATGTGAGGTACGCTCAACATGAAGGTAAGTCCGTCATTTTTTCATCAAAGTCCGTCATGTCAGGTACCGTTGTGTAGGTCTCGTCGAGACAAACACGGAGATATGCGACACTTGGGGGTCACGTGTCGGGTTTGAGTGTGACACCCGACACCGGGGGTGAAAACGCAGTCATGTGAGGTACGCTCAACATGAAGGTAAGTCCGTCATTTTTTCATCAAAGTCCGTCATGTCAGGTACCGTTGTGTAGGTCTCGTCGAGACAAACACGGGGATATGCGACACTTGGGGGTCACGTGTCGGGTTTGAGTGTGACACCCGACACCGGGGGTGAAAACGCAGTCATGTGAGGTACGCTCAACATGAAGGTAAGTCCGTCATTTTTTCATCAAAGTCCGTCATGTCAGGTACCGTTGTGTAGGTCTCGTCGAGACAAACACGGGGATATGCGACACTTGGGGGTCACGTGTCGGGTTTGAGTGTGACACCCGACACCGGGGGTGAAAACGCAGTCATGTGAGGTACGCTCAACATGAAGGTAAGTCCGTCTTTCTTCATCAGCCGTCATGTCATCCTTTTGTAGGTCTCCCCGAGAAAAACACGGGGAGATGCCCCCCCGGGGGCCCCCCCCGGGGGGGGGGGGGCCCCCCCCCCCCCCGGGGGAAAAACCCCCCCCCGGGGCCCCCCCCCCCCCGGGGGGGGCCCGTCATTTTTCATAAAGTCCGTCATGTCAGGTACCGTTGTGTAGGTCTCGTCGAGACAAACACGGGGATATGCGACACTTGGGGGTCACGTGTCGGGTTTGAGTGTGACACCCGACACCGGGGGTGAAAACGCAGTCATGTGAGGTACGCTCAACATGAAGGTAAGTCCGTCATTTTTTCATCAAAGTCCGTCATGTCAGGTACCGTTGTGTAGGTCTCGTCGAGACAAACACGGGAGATATGCGACACTTGGGGGTCACGTGTCGGGTTTGAGTGTGACACCCGACACCTGGGGGTGAAAACGCAGTCATGTGAGGTACGCTCAACATGAAGGTAAGTCCGTCATTTTTTCATCAAAGTCCGTCATGTCAGGTACCGTTGTGTAGGTCTCGTCGAGACAAACACGGGGATATGCGACACTTGGGGGTCACGTGTCGGGTTTGAGTGTGACACCCGACACCGGGGGTGAAAACGCAGTCATGTGAGGTACGCTCAACATGAAGGTAAGTCCGTCATTTTTTCATCAAAGTCCGTCATGTCAGGTACCGTTGTGTAGGTCTCGTCGAGACAAACACGGAGATATGCGACACTTGGGGGTCACGTGTCGGGTTTGAGTGTGACACCCGACACCGGGGGTGAAAACGCAGTCATGTGAGGTACGCTCAACATGAAGGTAAGTCCGTCATTTTTTCATCAAAGTCCGTCATGTCAGGTACCGTTGTGTAGGTCTCGTCGAGACAAACACGGAGATATGCGACACTTGGGGGTCACGTGTCGGGTTTGAGTGTGACACCCGACACCGGGGGTGAAAACGCAGTCATGTGAGGTACGCTCAACATGAAGGTAAGTCCGTCATTTTTTCATCAAAGTCCGTCATGTCAGGTACCGTTGTGTAGGTCTCGTCGAGACAAACACGGAGATATGCGACACTTGGGGGTCACGTGTCGGGTTTGAGTGTGACACCCGACACCGGGGGTGAAAACATCGTCATGTGAGGTACGCTCAACATGAAGGTAAGTCCGTCGTTTTTTCATCAAAGTCCGTCATGTCAGGTACCGTTGTGTAGGTCTCGTCGAGACAAACACGGAGATATGCGACACTTGGGGGTCACGCGTCGGGTTTGAGTGTGACACCCGACACCGGGGGGTGAAAACGCAGTCATGTGAGGTACGCTCAACATGAAGGTAAGTCCGTCTTTTTTCATCAAAGTCCGTCATGTCAGGTACCGTTGTGTAGGTCTCGTCGAGACAAACACGGAGATATGCGACACTTGGGGGTCACGCGTCGGGTTTGAGTGTGACACCCGACACCGGGGGTGAAAACATCGTCATGTGAGGTACGCTCAACATGAAGGTAAGTCCGTCGTTTCTTCATCAAAGTCCGTCATGTCAGGTACCGTTGTGTAGGTCTCGTCGAGACAAACACGGGGATATGCGACACTTGGGGGTCACGCGTCGGGTTTGAGTGTGACACCCGACACCGGGGGTGAAAACATCGTCATGTGAGGTACGCTCAACATGAAGGTAAGTCCGTCTTTTCTTCATCAAAGTCCGTCATGTCAGGTACCGTTGTGTAGGTCTCGTCGAGACAAACACGGAGATATGCGACACTTGGGGGTCACGCGTCGGGTTTGAGTGTGACACCCGACACCGGGGGTGAAAACAGCAGTCATGTGAGGTACGCTCAACATGAAGGTAAGTCCGTCGTTTCTTCATCAAAGTCCGTCATGTCAGGTACCGTTGTGTAGGTCTCGTCGAGACAAACACGGAGATGTGCGACACTTGGGGGTCACGCGTCGGGTTTGAGTGTGACACCCGACACCGGGGGTAAAAACTCGTCATGTGAGGTACGCTCAACATGAAGGTAAGTCCGTCATTTCTTCATCAAAGTCCGTCATGTCAGGTACCGTTGTGTAGGTCTCGTCGAGACAAACACGGAGATATGCGACACTTGGGGGTCACGCGTCGGGTTTGAGTGTGACAACCCGACAACCGGGGATCGGCCGTCATCTGCGAAAAAACCCCCCCCCCCCCCCCCACCCCCCCCCCCCCCCCCCCCCCCCCCCCCCCCCCCCCCCCCCCAACCCCCCCCCCCCCCCCCCCCCAACGTTTTATGCGAGACAATGACAATCGTGAGTAAATAGAAATTGAAATATTCTTTTCTATACAAAATTACTATTAACATGTGATTGCCCACCATATTCCTGTGTGACGTCACGTGGCATTTTTAATCATGATGATGAAGATGGTTTTTTTGTTAGTACAAGGCGACAGGTCAGAGCTGCTCGCTTTTAGATTTTGGGAAAAAAATGAAGTTCCCTCAACTCCCTGAAAATGACATGTTTTAGAAGGAACCGTCATATAAAAAGGCCTCAGTATAAATTCATGTCGGGTATGTCTTTAAAGCTGTTCATTCTAAGCTTCGGGTGAAAACAAACTTTAATTTCTCGAAATTATAGCTTAAACATATTATGTAAAAATAATGGCTAGAATCAACATCACAAGTAAAGTTCTAGGCAGCAATTTGAGAAATTAATATGTTGAATATTTTGGTGTATTTGTTTTACTGCACAGCCACCCTTTTTATGCTACTTGTACATGTATTTGATTTTTGGAAGTAGTGGGAATATATTACCCACCTAGACTTGTATTACCCGAGCCGTTAGGCGAGGATGATATTATGCCATTTTTCTTCTCAATCAATGCTACGTTGATATACGTACAAGTATTTTCGTAAGCAGAGTCGTTCTTGCGCACCCTAAACCTTTCAAAACATTTTAGCGCGGGATACACTGACGAGGTATGTCAAGGATATATTACCGTTTATATGTAACAATTTTGTTACAAAATTATGGACATAATTCTAAGATTTTCCAATTTTGATTCATGCTGTTAATGAATTGTTCGCACAGATGAACAGACAGTACCACAGTGTCCTAGCGTACAGTAAGCCGAAACGGAAGTTGCTGATCTGTACGCTGATGATCAGTTAGTTGTTGGCACGAATTGAGGCCACCACGGTCTAGATTTTGTATTGAAAGTTTATTTAAATCGTCTTTTTTGAGGGAGATATTTTTGGGGTGAGTGTACTAGTTATTTATTTTATGCCGGCATGGAAGAAAAAATATATGTCTGACTCGTAGACTGCATTAAATTACGGAAGCGTCCTGGTGCCAATTCATAATGTTCTATAAAAAAGAATAACTCCTAAGTAGGACTTTATAACTCCTA
The DNA here is from genome assembly GCA_022818135.1 of Saxidomus purpurata. Taxonomy (NCBI): domain Eukaryota; kingdom Metazoa; phylum Mollusca; class Bivalvia; order Venerida; family Veneridae; genus Saxidomus; species Saxidomus purpurata. The sequence goes on from JAFMSR010000008.1 coordinate 7,862,503, forward strand.
CGTAGGACTTTATAACTCCTACGTAGGACTTTATAACTCCTACGTAGGAGATAAAAAAGCCTAATTAGGACTTTATAACTCCTACGTAGGACTTTATAACTCCTACGTAGGAGATAAAAAAACCTAATTAGGACTTTATAACTCCTACGTAGGACTTTATAACTCCTACGTAGGACTTTATAACTGCTACGTAGGACTTTATAAGTCCTACGTAGGAGATAAAAGACCTTATTAGGAGTTTATAACTCCTACGTAGGACTTTATAACTCCTACGTAGGACTTTATAACTCCTACGTAGGAGATAAAAAAGCCTAATTAGGACTTTATAACTCATACGTAGGACTTTATAACTCCTACGTAGGACTTTATAACTCTTACGTAGGAGATAAAAAAGCCTAATTAGGACTTTATAACTCCTACGTAGGACTTTATAACTCCTACGTAGGACTTTATAACTCCTACGTAGGACTTTTTAACTCCTACGTAGGACTTTATAACTCCTACGTAGGAGATAAAAAAGCCTAATTAGGAGTTTATAACTCCTACGTAGGACTTTATAACTCGTACGTAGGAGATAAAAAAGCCTAATTAGGACTTTGTAACTCCTACGTAGGAGATAAAGAAAGCCTCATTAGGAGTTTATAACTGTATGTTTGCCAACAACAATAACTGTAGCTTTCAATCTATGATTAAACAGCAGTTCTTTAAATATCACACACATCCTATACATTAGTACGGAAGCGTCCTGGTGCCAATTCATAATGTTCTATATAAAAGAGTAACTCCTACGTAGGAGATAAAAAAGCCTACGTAGGACTTTATAACTCCTACGTAGGACTTTATAACTCCTACGTAGGACTTTGTAACTCCTACATAGGGGATAAAAAAGCCTAATTAGGAGCTTATAACTCCTACGTAGGACTTTTTACTCCTACGTAGGAGATAAAAAAAAACCTAATTAGGACTTTGTAACTCCTACGTAGGAGATAAAAAAGCCTAATAAGGAGTTTATAACTCCTACGTAGGACTTTATAACTCCGACGTAGGACTTTAAAACTCCTTCGTAGGAGATAAAAAAGCCTGATTAGGAGTTTATAACTCCTACGTAGGACTTTATAACTCCTACGTAGGAGAAAAAAAGCCTAATTAGGACTTAGTAACTTTTACGTCTGAGTTAGTTTTATAAAGTCCTACGTAGGAGTTATAAACTCCTAATTAGGCTTTTCTATCTCCTACGTAGGAGTTATAAAGTCCTACGTAGGAGTTATAAAGTCCTACGTAGGAGTTATAAAGTCCTACGTAGGAGTTATAAACTCCTACGTAGGAGTTATAAACTCCTAATTAGGCTTTTTTATCTCCTACGTAGGAGTTACTCGTTTTTATAGAACATTATGAATTGGCACTGAAGCGTCCTGGTGCCAATTCATAATGTTCTATAAAAAAGAGTAACTCCTACGTAGGAGATAAAAAAGCCTAATTAGGATTTTATAACTCCTACGTAGGACTTTATAACTCCTACGTAGGACTTTATAACTCCTACGTAGGATATAAAAAGGCCTAATTAGGAGTTTATAACTCCTACGTAGGAGATAAAAAAGCCTAATTAGGAGTTTATAACTCCTAATTAGGCTTTTATCTCCTAAGTTTATAACTCCTACGTAGGACTTTAGAACTCCTACGTAGGACTTTATAACTCCTACGTAGGACTTTATAACTCCTACGTAGGAGATAAAAAAAACGTAATCAGGAGTTTATAACTCCTACGTAGGAGAAAAAAGCCTAATTAGGACTTCGTAACTTTTACGTCTGAGTTAGTTTTATAAAGTCCTACGTAGGAGTTATAAACTCCAAATTAGGCCTTTTTATCTCCTACGTAGGAGTTATAAAGTCCTACGTAGGAGTTATAAAGTCCTACGTAGGAGTTATAAACTCCTAATTAGGCTTTTTTATCTCCTACGTAGGAGTTTCTCTTTTTTATAGAACATTATGAATTGGCACCAGGACGCTTCCGTACCAGGACGCTTCCGTAATTACAAATTTAAAAAAAAATTATTCTCTCAAAAAAAATACTTTTACAAATTTGAGAAAATTATAACTAAGACATATATCAACAAGAAGAACATAACCTACTTGTTTCATACATTCTCGTCATCAAGGGCATTGGTTATTTCATGTTTGTTTTAAATTATTGGTTTAAAAATTAAAAATTATTACCACCCTCAAATCCCCCACCGCCTCGTACTCTACCCCACCACCTCATTTGATAAATTGGCTGTAATTTCAATTTATTTACTCACCGGATCATCTAGTGACAATAAATGGCTATTTTGTTCATGTACTCGTATGTTGCATGTAAAATATATTCGGAAAAACGGGATTTTGGACAAAAAAATAAGGATAGCTTATCTTTGGTTACTGAAAATCGAGATTTTCGCCAACTTATAAACGTTCTAGAGACTACAATATATGGAATTTTGTTTCGACAATTCGTGCAAACGGTAGTCTCAAAAATTATTTAAAACAAAATTTACAAAAATCATACTCACATACCTCGGAAGTGTGCTCCCACCTCATTTTGTGGTGGTGGGGAGAGTTAACCACCCGTGTATAATAAAACCTCTGTATTTCTTAATATTATTATTTCGTCATGTCATATTCTGCAACCTTTCTATGACAGAGTTATATCTTCACACATGGACGGAAATCTTGCATCAATGATTGCAAACATGTGAACGGGTGGAATTGGTAGCTTCAGATATACTGAATGCACAACATATCAAAAACGTGTTAAATTATATAACTTATAAACCATTGTAACAGGCCCCTTAGCAACCCTGTGTTTTTACAAGTTGTCCGTACACGTTACGAGCATTTCGTGCATTTCATGTATTTGTCAAATTGTCCACGTACTTATCATTTGTGTGGTCGTATTTAATTGGTTTGCGCACCAGCAGACTTCATCGTTACGTCTTTCTGATTGGTCTTTAAGATTGGTCTTTAAGTTCCGTGGCGGGAATATGTTCCTATATATCTGACCATTCCGCCTTGGAGCGGCGAAGTCGAACTATTGTCAAAGACGGTATAACTTCCACTTTCTTTACTTTTTATTACGTAGGAGTAATAAATACATTTTGTATTTTGTAGCCGCTGGGGATTTTTGGTATATTAATGTACAGAGTTCATTAAATAAATGATGTAAAATAGTATTTGATCTTCATTTATGCAGAACACTGAACAACGAGCCTAGCGTTGAATTGTAATAAGGTAATGTTAAGAATACATTAGATGATACAAGTTTAAATTCTCCACAATTCTAACGGCATAATGTGTCAATTTGATATGATGCGCAACATGGCAAAATGGTCATTAAATGTAAAGTAATGTGTAACTTTTGATCTATCAGAGGTACACGTTTGATGTTGGTACCATTTAAAATCGCATATACTGGAACACCATCAAAATTTTAACGACAAAAACAGTTATGAATATTTATTGACTGAAATGGCTCGTGCTAAAATTCGAACTTCTTTTATACAAACTATTGAAAGTTTGAAACAATGTGTATATAAGAGAACATACTCTGAGATTTACAAAAATGTATGGCTTATGAAAATCGGTCGATCTGTTGCGGAGTAACGGTTATTAAAATGTTTGCTAATTATCATGATTATGCATAAATTATGCAAATGAGCTAAATTTTAAATGCTTGTATTTTAGCCTAAAATTAAGATATTGTGAAAATAAAGACATCGTTGGAAAGCTGATTGTCTCTTTTTTTAAAACACAATGTGCTCATTAGAATTAGAAGTAACCTAAACAAATTCGATTTTTTGCACGTGTCTTTTTACCTAATTAATATTCATGAGGAATCCTAACATAAAAATTTCGATGGTTTTCATAAACGTGCTCTTAAATTTGATACACTGATTTAAACTCTACCATATTTACTTCAAAAGATATGATATATTTGACCCATAAGGGCCCTTTTGTTATGTTGCGCATGAATTATATATTTCGATTTGAAGGTAAACCTACAACTTTAAACATCATTTCATCATGTTATGTAATGCATATTTCATATGGTGTTTTGTATAATTCATTAGTGTTCCTCATTATTTCAGGAACCATGCTTTTGAGCAAGAACAGCGAAAACGAAAACCGAAACGGAAATCCGCACGTGTTCCGAAAATTGATGAACCCGCAACAGGACCACGGCCTGTCCGTGAACATCACAAAGATCTTACCACATGTGAGATATGGACTTAAAGAGATTTAAACATAGATAAACTGACAAACTAAGAATTCGAAAAAAGGGTTTTCTGATACATCATAAGACCTATATAATTATTAGAATCAGTATTTTGTTGAAGATTCTGGAAAATACGGATATGCATTTGATCAAGATATGATTTTCAATAATGTTTTCATTATGAGGTATCTACATGCATAAAATTATCTCGAATTATAATGTGATGCTTCACAATATGCATGTTAATCATTTTTGTATTTCAAACAGAATTATAATGATAAAAAAGAATACTTGTTTGTAGTGCTGTTTATTACTCTAAAACTATATACATGTATCAAATGATAAAAGTAGGTTGAATTGGCGTATTCCAATACCAATAACTACATGTAATCACAAAAAGTAAACATAACAAGCTTTTTTGGATAAATCATACTCCTAGATCGCTCATCTGAGTGTCCAAGTACGGCAATAAAAAGCTAGATTGTAACTATATTAATATTTATCCCTTTTTGATAAATCAGACTTACTAAATACGGAGCTTTTGGTTAACTTAAACATAAATTATGGTCATACATAATCGCTGTAAATATAATTAATATTGCTGACGAAAAAAAAAATGGTATCGTTTGACCATTACTTTTACACATGTAAAACAAGGGAGGTCACTGTCCCCGAGCGGGTATATTTCTCCAAGTGGGATTCAAGTATTACTAATCAAAATCACTTGATACATGACAAATTTACAGCCCGGATATAATATGTGCATATACAACATTTTATCATGATCAAAGTTATGGTGTGACATTGATATTTGAGGTAGGGGCATGGGCATTGCACGCGACAGGTCGGGTTCATGTGGCGAACATATTTTGCCAAGTTTTAAAATTTCTTGATACATGACAAAGTTACAGCATGAAAAAAATTGTTCGGACGCCTGGACTAACAGACATACGGTGCGATTTTAATATGCAATGGCATAAAATCTCCAAAAATATTTGTCTGAATCATTTCTCATCTTATATAACCATATAGATACATAACTTATATATAACTTGACTTTGAATACGCTCTCGACCATGTTTAACAGATGAAATGAGAATTCGTATGTACACACTGTGTATGTTCTCCAAGTACATTGTATTTATTACACACACTACATGAATACATCACATTCCTGTGGACTGCTTTCCTATGTCTGCTAAAATTCCCTGTCCTGTAAGGGCACTAAGGAAAAACATACACTTTCCTCTTTGAATCTGCAGTTGGCAAGTTATTGTTCTCATCTCTAACAGTACAGAAAAATAATAATTTTGTGTATACAATTTACGAGGGCTTCTCGTAAAATGAGATTTCTAATTACCCCATCACTGGCAAAAAGCAGTGACCCCATCGACACAAATACGTGACATTAGAATTGCAATCGTCATACAAACAGAGATAAATGACAAATAATAAAAAATGAACATCATTCATATACTTAATGACGAATGATTATCAATATCTACGGCACTTAATCAAACTATTATTGTTATAAAAGGCAATATTGAAAGAAAATATATATTCTTTTGCACTACTGTCTTGTTTTATTGGAAATATTGAAAATGATACATTTTACAAATGTACATTGTTTGAAAGTTAAAATCTTAATTATTTATACAAATCACGGTTACTTATGTTAAAATCATGTGTAGAATGATGAAAATTTCTTAGAAGCTTAATTAATGTATTGCAGATATTTCCAACCGGCAGGTTAAAATTCAATGTTTACGAAAATCAACTCGACAATAAAGTGATACACTGTTTACAGGCAACTGTGACAAAAGCAGTGATGGACTAAAGTGACGTCAGTCAACACAATTTGTGTCATGAACAGTGATTACGTGAAATGTTCACTAAAATACTGAATTTTGACCCAGTTGTGTGCCATTCAGGCGATATTGCAGCTATAAAATATGGAAATTTTGAACATTGAGGACTGCACACTAAAACTGTATAATATGTGTTCTAAGTGCAAGTGGGTGGGGTGTGGTTGAACTGGACCCTGGACAGAAGCTGACTGTGGTAAATAGAAATGTCATGTAGATCTACGTGCTTAGTTGCTTGATACAGACTCGATTGGTCTGAGACCTGTAGTAAACAGTTGCTGACAGAAGATTCAAACATCATTTGTTTCTCTTTGGAAACAGGACTCCTAGTTAAGAGATAGACAGGAGCAAAAAACAAATTGCAAAACAAAAACTGAACATAGATTAAATGAGTCATTCGTACCAGATATACAAGGATACAAACTGTTTGCAATGATAGCTTTAGGATAACATAATTATCTTTTATTCTAGAAATACTGTCATCCCGTAATTTCTGGACCAGATGTTTCCTGGTGGAATGATTGATTCAGTGATTGAATGATTCAAATAAACAATATAGTACAATATCATATTAAAAGAAAGGACTTCTGTCAAATCTTCCAATTCTGACAAACCCCAATCCTTCCAGTGACAAAAAAATATATATTTCAATAGGCTAACTTGGTGATAATTTCACCTATCTGTACTGTACATAGCTGTATTCATTTCTCAGTTGAAAATTATAGGAAATAACTTTTAAGAAGTAAGACACAGGAGCTGATTCGTGACTTTTATGACTGAAAAATGGGTAAATGTTGATAAGTTCTTGTTTATGTTTGTGATGCTTGATTAATGTTTTCCGGCATATTAAATATTAAGAAGAAATATTTAAATGAAAATGATCACTGAGTGACTCTTTGGTTATACCACAGTTCATGTTTTAATCACATACTTGGATATTTATTCATTTGGTCAGGGTCTATATAATAAAAATATCATGCTTTAAATAAACCCTATAAATTCAACAACAGTGGTTTATCATAATATCAAGCACGCATTTTTCTTAAATATTAGCAGTTTTTCAAGAATTAAATACATTTACACAAACTTGCAACATCATGGTTGTTACAGTGCACAAACATTCAAATTTCTGTCTCACTGAAGTTGGCGGCCTAGCGGCCTGGCGGCCTAGCGGCCTGAAGTTGGCGGCCTAGCGGCCTGGCGGCCTAGCGGCCTGAAGTTGGCGGCCTAGCGGCCTGGCGGCCTAGCGGCCTGAAGTTGGCGGCCTGGCGGCCTGAAGTTGGCGGCCTAGCGGCCTGGCGGCCTGAAGTTGGCGGCCTAGCGGCCTAGCGGCCTGGCGGCCTAGCGGCCTGACGTTGGCGGCCTAGCGGCCTGGCGGCCTGAAGTTGGCGGCCTAGTGGCCTGGCGGCCTAGCGGCCTGAAATTGACGGCTTATGTATTTTTAACAAAAATCACTTACAAATTATGCCATAAACCAATATAAAATATGAAAACTCAAATTAAAGCTCAACTGTACACAAAAAGTCATTGAAAATGTTACGCCTTGAATAAACATTCCAAGAAAAAAACTCACTTAAAGCTCAACAGAATACACACAAAAAATTAACCAAGTGGGTGGATTGGGAATTTTAACAAAAATTAACTTAGAAATATTGCCTTAAAAACAAAAAAACTTACATTTAATTTCAACTGAACACACTGAAAAAAACTGAAGTTGGCGGCCTGGCGGCCTGGCGGCCTAGCGGCCTGAAGTTGGCGGCCTAGCGGCCTGGCGGCCTAGCGGCCTGAAGTTGGCGGCCTAGCGGCCTGGCGGCCTAGCGGCCTGAAATTGACGGCTTATGTATTTTTTACAAAAATCACTTACAAATTATGCCATAAACCAATATAAAATATGAAAACTCAAATTAAAGCTCAACTATACACAAAAAGTCATTGAAAATGTTACGCCTTGAATAAACAATCCAAGAAAAAAAGTCACTTAAAGCTCAACAGAATACACACAAAAAATTAACCAAGTCGGTGGATTGGGAATTTCAACAAAAATTAACTTAGAAATATTGCCTTAAAAACAAAAAAACTTACATTTAATTTCAACTGAACACACTGAAAAAAACTGAAGTTGGCGGCCTGGCGGCCTAGCGGCCTGAAGTTGGCGGCCTAGCGGCCTGGCGGCCTAGCGGCCTGGCGGCCTAGCGGCCTGAAGTTGGCGGCCTAGCGGCCTGGCGGCCTAGCGGCCTGAAATTGACGGCTTATGTATTTTTTACAAAAATCACTTACAAATTATGCTGTAAACCAATATAAAATATGAAAACTCAAATTAAAGCTCAACTGTACACAAAAAGTCATTGAAAATGTTACGCCTTGAATAAACAATCGAAGAAAAAAACTCACTTAAAGCTCAACAGAATACACACAAAAAATTAACTAAGTCGGTGGATTGGGAATTTTAACAAAAATTAACTTAGAAATATCGCCTTAAAAACAAAAAAAACTTACATTTAATTTCAACTGAACACACTGAAAAAAACTGAAGTTGGCGGCCTGGCGGCCTAGCGGCCTGAAGTTGGCGGCCTAGCGGCCTGAAGTTGGCGGCCTAGCGGCCTGGCGGCCTGGCGGCCTGGCGGCCTGAAGTTGGCGGCCTAGCGGCCTAGCGGCCTGGCGGCCTAGCGGCCTGAAATTGACGGCTTATGTATTTTTTACAAAAATCACTTACAAATTATGCCATAAACCAATATAAAATATGAAAACTCAAATTAAAGCTCAACTATACACAAAAAGTCGCTTGAATAAACAATCGAAGAAAAGAACTCACTTAAAGCTCAACAGAATACACACAAAAAATTAACCAAGTCGGTGGATTGGGAATTTTAACAAAAATTAACTTAGAAATATTGCCTTAAAAACAAAAAAACTTAGTATACATTTAATTTCAACTGAACACACTGAAAAAACCTGAAGTTGGCGGCCTGGCGGCCTAGCGGCCTGAAGTTGGCGGCCTAGCGGCCTGAAGTTGGCGGCCTAGCGGCCTGAAATTGACGGCTTATGTATTTTTTACAAAAATCACTTACAAATTATGCCATAAACCAATATAAAATATGAAAACTCAAATTAAAGCTCAACTGTACACAAAAAGTCATTGAAAATGTTACGCCTTGAATAAACAATCCAAGAAAAAAAGTCACTTAAAGCTCAACAGAATACACACAAAAAATTAACCAAGTCGGTGGACTGGGAATTTTAACAAAAATTAACTTAGAAATATCGCCTTAAAAACAAAAAAACTCACATTTAATTTCAACGGAACACACTGAAAAAAACTGAAGTTGGCGGCCTGGCGGCCTAGCGGCCTGAAGTTGGCGGCCTAGCGGCCTGGCGGCCTAGCGGCCTGAAGTTGGCGGCCTAGCGGCCTGACGGCCTGAAGTTGGCGGCCTAGCGGCCTAGCGGCCTGGCGGCCTAGCGGCCTGAAATTGACGGCTTATGTATTTTTAACAAAAATCACTTACAAATTATGCCATAAACCAATATAAAATATGAAAACTCAAATTAAAGCTCAACTGTACACAAAAAGTCATTGAAAATGTTACGCCTTGAATAAACAATCGAAGAAAAAAACTCACTTAAAGCTCAACAGAACACACACAAAAAACCAACCAAGTCGGTTGATTGGGAATTTTAACAAAAATTAACTTAGAAATTACGCCTTAAAACAAAAAAAAAACACATTTCATTTCAACTGAACACAGTGAAAAAAATCTGAAGTTGGCGGCCTGGCGGCCTAGCGGCCTAGCGGCCTGAAGTTGGCGGCCTAGCGGCCTGAAATTGATCGCCTATGTATTTTTAACAAAAATCACTTACATATTATGCCTTAAACAAATATATAATAAAAAAACTCAAATTAAAGCTCAGCTGTACACAAAAAGTCACTTAAAAATTACTCCTTGAATAATCAATCGAATTAAAAAACTCACTTCAAGCTCAACAGAACACACACACACAAAAACAAAGTCGGTGTACTGCGAATTTTAACAACAATAAACTAGAAATAACGCCTTTAAACAAAAACACTCACATAACTTGTCGGCTGAACACACAAATAGATATGTACAGATAACGGCCTGGCGGCCTGAAGTTAGCGGCCCAGCGGCCTAGCGGCCTGAAGTTGGCGGCCTGGCGGCCTAGCGGCCTGAAGTTGGCGGCCTAGCGGCCTAGCGGCCTGAAGTTGGCGGCCTGGCGGCCTGAAATTGATCGCCTATGTATTTTTAACAAACACAGTGATGTCTATTAAACTCGCACCTTAAATTAAAGGGAATTCATGTGCTTTGGGTCAAGCTAGACCCAGTCAACTAGCCCAGCGCAGCAGCCAAGGCGTAGCGTATTGGTTACATGGATAGCGGACTGTCTAATTGATAACTAGCTATCCACAATGTTGATCGTCGATTGTTATGTTTATATAATCAGCTGGCTGTAAAATTATCTAAATAGAACCACATAATTTTGGGCTAAAACATGGAAGTCGAGTACGGGAAGTAATGAGAAATGACAAAGAAAGATGGCTTCAATTAACAGTTATTATTCTTTTCTTTACAAAAGACTGCAGGCAATGCACTCGAACATCATTTTCCTTCTGATGCGTGGGATATCATCCTAAAAAGTAAATAAAAAAGTTGTATGCATGAAAACTTTTTATTTTATGTTTTTCAGTGAATTATAGAGTTTTCTCAGTGAAATAAAAGTGATAATCCACAGTTTTGAAACAGTGGATTACCATTTTTATTTTTCACTGTTTTGCGCTCTTTTACCCGGATTTACGTCAAAAAGTATACCGAGCGTAATTAATGCTGGAAACCATGCGACGATGACGTCGTTTAAATGACGTCATTTGCGCTATGTTTCTGGTGACGTTTCCCGCGATTTTCAATATTTTGTAGAAACAAACTCAATAAAAGTAGAGTTTTAACCATAAAATAAACAGAAAAATTGTTGGTATCGGTGTAACATCACGTTAATTTCACTCGTGAACACCAAAAGCTGTTATTTTCACTCGTGGCTGCGCCACTCGTGAAAATATCACTGTTGGTGCTCACTCGGTGAAATTATAACATGATCTTACACCGAAACCAACAATTATCCTCTATATAAATTAGTTTGTTACCAAACTGGAATCCACTAAACCGATTTAAAAATGTAAAGATTTCCCCTGTTAAACATTTTTATTTGAATGACGCTATTGTTTTTATTTCTATTTAAGTCATTGTTTTGTGATGAATTATTGAAACTTTAAACAATAATTCAATTTTACATTGTTTTTGTTGTGTATGAAATTTGAAATACGATAACACTCTTTAATTAGATATATTACCACTTTTGCGTTTCTAAACCCGTCGAGTGTATTCAGAAGTTAAAACACAACATTGTTATTCATTTCATCATAAACAGGACGTAAAATGCTATGCGCTCATCAATTCGCTATTCTTATTGCAAACTGAACAATTTGTTCCAATGGCTGAGAACTAGTCGAATCATGAACTTAGGACTGGGATCTTGTCTGAAGTTTGTAATTCGTAATACGAGTCGCAATTAGTGAACTAGCAACTAGTATTTTTAACTATGAACTTACATGCGAACTGCGAACTGCGAACTGGCAACAAGTCTGTCTTCAGACTGACCATTGAGAACTGGTAACTTTCATACAAGGACTGCCTTTTGGAAAGCAGAAGCGATGATCTATCATTTAAAGAAATATAAATTCCATATCTGCTACCTACACATGAATAATATAATTTGTATGATTAATAATCATAATTTTACTTTTCTTGAAATATATATGACAAGTGTTTCTCGGAACTGAATGTCTTTTTGTGTAAATGTATATTGTTTTTTCAAATACTATTTTCTTGGCCTCTGATATTCTCTAGAAGTCCACATTGTAAATAAGTGTTTGTCTTGAGCATAGCCTTATGTGTTAACCTTCTTAAAGATTTTTTTTCTTTTTTTTATCATAATTCTGCAGTTTCCAATTCGGTAATTGAATCTCAAACTAGTTACTGGTTTGCATTTTTCAGTTCGCATCGCAAACTGCGAACTGCAGACTAGTTGCCAGTTCCCAATTTGAATCCAGAATAGTAAAAAGTCGCAATTCTAATAATGAACTGGTGACTGGTTTGCAATCAGCAAGTTGCAACAACAGCTGGGAACTAGTCGAATCGCGAACTGACAACAGTAAACTTGTCTGATGTTTGCAATTCACAATTCGAGCCGCGAACTGCGAACTACAGGCTAGTCTTAACTTTAATCGCAAACTGGGAAGTGGGTTAATCGCGAACTATTTGGAAGTTCCCGATTCTCTAATCGAATTGCAAACTAATAACTGTATAGCATATTGCAATTCACAACTCGAACCGCGAACTGCGAACTGACAATTTGTCTTTTGGTCGCAGTTGTAGTTTACAATTCAAATCGCGAAATGTCGCTTCTTAAAGAAAACGGATGACTGGTTTGCAATCAGCGATTCGAACTAAAAGTTGGAGAATGGAACTGGTAAGCAGTTCCCAATTCTCAATTCTAATCGAGACATGAGAACTGCAAACACACTTTAAGGATATTGAAAATAGCAATACATGTACATGGCAATTGTCAGTTTTCAGGTTCGCGTCGATACTGATTCTTCCTAAAACGCAAACAAAAGCCCGTACAATAAAGAAGTATAAATTTGGTAATGGTCCTTATCAACATCCCATCAAAATTCACCGAATTGATTTTAACAGATTACAGATCATGATGTTGATTACCTATAATAGTGAACGATAAGCATCCGTGTCACCAAACTTTACAGTTCTTATATTAGACCGTTTTTTAACTATTGAATGCCAAAATCTTTAAATTCATGAACTCATAAAAAGTTGTTAAATGCACAGTCTCTGTGACTTTAACTATACACACCGGAGCAAAGTTTATGCCCTTTCCACTTTTTCCAGCCGCAACACAGAGTGCATATTGGCAAACAAAAACACCACAGTCTTCATTGTTTGTCTGCTGAGGTAGGTCCTACAAAATTTGAAAATTATTATAAATATGGAATTATTCACAATGTAGTATCCATACTTTGCTTTTAACTGAATATTCATTAACATAATCGAATAACTGGTTTTCAACCTTGCTAATATAAGCATTTGGTAAGAAACAACTTAATTATCTTATTTCTTTAAAATGTACAAATCAAATTATCAAGTAAAACTGGTTTACAACAAAAGAAATAAACTAAGATCTGAATGTAATTATGGTTACCTTTTTAATGTCACGATGCGCATGTCATTGAAAAAACTATTTTGGTCCTAAATTACGTACTACGTTTTTTTAAATCCAGAAATTAATCTTGGTATAATATCATTTAATTACTCGTAGACATGCTAAATAAATCAGACATTAAAATACAGTATATACTACAACTGAGTTTAAACATACAGCACCTCTACAGTTCTCACTACGTAACTGGCGTCACCTCTGCTATTCATGTATCGTCTGTAAATTAAAATGACAATACAATATGATTTGAAGGTAAATGTAAAACTCATATAAAATTGCCTTATGCTTAACACGACATCCTTTAATAGAACTATATACCATGTCATGAACCCTTATGCAGTTATGCCAAATGTGTACACATATGAGTGGAATGAAACAAATATGCAAGGTTACAGTTCTTCAAAGAAACCATGCAAGTCAGCGGAACATAATTTTAAAGTTCTGGTGTCATAGGTCAATATTGCCCTCTTCCTTTGCACCGATTAATTTTTTCAGTTAACAATCAAGGTCATCCACATCCCGAGCATTCTTGTAGCTAAAATATAGCTTTAGATGGCGTACAAATGTAAGAGAGTGACTAGGTTGTATCTTTCAAGATACCTTAATTATTTTCCAGGTATGTACAAATAGAAATGTGTTCCAACGCTCTAAACAATTCAAATAACTTATAAGCATAGTTAACTTTATGGTAAGAAAGAAATTAAAAATTGTCAATGGTATTTTGAGGAACAGATCTTTTAAAATAGAAATGTATAACATTTTTCTGATTTGTTGCAATATATTTTTCTTACCACGAAACTCTGATATATGGTTATAAACATTTTTGTAAGTGTTAACAGCTTTTTTAAGATCTTTCATAAATTCTTAGATACGGTCTCAGAGCAATTCTACGAGAATACGTCATATTTTCTATCAACTTGTGTTTGGAGGTGTTATTTGCTTTAAACACGATTTATAAGAACAAAATTACCTCAGCATTTCAGCTGGATGTCGACCTCCACTGGTCATTGAGTTGTATACATGTATTGTAGCTTCAGGCTCGTGTATGACCTGAAGAAAGCATGTTTTCATTTCGTAACTCTACATTCATTGGAGCTATGTGTTTCTCAACTTGACAAAAGGCATTGAGTGTGTAAACCGTTCTTTGTCTTTTATTGTACTTTAGGCAATTATTATGAGTTTGATAAATGTAATATATTTAATACCGAACCAATATAACCCTGGAAAACGCTAATAAATAACAAGTCCATATCCTTAAGTTTGGATATATTTGTCATGACCTCTTGATCATATACAATTCATGTAGATTGCTGTGTACTTAAGTTTCTCTGTCTAAATACAAAAGAAACTAAACCAATATGACGAGTATAACTATAAAAATATTTATTATCACCAACATGTCTAATAGCTTTCACAATATAATGCGTGTTGAAAATGTGTAATACATTATGATTTTAATTAAAATCATCTTACCAAAAGCGTCCAGTGTTTCCTATATATAACAGGGACTAAAATGGTTCCCTTGTTAAACAAGTCTCTGTTCACAAATTTCTCCGGGGATTTCCCAGACACCAAGCACTGGAAAAAGAATACATCTAGTGCTGCTACATCTCTGTAATTGGTAGCAATGAGGGACATGTATCCGTTTATCACCTGTAAAAATAGAAACAATGCAATGTTTCCAGTTATGAAATGATTCTGAATTATGTAGTAAACTTGACTTTTTTTTCATTTCAAGTAACCGTAACCTAACATGTGTGTAGTAATTGAACCATACACTGTTCATAATACGCCTGTTAAGACTGATCTTCTTAGAAAATAAAACAAATCATTCGTAAAACCCTATTTTCTGAACCCTCGGAGGGTATTAACTTTTGATCCGGGGGTCCTAATTTGAAAAATATAAGTAGAGGTCCGCTAGAAAATGCCACATGATAAACATCTAAGCTCTAAGCCTTGTGGCTTCATAGAAGAAGATTTTTTTTTTAAAGTTTTCCTATATGTTGCCATACCAACTAGAGTTCTGCATAATATAATATTATTTGAACAACTTTGAAAAAGATCCATGCAAGGATCATCCCTGCATAGTTTCAACAACATTGGTCCAGTCATTTAAAAGGAGATATCGTTCTCATAAAATGGCGGACGGACGGACGACCGATGACTACGTACGTGGAACCCGGACGGTGAGTGATCATAATAGATCACCCTTGCACTTTCTGTCAGGTGAGCAAAAATATAACATAAACTTTCATTTCAAGGAACGAACTGATAGGGTACTATAGTATGTATGCATAAAGTGTGTATCAGTGAAAGTGTTTCATTAAACTGTTTCTGCTAGAAGAATATTAACCGTCAATTTAATGTATTCATACCTGATCATTCAGCCAAGTATTTGGATTCAGTGTTGACACATCAAGGTCGGATAGGAGTATTTCTCCACACGTGGCTATTTCCGCATACGGACATTTTTCAATCAGTGCATTTACGTCAGCCATAGTCATTTTCCCATAAAAAAGCACATAAGCGGATCTCTGAAAGATTTAAAAACAAAACATATATTCAATATCATTTTTCAAGATATATCATTCAAAGGTTCAAGGTTGTCATTTTACTTTCAGGCCATAACACGTGTTTCAATCTGCGAATCGTAACCTTAAAGAAGTCACTTCAAAATTAGTTATTCAATAGAAAGCAAGAACCAAAAAAGTATTAAAATGACAATTGTTCAAAGTAGGAAGCTATTGTCGTTTTCTGGAAATATTTGAGATTGGGGTCATGATGGAGTGATAAAGTTGAACAAGTTTTTTTGTGTTTCAAATTAATTATCTTTTACAAGCAGCCTGAACTATTCAATGCAGTAAACATTTCAACAATAGTATCGAATCTTGTGCTTTTTCTATGACAAGATTGTAGGACCACATTCGTAACAGATCGCATTTGTAACAGGTGTATCAAATGAGATCGCATATGTAACAAGTGTATCACATGAGATCGCATATGTAACAGAAATCAAGCACACATGTGACAATTCTTGAGACGAATGTTAACGATGCCGACTTTTGATGTGACATCTGATCACATTTGTCACAGCTCACTTTCAATCGGTAAAATGAACAAAAAAGGGCATTTTTACATCTGAATCCCATTTGTAAAACGTTTAGCTCTCTTATACGAAGTGACAAAGTAAGCTATTGTGATCAACCTTTGTACGTCGTCTGTAATGTTAACATTTCTATAGATAACTGCACGACCACACAAACTCCGCTATTTCACGGCGGGATTATATTAAGAGAAGGCATATTGTCTCACCGACGGGCTCAGTGGGGTGAAGGTTATTAATAAAAAAGGTGTATTTTGTTTAAATTTGATAGACATAAGATCGAAGCACATGGCCGACCCCTCCTAGACTTAAGGCTAACGAATCCGTCAGTGACAAGTTGCATATAATATGTCCCAGGACATGGGAACTTCCTGTTTGTCACTTAAAACATCTCTGGATGACGAAAGATAGCTACAAATGTATGTCTCCACCGGGTTTGAATCAGTGACCTAAGCATGTTGATCTTCATTTCAGCTAGTCGAGGTAGCAGTACAAGTAGATGAGGTTGTAATCATATTACAGGGGTAGTGGCAGCGAATGCCGAAATGATAATAAAAATTGAGCCACGTCACGGGAAAATTGGCATTGGACATTTTCGTGAATTTCCGGAAAGTGTATAATCTAGGCTGACCAGTGCATTTATGCATCTGAATAAGGGTCAGATAATTTCATACTTTGAAACAACAGCGAACGGTGTGGGACCTGATCAGACTGTGCGGATGCGCAGGCCGATCGTAGCCAAGACTTGTCACAAAGCCTCGGAGATTACCGAAAGCCAAGTTTCTTATGATGCGGCTCAAATAATTTTATGACGTCGCTAACTTGTGATGTTGCTTATTGCAGTTATTTAATGATGTTGCGATGAAAACCAACTGATTAAACATTTGCATTATAAACATCAACATTAAACATATGTGCTTCTCATATCAACCCCCATGTTGGACAAACACATTCGTAACACATTTTACCTGCTACGAATGCGATCGCATACGTACGAAATATGTTACAAATGCGATCTGTTACGAATGTGGTCCTACAAAGCTCTAAGCTTATCGAGTCTCTCTCGAGTCCACTTCCTGGAAAAAGAACAGTACTGGTGTCATATGAAGAGGTACGGCAATGACCCCAGTGCGGTTCAAACCTTCAGCCTCCGGGATGAGCGGCAGACACCTTAACCTCTACACCACAGCTTTTCACTTCACATCTGATATATATCAATTTCCTTGTCATGACGTTTACAACACAGATATCAAGGAATGTGTGGGCTTTTCAATATTTGCAAGCACGTTTTTGCCAGAAGTCGAACCATAACTGTGAGCTATTTGAATTTTCGTGATACATTTAAAGAAGTATCACTGTCGCTCCTTATATGGCAATATTAATATCATGCAATAAATCTTCTGAAATTGAAAATACAGCTCTATTGTATTTGACAGTTTTGAATTCAATCTTAATGAACGAAAGAGTGTTGTGGGCCGAAACAGCTCTTACACTAAGAAAATCAACTTATATAAAAAAAAATATGGATGTAACATACAATTCATATCGGTTAACTTGGTTTGCAGTTCGCAGTTCGCGATTCGAATCACGAAATGTCGCTATTCTAAAAGTGAACTGATTAACCATGGTTAGCAATCAGCAATTTGAACCATAAGTTGGGATAAAGTGGAATCGTTAACTTAGAACAGGGAACTTGGCTGAAGTTAACAATTCTCAATTCTGCGAACTGCGACCTGCGAAACATAGAAAAAAAATGACAATACATTTACCATGGTATTGAAAAAAATATGCAAGCTCAGAGATTCCTGCGCAATTAGTCAATACAATTTATAATTTTGAAAAATATTACTAAAATTTTCAAATATAGTGCAACGAAAGTGTTATGGGGAAACAGTTACGACGTTACTACTTGTAGCATCAACGGACGCAACATTTCCCCATGCAATATTTTTATTTTTTCCGTTTTGCACAATTAAGTATTGCAGACGGACACACCTCAGACAGGAACGGATGAACTTGAACGGACGGTGTATGTAACCTTCATTTTATTATTAAATTATATCGCATATTATCTGTAAAGCATCACTAGCTTATTGGTTTGGTATAAAAAAAAACAGTTGTCAACTCACCAATTTAGCATCCAAGTTTCCAGACCAAGAATGTTCTTCTTTAACACAGTCTAGTGCCGGAGTCCACTTTGTCTTGAAATAAAACAAAAATGCGGCGTCGCAAGCGCTCGTTATCAACGCTTGACCATGGGCGTATTAGCCCTTGGTCAACAACTACTTAATAATGCGAAATAATAACTGACCAATGTGGCATTTTAAAGTATTCCTTGCTTTTCTTTGGTTAGACAGCAGTAGTTCAAAAGTTCAAATCGTTTATTACGATTCAGGCCAGCTGCACAACCAACTTATTATGCAATAATAGAGAGTTATCGACCGAAGTATGTTCCGATTAAATGTTTTCTCGTTAGATGGATCCAGGCCTATATAAACCGATGTTATCGTAATATTTTGAAGAAATACTTTACCAAAAATGCTACGATCACGACGATGTCACTATAGTTGAGAAAAAAATCATGCTTCACGAATTTTCATAACAGGACTCTGTGACGACATCAGCATGTAATTGAGACAACAACTTTCAGACATACTGATTTTTTAAGTCTCTGTATATTGTAAATATATAAAGGTAACACAGTACTAAATTTTCTCATATCAATCATTTTATAACATTTTTGAAAGGCTGGTACTGGATGCACCCTTTCACATCACCCTTTCACGTCAACTACGGGACAAATAAAAGGGATAGCTCCAATCAGGGAGCCTCATAAAAGGTACTAATGACAATAATTCTACTAACTACCTAATGTATAGCCTCAGTAGTAAACATGTCATCTAAGTTTTATTATATTACCCCAAACCATGTCGCATATGGCTCAGGATGGACGGAGGGACGGACCGATGAACATACAACGACAAATTTATATCCAGGAATGATAACCATTTGTTGCTATAAGGATGCTGTATCACTGGCAGTATCTGTTAAGCTCGATCCTGTGTTGTTAAATCATATCAAAATTTAAAAAAAACGCATTATTCGGAAAAGCTGTATCTGATTCTACAAATATTCATCTACGTGGTTGCTAGTATATATAATATAACTAAATCTCTTCTATATCCCTCTTAATAGTAATTACTGACGAATGTATGGGTACATAAATGAAAAATCACCATATCAAAAGGTTTGGATATAACATAACCGTGAAAAATATATCGATTATAGTAAGGCCTAAAGAAATATGTTTGTTTCAGGTATCATGCCCCAAAAATAGGGTAGGTAGGGAGGCAATGTTTTTTTTTAAATATTTTTTATTCTCAAAAAAACAAAAATCAACATAAATTTTGATGAATTCATGCTAAAAACTAATAACTCGCAAAAAAATATTCTAGGGTCGGGGCAAAAATATAAAGTAGGTCGGGAAAACTGAAACAAACATATTCTTTTTTTACGCCTAATCGTCATCATAATGCTGAAAGATATGTCTGTGTTGTATAAATCAGTGTTGTGCAACGGGCTTATCAAAATTTCATGTGTCTGCTATTAAGCGTGACTGTGAGTTTAATTTTATTTTATTTATTGAGACAAGCGTGATTTTTAAGTCATTTTTAAAAATACATAGGCGGTCAATTTCAGGCCGCTAGGCCGCCAACTTCAGGCCGCTGGTGTTTTTGTTTAAAGGTGTTATTTCTAAGTTTATTGTTGTTAAAATTCGCAGTACACCGACTTTGTTTGTGTGTATGTGTGTTCTGTTGAGCTTGAAGTGAGTTTTTTGTTTCGATTGTTTGTTCAAGGCGTAATTTTTTAAGTGACTTTTTGTGTACAGTTGAGCTTTAATTTGAGTTTTTATATTATATATTTGTTTAAGGCATAATATGTAAGTGATTTTTGTTAAAAAAACATAGGCGATCAATTTCAGGCCGCTAGGCCGCCAGGCTGCTAGGCCGCCAACTTCAGGCCGCTAGGCCGCCAGGCCGCCAACTTCAGTTTTTTTCAGTGTGTTCAGTTGAAATTAAATGTGAGTTTTTTTGTTTTTAAGGCGATATTTCTAAGTTAATTCTGTTAAAATTCCCAATCCACCGACTTGGTTAATTTTTTGTGTGTATTCTGTTGAGCTTTAAGTGACTTTTTTTCTTCGATTGTTTATTCAAGGCGTAACATTTTCAATGACTTTTTGTGTACAGTTGAGCTTTAATTTGAGTTTTCATATTTTATATTGGTTTACAGCATAATTTGTAAGTGATTTTTGTTAAAAATACATAAGCCGTCAATTTCAGGCCGCTAGGCCGCCAGGCCGCTAGGCCGCCAACTTCAGGCCGCTAGGCCGCCAGGCCGCTAGGCCGCCAACTTCAGGCCGCTAGGCCGCCAGGCCGCCAACTTCAGATTTTTTTCAGTGTGTTCAGTTGAAATTAAATGTGAGTTTTTTTTTTGTTTTAAGGCGTTATTTCTAGGTTAATTTTTGTTAAAATTCCCAATCCACCCACTTGGTTAATTTTTTGTGTGTGTTCTGTTGAGCTTTAAGTGACTTTTTTTCTTCGATTGTTTATTCAAGGCGTAACATTTTCAATGACTTTTTGTGTACAGTTGAGCTTTAATTTGAGTTTTCATATTTTATATTGGTTTATGGCATAATTTGTAAGTGATTTTTGTTAAAAATACATAAGCCGTCAATTTCAGGCCGCTAGGCCGCCAACTTCAGGCCGCTAGGCCGCCAGGCCGCTAGGCCGCCAACTTCAGGCCGCTAGGCCGCCAGGCCGCCAACTTCAGTTTTTTTCAGTGTGTTCAGTTGAAATTAAATGTGAGTTTTTTTGTTTTTAAGGCGATATTTCTAAGTTAATTTTTGTTAAAATTCCCAATCCACCGACTTGGTTAATTTTTTGTGTGTATTCTGTTGAGCTTTAAGTGACTTTTTTTCTTCGATTGTTTATTCAAGGCGTAACATTTTCAATGACTTTTTGTGTACAGTTGAGCTTTAATTTGAGTTTTCATATTTTATATTGGTTTATGGCATAATTTGTAAGTGATTTTTGTTAAAAATACATAAGCCATCAATTTCAGGCCGCTAGGCCGCTAGGCCGCCAGGCCGCTAGGCCGCCAACTTCAGGCCGCTAGGCCGCCAGGCCGCCAACTTCAGTTTTTTTCAGTGTGTTCAGTTGAAATTAAATGTGAGTTTTTTTTTTGTTTTTAAAGCGATATTTCTAAGTTAATTTTTGTTAAAATTCCCAATCCACCGACTTGGTTAATTTTTTGTGTGTATTCTGTTGAGCTTTAAGTGACTTTTTTTCTTCGATTGTTTATTCAAGGCGTAACATTTTCAATGACTTTTTGTGTACAGTTGAGCTTTAATTTGAGTTTTCATATTTTATATTGGTTTATGGCATAATTTGTAAGTGATTTTTGTTAAAAATACATAAGCCGTCAATTTCAGGCCGCTAGGCCGCCAGGCCGCCAACTCCAGGCCGCTAGGCCGCCAACTTCAGGCCGCTAGGCCGCCAGGCCGCCAACTTCAGTTTTTTTCAGTGTGTTCAGTTGAAATTAAATGTGAGTTTTTTTGTTTTTAAGGCGATATTTCTAAGTTATTTTTTGTTAAAATTGTCAACCCACCGACTTGGTTAACTTTTTGTGTGTATTCTGTGGAGCTTTAAATGACTTTTTTTCTTCGATTGTTTATTCAAGGCGTAACATTTTCAATGACTTTTTGTGTACAGTTGAGCCTTAATTTGAGTTTTCATATTTTATATTGGTTTATGGCATAATTTGTAAGTGATTTTTGTTAAAAATACATAAGCCGTCAATTTCAGGCCGCTAGGCCGCCAGGCCGCCAGGCCGCTAGGCCGCCAACTTCAGGCCGCTAGGCCGCCAGGCCGCTAGGCCGCCAACTTCAGGCCGCTAGGCCGCCAGGCCGCCAACTTCAGTTTTTTTCAGTGTGTTCAGTTGAAATTAAATGTGAGGTTTTTTGTTTTTAAGGCGATATTTCTAAGTTAATTTTTGTTAAAATTCTCAATCCACCGACTTGGTTAACTTTTTGTGTGTATTCTGTGGAGCTTTAAGTGAGTTTTTTTCTTCGATTGTTTATTCAAGGCGTAACATTTTCAATGACTTTTTGTGTACAGTTGAGCCTTAATTTGAGTTTTCATATTTTATATTGGTTTATGGCATAATTTGTAAGTGATTTTTGTAAAAAACACATAAGCCGTCAATTTCAGGCCGCCAGGCCGCCAGGCCGCTAGGCCGCCAACTTCAGGCCGCCAGGCCGCTAGGCCGCTAGGCCGCCACCTTCAGGCCGCTAGGCCGCTAGGCCGCCAACTTCAGGCCGCTAGGCCGCCAGGCCGCTAGGCCGCCAACTTCAGGCCGCTAGGCCGCCAGGCCGCTAGGCCGCCAACTTCAGGCCGCTAGGCCGCCAACTTCAGGCCGCTAGGCCGCCAGGCCGCTAGGCCGCCAACTTCAGGGAGATCAAATGTCTCCCCAGTTCTAGTTCATTCTATAGTCCTCATATGATAACTTGATAGCGCGTCATAGGATTAGGTTAAATTTGACAGGTAAATCAGGTATAACGGTTATCTCAGTACTTGTTATAGAGAATATCACATAAATAGTTAACAAATCGCAGAAAAATAATAATTGCCTGAATAGCTCAATTGGTTAGTGCGTAGACAATTTAATCGTAGTTTTGACGGTTCAGGTTCGAATCCAAGTGAATTTAATTTTTCATGAATCTTTTTGTTTTCTTTTCTTCTTATTTTGGATACTTTATTTTTAATTTATATCATGTCTAATATGTAAACCTTTCGTCAATACAGAACTCGTTTTGCCAGATTTTGTATGTAGATATTTCATACCCTATACAAATGTATGAATTAATTTTAATGCATTGCTCGCATTCCTATTTAGAACTTAACGAGAATAGATGTTAATATTTCCATGAAATGTGTTAACTCTTGAATATCAAAGAATTTAAACGGGATTTAGAAAAAAAAGACAAAAAAAAGAAACCCTAACATTCTGGGATTCGAACCCACGACCTTGTCATAAAATGATGCATTTTCACTGCCGTTACCACTAAGCCAATGACTAGTTTTATATTAACTATATGAAAAACAAATACTTATTGTATTGACAAAAAGCTGTCTTACCTGTTTTGGTGTTTTCATAATACCAGCAAACGTAAACATTATGTGACGCAACTTTCAAGTTATCATAAAAGTACGAAAGCCGAGAAGGGTCAAATAAAAAACAAAAAAAGAGGAAATAAACGCGTACGTACGAGAATAAAACGCGTACTTACGAGAATAAAACGCGTACGTACGAGAAATAAACGCGTACGTACGAGAATAAAACGCGTACGTACGAGAATAAAACGCGTACGTACGAGAAATAAACGCGTACGTACGATAATAAACGCGTACGTACGAGAAATAAACGCGTACGTACGAGAATTAAACGCGTACGTACGAGAATAAAACGCGTACGTACGAGAATTAAACGCGTACGTACGAGAATAAAACGCGTACGTACGAGAAATAAACGCGTACGTACGAGAATTAAACGCGTACGTACGAGAATAAAACGCGTACGTACGAGAATTAAACGCGTACGTACGAGAATAAAACGCGTACGTACGAGAAATAAACGCGTACGTACGAGAATTAAACGCGTACGTACGAGAATTAAACGATATATATTCAGTGTGCTTTGTAGGTATGGCCACACCGGGTAAAGGATATGTGAAAGTTACAAAAACGATTTTTAAAACTCACAGTTTACAGTTTTAAGGTGTATTTCGCGAGTTTTTACACATATTTCCACTGTACAGTATATATAGAAGCTCTATGATACTGCTCATTATTTGAAAAAAGTTCCTGTTTCAAAGTGTCATTAAAGGTATCTTCCTTAAAGTCCCAGGACCACAATTACAAGTAACTCTTATTTTACGAAGAAAGATGTCTTACCGGCGGTAATGACATTTATTTATACCGAAAACATTCCTAACTTAAATGTTTAAATCGATGTATATGTTCGAATTATAGAGCAGTACTTTTTTCCATGATATTGTAAAAAATAAAGACTTTCTGGCAACTCTTTTTCGTGAGGAAACGATTTGAATACAAAATGCATGAATATGTCAACATTGTTTTAGAGTGAACATGATTATATCATTATCCTATCAGTATATTTATTTTACAATATCAGTAAATTCAAAGGGATTCTGGGACTTTAACCACTTATTTTTAAAAGTGTGTGCCTATGTGATCTATGTCCAGTTATTGTACTGATGAGCTGAGACGTTAAACCACTGCTAAATTCAGTTTATTAAATCATGAACACTTGAAACCACCATGGAAAAGCTTATGACCTTGGGTTTATTAGTTCTTGATTCGAGTTCATGAACTAGTTAGGAATGATACAGTTCTTTTAAAATACCGGTATCGAATGTTTCAATATTGTTCAATATTTGTCTGTGTAGTAATCAATACATGTACATGTATTTTTCCTTTTTATTTTTCTCGCCAGTGTGGAGTTGCGAAGGTATTTTTCACCTTCCGTGTATTCATTCAAGTGGTTTCGAACGTTAGCACTATTTATTGCTTAAAGTGACTATCAGAGAGAAAAACTTTTATCACTTGTTCATACTCTTAGAAAATGGAATAGTGTAAAATATGAACCTGCATTGTTGTTGTTGGAGTTTAAAGCCCGTTTCAACCGTATTTTGGTTATTTTTACAGGCGGGCAGTTTACCTAGCCATCGTTCGTAGGAAGATGCAGTACTAGAGCCCTGCTGCCAACTTTCTCTCAAAGAGACATAGTCGGTAGCGGGACTCGAACCCATGACCCTAAATCTATGAGAAGTTACAATGATTTCAAGTCGGTGGCTTTAACCATCGGCCACGGAAGCCCTTGACTTAGAGAAAATTGGCAATTTTCAACTTGTGTTACCAACTAGAGCTATCACTGAACATGATGAAATTACCACCATAAACGCGCCTTGTCACAAGAAATGGCATTTCTCATTACCATAACCTCAACAACTATGTGATTAACCAAGATAGCCGAGAAACACATTATGCTCATCATCTTGAAAATGCTTCAACGGCCTTGGGGGATATAATACCATGACCTTATGTAGCACAATTAGAACATACATTATTATGTCTCGCATGTCATATCAATAATCTGAACATTTGACTCAAATTTGAAGGGTTACAGTATTTTGACATTTGACTCTGAAATGTGACCTTGACTTCTCCTTGGTGTGTCTCTTTCATATGTAAGTGATTTTATTCTCGTACGTACGCGTTTAATTCTCGTACATACGCGTTTTATTCTCGTACGTACGCGTTTATTTCTCGTACATACGCGTTTATTTCTCGTACGTACGCGTTTAATTCTCGTACGTACGCGTTTAATTCTCGTACGTACGCGTTTTATTCTCGTACGTACGCGTTTATTTCTCGTACGTACGCGTTTAATTCTCGTACGTACGCGTTTTATTCTCGTACGTACGCGTTTATTTCTCGTACGTACGCGTTTTATTCTCGTACGTACGCGTTTTATTCTCGTACGTACGCGTTTATTTCTCGTACGTACGCGTTTTATTCTCGTACGTACGCGTTTTATTCTCGTACGTACGCGTTTATTTCTCGTACGTACGCGTTTAATTCTCGTACGTACGCGTTTAATTCTCGTACGTACGCGTTTATTTCTCGTACGTACGCGTTTTATTCTCGTACGTACGCGTTTATTTCTCGTACGTACGCGTTTAATTCTCGTACGTACGCGTTTAATTCTCGTACGTACGCGTTTATTTCCTCTTTTTTTGTTTTTTATTTGACCCTTCTCGGCTTTCGTATAAAAGGACTTTAGTTATATTCGGATACATTTACTGCATATTTTGGCACATAGAGAAAGATTAAAAATAGTGAAAAAATCAATTTTAACAATTTAAGACAGCATTTTCTTAATAAAGAAATATTCATGATTAGATCTATTTATGTATTCTGAAATTGACATTAAATTTTTGTTAATAATTATACAAAAGAAAACTCATGTTTGCATTTTTATTGTGTCAGAATTTTAATCAATGTTTGTTTACATGAACTTCATGACCGACAAACTAGGTCATGAAAGTAGTCCGTCATCAGCTGTTGCTAAGGCCAGTGAGGAAATTTTTGAGTAAAGCTGTCCTAAATGATTTAAGACTTGTCATTCACTTTTTATTTTGTACAAAATTACAATCTTAATACTAACTATACTATAAAAGCATGTGTAAAATGGCACATTGATATGAGTTGTAGCGTTTTAAAATAACTTTGATAGCCGATTTAAGTTTAAAAATGGCGGTTAAAAAAGAATGTCAGTATGGCAGACCGTTGCCATGTCGTGTAAAGCTTGCCTGTCGTGTAAACCTCATGTTTATACGACAGGCCGATTTTGTACAAATAAAGCAGTGATGGTAGGATAAATACATTTCTTTCACTCTGTGTCGCCTGTTGTCCGACTGTGTTAATATAATTGAAAAAACAAACGCCTTAAAGTTTTATTTACGCCATGTATTTTCGATATAAAGGGAACGCTTGGAATGTGTCTCGTAAAAATACCGATCAATTTCGCTGGTAAGATATCTAAATCTTCGATATCAGAGCTACAAGTTATTTTGCATCCAAAGTCCTAATGGGACTTTAATGTATATAAAATAATGGACCATTGTTCTTGTACTTTCTTTGTTTACTTTCTTTGTTTACTTACTTTGTTTACTTTACAGAAAAACAACTGTATAAAATCAGTGATTGTGCGGAGATGACAGGGTGTTTCTTTTTGGAGATCTCTTATCGCATAATGTATTTATAACACGCCTGGTCGGAGTTAACATAGAATGTTTGAGGATTCAGAAAATATCTACGAGGATACACTCTTACATTATAAACTTTCATTTTGATACGTTTTTTATCATATGAACACAGATTCGTGTTCTTAAATTAGATTATGTATACTAAAACAAGGGCTCTAACTCAAAACAAACCGGAACTGTATAATCTCGCCAATAAGTGTCCTGTAATTTGAGCACCGTTTGATTTTGCATTTAATATTTTGTACGTGGTGGTAGCTATTACCATACTGTTCATAAAAACATATGGTTTAACTTCTTGTTCGTGATGTTCCAGCAGTGGGTAATTGTTCAAACACAAGTACATGTAAAAGTGTTTCATTTACAAAACAAAACGTGAAAAAATAAGACGTTTAGTAAAAATAAAAAGCAAAAAGATGTTTTTACAGAAGAATGAAAGAAAATAGTTTTTCGAGTGCACGTTTATAATGAAATATAATTAATTGTCTTGTACGTTTATTAATGCCGTGATAGCGGACGAACCCGTATAAAAAAAACACTTTTTATATGAATGTTTGTGTTTTTCATGAATGTACCACCACGTATGAGGTATTAAATTGTCTTTCAGGATATGATATCACAGATGAAGGAGATTACATTCTTACAGAATTGCTAGAAGTAAGTTATTTATTAAAAAAGGATCCGTGTTTAATTTCCTAATAAGACTTGTTCTTATTTCAATTCGTTTGTATATAACTACTGAATAGCTAATAATGCAGATAACGATAGACTTCGTGGATGTGCATGCTGATCATTATGCACACCGTCTCATAAGCAGTATCATTTGCCACAAACATGGTAAGAGTTTGTTTTTAAGCCAAAGCAAGCACAGTATGAAGATATTCCTAATATACAGATGTTAAATTATTTCACTCTTAATCTTTAGAGGCTTTTCTTGAATATTTTCAAATGATGTATCGTGATGCGAATTGTGTAAATTCTATGTTGGAGGTACACAGAGTTCAAGTTTCGTAATTCCAAAAATAGTTCACTTTCAAGTCGTTTCTATACATGAAAGGACAAAGATAAAACAATCAATTAAAAAAATTGCAACAAAGAATGAAACACTAGACGTCTTGGATCTAAGCTGGAACCATATACGAGGAAAAAGTGCAACATCTATAGCTCACAATCATAAAGGAAATCAAATTATACTTGTCTCGTTATCGCCAATCCCTGGAATGTCCGTGCTAACTTGTTTTCACGTGTTTCTGTTAGTGAAATTTTATAGATCCTGCATACAGTCGCATATTTTTGACATCCAGTTTGAAAAAATGTTTAACTTCAATTGTTCTGTATTTCATTTCACCAAACTGTTTGACCAGTTTTAACAGCTCTTTTATGCATGCACATAATGCCATTTTTTGTTACATAATCATGAATTTAAATGTTTCCAAATATGTTGCAACGTTTGAAACTCGGCTTTCAACGAATTGGACAGTTATCTAGTCGCAAAGAAAACTTATTTTCTCAGTTTTCCTTTTACCTGAATCAAATATGAATTTAAGAATTATTTCAGTTTCTCCAAAGTGCGTTTCAAGCCTATATCTCTCGCGAGGCTCGTCAAATTTTATTGTCCCAATTTTAAAACAACTGCTTTCTGTAACATACCGTGGATTTTCTTCAGTAGATGCATACAGTCCAAGACCTTCTTTTACATCAAATGTGTCTGAAATGAAGTCATTTTCAACAATCATTCCAACGGGTACAACTTCTCCAGCGCGCACAAACTTCAGAAATTGGTAACGACATTTGAACTGATTATTTTCAAATACTTTGTACTTCTCCGGTTGACCTGGTCGAAATGTACCGATGACTTCTGTTCCGTATGTGTATTTGCTTACTCTGGACTTCATGATTCTTGGGTTATGTCCCATGAGAACTGCTCCTTTCAGGACGGATAATCCGGACTCGTTAGGAACGATAACCCTTTTTGTAGGAAATGCTTCACGAATCGTTTCTTGCACGAGTTCAGATTCTGCAAATCCACCTACGAGTAGGATTGTACTGATCTCGCTGATTTCATGCGCATCTAGGATCCTCTCAACGTGTTCAACAGTATTTGACATTGAAGTTTTGAAAAACTCTCTAAATATATCCACACTAAAAAATAGCTTGTCCCTCTTTATCTGAATATTCTCAATCAAACATCCTGTGAAGTTGTGCTTCGTAATAGGTATTCTGTTCAAGCTTTTGTACGATTCAGCAAAGGCCGCTGGTATTCTCAGATGTATGGTTCCTTCTTTTTCTTTCGTTATCGCTCTCTTCTTGACTTCGAAATCTCTCATCATTTCTAGATAATCTCCAGTATTTTCGGTCCTAAATTTTTCAAGGACTTTAGAACCAAACATCTCCGCCAAGAATCTTAAATAAGCATCATCCACTTGCGTCCCACCCCAAGCCCCTCCACTGGCCTTGGCAATCTCACACAGGCTGCCGTCGTCCTGGACAGAATGGACAGTTACATCAACAGTACCACCTGTTAAACAAAAACTAAGTGTTTCAACCGCTACTAAAATCAGAAAAGACTGAAAAGAAAATATAGCTGTATTACATGGTTCGAACAGAAACAAAACACTCGCATTGTCAATGAAAGATATATGCATCTAGTGAAGGGTCTGGTTCCATTGCAGAAATAATCATTTCGTTAATTCAATCCTTAAATTAAATTTCCGGATTTGTGTTATTAACTCTACACACTGATACTATTAATATATGTAAAAAAAGATTTGACATGGTAATTTAGACGTTCTAAGATTTGTTAATTGTCAAAATCTAATATTTAAGAACATGCTAAATATATTTCCTGATTTAGGGTTAACCCTTGTAGGAATGTTATTTAAATGTCTGTACTGCTAAAACATGTATAAGACGATTTTCTCTTTTCACTAACCCCCAA
Source organism: Saxidomus purpurata (assembly GCA_022818135.1). Taxonomy (NCBI): domain Eukaryota; kingdom Metazoa; phylum Mollusca; class Bivalvia; order Venerida; family Veneridae; genus Saxidomus; species Saxidomus purpurata. The sequence goes on from JAFMSR010000008.1 coordinate 7,892,866, forward strand.
GATCAAGGACAATGTAACACGTTCCCGGCCGAAAACAGTCGAAACTTGTTGACTGGGCACCATTCAGACGTTCAACCGGCAGACTTTTGCAGAATGCGGAAGCGGCCTCTGGTTCCAGAACAAGTTCAAGGCAATTTTCTTCGATACCAGCCTGGAATACACGCGTTTAACAAAACTGATCAGCCATGCTAGTTTTTTCCGGTAGATTCAAAGAAAAAGAATAAAGTGTTATTTTACAAATTCAGGATCGCAATTGCATTATATAGGCTTCAGTCTATATCGGGCTTATCGTATACACTTAACCAGCAGAAAGTAGGCTTGCTTTTTTGTCTGTCTGCCTATACATCTGTCCGTCTGCTTGTGTACTCTATTTTCCATGTTCGTCCGTGGAAAGGTCTCCTGTTTGAATGTTCAGAATGTATGAGTAAGCACATGGTCCATGTTAGAATATTCAAAATATGTCCACAAACATTTTTATCAACAGTTTCTTAATAGATTCATCTCTGAATAAAAAGTTATATATAATGACGGAGATGGTAAATATATTTTGCCTTATTTTGCCTTCATTATATTGAATAAGCTTTAAGATTAACCTTTACAGCTGCCTCGCGCATGAACTGTTTGGCTGCATCTGACCATATAGCTGGAACTGTCAAGACCCAGTGAATATCTCCTTGTTCAATGTCGGTTACCCTCTTCCTTAATGTGTCCATCAGATGGTTCTTCAAGTATTCTATGGCTGCAGCGAAGACTGTCAGTGCTGGAAGTGGCTTCTTGTTTTCTTCGACTAACAAAGTCTTTCTTGATAACACCTTCAGAACAATAAATCTATACTGAGGACCTCAAGCAGTTTCGTTGCTTTTTTACAAACCAACGCTGAAGAAAGGCATGCATTATCTTACATATTAGCCAATCGTCTCATGAATACTATTATAATCGACAAACCAATTATGAAATACTTTTTAGACGTATAAATACGTTTTACCCGATTTTGGTGAAGAATCATTTTAAATCTCCGAAAGTAGTACCACTCCGAGTGTATGTCTTCTTCAGTAAGCTCTGTGAATTTATCTTCTGCTTCATAACCGTACGAATGAAAAGTCCTGTCGGGTTTAAATAATATTGATGTTGGTGCCTACAAATTAAGTGGAAGAAAGTAGGAAATAAGAAAGGTAAAATACTTCAGTCTAACTTTATACTTTATTTAGCGGCCTCTCCCCCTAACGCAATACCTGGTAGTTCATGAATAATTTGAACATGCCTCCTGTCCGTAGAAATAAACTTGTCTGATGTCCATATCAATAAACAGACTGGATAGCCTAATATCAATGACAAAATGCGTTTTCGTGTTCATATACAGAAAAGACTATCTGTGTAGATCATTTAAATTTCCCTCTAAATAGATTACCAATTTGTAAGCTTGTACAATTTTAGGTTTGTCATACATTTCAAAATCAATTTGTAACCGCCACTTTTAAGAAAAGAGGAAATAAAGGCTTCATGAACGTTAAACTTTGAATTTTATAATAACAATTACCATATAAATGTGATTGAATATCCCCTTGCATAGTCTCTACGTGACAGAGAACAGGGAACAAATGTTTGTAACTTTAACCGCCTGTTAAACAGTTAAGTTCTTATTCAAATTAGGATTCTAAGCAGAAATCACCATGAGGATAGTATTATGTTATGCTTAACAATTTGAAGTTTTTATTTTCTTTAATACAGTCATTTGTTTCCAAATGTCTTTTAAAATGTAGAAATGTAACTGTTAAAGGTAATCGACTGTTAGGGTATACGGCCAATTAAAGTTTTGAATAGTTTGGGTCAGGTATATTATGAACTTTCCGGATCAACTCGAATTTTAAATTTAGGTGGACATATGTGTTGTTCTTTCCGTGTGATTTAACGGAGCGATAATCAAATCCTACCTAAAAGATAAGTTCGTTAACATCAATGATAAGCATATTTACAATCGATACATGTCTCAATATGCTTTTCAGCTTTATTTTTAAATCGAGTCTATATCAGTTTCGTTAGGGCGACAGTGCTATCTAACCTGAATTCAAATGAATTGGTCCAGAAAATGCATGCACCTGTTGGCTGTCAATCTGTATACACTAAAACTATTATATTACCTTAAGTGACAGATGTCCTCCACCAATCCAGTGGTTGGTCTGAATTTTAAGTGGATCGTTTTGATAATCGTGAGCAAAGGAAAAAGCATATCCCGAAAATGTTGTTCCAAAGTCTATAGCTCCAACAGCAATACTTGACAACGCCATTTTTAAACATAAATAACGTACAAGTTACGTGAACTCGATTCGCTCTATGAAATTTAGTTTTATATTTATTTGTTTGCTACAACGGACACACATCATAAAACAGTTTCCGGGATGCATTGTTCAGTCAAGTGTCTGCACGGATATATGTGTTCCTTCCTAGAAAAGAAACAATAAATATCAAAATGTCCCTCCACTATTGAAAGATAAAAGAAATATGCATACAACAACAACAGTTAGAAATGCAATCATATAAACATAACATAAATAATTTAAAAACTATCATTGCATGTATTCATTCCTTTTGATGCCCCTTTAAATCATGGTACAAGTAACCCCGTTTATTTTATATATAGATATATACAGTATTTTTCAATACGCTATTATAGAGAAGTGCAAAGTTGAAATAAATACTAAAGCAGTTGAAATTTATGAAAAAAATGAAGAGAGTTGCCATGTCATGTACAGAACCTAAATATGTTAACATTTAGTTAAGATCACATATATTTCCTATATACCATAACAAATTGAAACATCTATTAATGACGCATCCCAAATCTTTGCCCATTGAAAAAGGAGAAACGAAAAGACGAGGTAAATCTGGTTCATCTTTATTTCATTTTAGTAATCTTAATGAACTTCCTTGCATAATCGGAGCGTACGTTTATAATACAGGAAGTAAATTGTAACATATTCATTTGTAGGGGAGACAAATAAGTTGAGCATATTCGTTATACATTATATAAGTTACGTTTTCTTTGTCCGATACCTTCTCATGCATTTTAATTATTTTTAACAAAACGAGAAAACAGTATAGAGGATAAAAAGGTATAAGTCGAGTAGATCTAAAATACATGCCTCAGTTTAACGATTTTCGTCTCTTAATATATAAAATCGAGAGAGAAGCAGTGCAACTACTTGAAAAAACCCAGACCCCCTGACACACTTCAATCAGCCTTATCAAGCAATGCATATAGCCACTCCATGTGTTATCAAATCTGTTCAAGCTTATGCAAAGTACAAATCTGTCATCAGGCTTTCTAAGAGTTATAAACATATTCATGTATATGGCGTCGTCGCTTTGCAATGCTTAACAAATACAAATAAGTGGCTACAATAATCGGAATAAAGGTATTTTTAAATTGAATTCTAACACAACCAGCGAATAATCTACATACTGTAGAACAAATTCCATTTGTGTTATTCTGCAATAAACCAACCTTGGAGGACGCTGTGTGCGGATCGTATTTGGGCTGTTCATTTTATATCCGATGTATAGAGGAATATAACATGGCATACTGCGGATGACTTGGTTGTCCCAACCAGAGGTAAAGCGTGGTGGGGGTCCACTGGATGACACACGTCCAGTAAACTTGATTAATGTTACGATACCATTTACACTGACTGTATTTATTGTTTTGTTGTTGCTTTTGTTTACACAGTGACGTGATTCATAAAAAGAAACTGTGACGTCATTTATCTATACTCGTTACCAATATTTTTCGTAACTTGAACCGTTAATGCGTCCCTTGAAAAATGAAATGACTGTTACATTTACTTGAAAATTATCAAAGTTTTTTTCTTCTATTTTATGAGACTGTAGTTTACGCTGATGAAATATCTGAACACTTTCATGAAAGAAAGTCAGGTTGAAAAAGCGTCTTTACAGCGTTCGCTGGAGGAAACTTTAACGGCAAAATCTAGGTGCTGTAAGTTAGATCCCTTATTATAGTATATATGGCCTGACCAAAGAACATGGATATGTGTCGCCCTGTGTATGTACACTATATTTATATCTTAGCTACTTTTTCGCTAAAATCTGTCTAACTTGCATTGTGTTTTTTGTTAATCTGACTTAAACGTCAATCAAAATCTTTCAAAATTTTAACTCTTTGTTTCAACCTCCAACAGGTTGTTTCAACAGGACAAAAAATAATGGTAAAATTATCTTAACCAGTGACCTTCTATAAGTATAAAGGTCGTAAGTAATAAATAGTAACTTTCAAACAACCAATAGAAAGCCGTCGATTTTAGATTTTTCAAAAACAAACAGCTCTAAATTATATTTCTGATTCTACCTTCAGAATCTGGCAGAGACGACGAAAAGTGGAAAAATTTCAAACTTACTTGCCCAAAATGTAACAATCACAACTAGAGGACTTCATACTTATTCTTCTTTGAAAGTTTGATAAAATCCAACAAGGCGTTTTGGCGATGAAGAGTGGATAACATATTTTCCCATTTCAGGCCCCTTTGACCTGGACAATTTTCTATGTGACCTCAAATTGTGAAATGCAAAACTAGATTTCATATTGTTGCTTCCCTAAAAGTCTGATGAAAATCAAACAAGGGTTTTTTGAAAAAGAAGAATGGACAAAATTGTTTCCAATTTCTGTCGCCTGTGACTTTGACCTTTTACTATATGACCCTGAATTGTATTGTGCACAATAAGACTTTATGCTCATGCTTTCCTGAAAGTTTGATGAAAATATAACAAAAGGTTTTAGAGATGAAGAGTTTTTGGACAATATTCTTTCCTATTTCAGGCCCCACTGCTGTTACTTTGACGATATGACCCCAAAATGTAACATGCATATCTAAACTTTATACTGATGTTTTCCTGAAAGTTTGATGAAAATGCAGCAGGAACTCTGGAGATGAAAACCGGACAAGACTTTCAAGTTTCAGGCCTATCTAACCTTGGCTTTCGACTATATGATCCCAAATTATAATGTCTACAACTTAACTTCATACAGATACTTCCCTGAAAGATTTATGAAACTTCAAAAAGGGGTTTTGAAGATGAAGAGCGGGCAAGATATTTTCAAATTTCAGGCCCTGTGACCTTTACCTTTTACTATTTGACCCAAAAGTTAACCCGTACAACTAGACGACTTCATGCTGATACTTCCCTGAAAGTATATTGAAAATCCAAAAATGGGTTTTAGAGATGAAGAGCGACAATATTTTCAAGATTAAGGGCCCTGTGACAGTGTCCTTTGACTATATGATCCTAAGTTGTAATATGCTCAACCTGTCTCCATGCTGATGCTTCCCTGAAATTATGATGAAAATCCATGTTCTAATCCCTTGAATAATAATAATAATAATAATAATGATATATTCTTTATTTCAAGAAGGTAGGCATTAAGTGAATGTACACACATTACACTTATTTACAATGTGTCCTTTAAAAAGCAAATGAAACAATAAAACAAGAAAAAAGGAAGAAAAAAGGCGCATGAATCAATCAGTCTTAAACATACACAAAATAAAACATTCCCGATAAACACTCGAGGATTCATGAAATAGTATTTAACAACACAATTACGCATTAAAATGGAATAATAGTCAAAATGTAAAATATTAACATAATTCTACATAGTATACGTGTCATACAGACATGTATCACACATCCAACACATATATGACGAGCGACACGGGAAAATGGGCCTTCGGACAAAATACTTGGAAACTAGCTTTCTTGCATATTTTGAACAAACAATATTTCAATATCAATATTGGAAAATTTTAGTTACCTACGTCCAGTACATACAAAACTACAAAATTTTAAAAAAGTATACCAAAGGCGTCATTGTTCACTCTAAAATGACGTCACGTATCACAATTTGACGTCAAAACTCACTTCAATTTTCATGGGCAGTGAACTATTCCGATAATCATTTCTTAACAGCATCATTTATTTTTGGTTGCAATATTATATACTATTTCAATATATGTCATATCTGGTGAACTATTTCATGTCTTTTTTCCACGATATGCCTTTTTTCATAGGGTAAAATAAAAAAATAAATAAAAAGAATCATTTCAAATCGCTGTTGCCATAGTAATGATCTTGGAGTATTTAGAAGCCAATACTATGTTTCTGATGAGGAAAATATAGTGGCTATCAGTTTTTAACATTGGTTTTGCATTTAAAGAGGGTGACAAAAATGTAAATTTTATGGGTTTTTTTATCAATTATTGTCGAATAATGTAACAAATGTCCGAAGGTACATTTATTTTAGCGCGTCGACGGTCAATTATATATTTATGAAAATTGCAAATTTAATAAAACTTTCTTTGAATTATATTTAAGAGAGTTTAAAGAAATGTTCTCTCTTACATACAAGGGTAAAAAGTTCCAAATTTGACTACTATGGTAGGTAACGTATCCTTCATGTAATTAGTTTTGTGCTTTCAAAATTGGTAAAACAAGATCACGTCGTCTAGCAGATCTTAAAACATAATTTCCATTGTATGCAAACGGTAATAGATCTGATATATAATCAGGAAATTATTTATTCTTGCACTCAAAGACCATTATTGCTGTATGGTAAATACACCTGTTATTAAAAGTCAACCAGTCTAGCTTTTGAAATAAATCTATGGAATGCGTATTAAAGGGGCATTGTAGAATGATAGATGTACGTTTTTGTAGTTCAATAACCTTTAGAATGAACACCTTTACCCCATACAGTACAGCAATAATCAAAACATGGAACAATGTATCCGTTATAAAACATTTTTTCATGTCATTTAAGTAGAATTTAATTTGTTTTAAGAGCGCTATAATCGGATTTACTTTCTTACGTACTGATGTAATTTGCATATCCGAAGCATGTGTAGTATCACTGTCCGTGCTTACTTGTTTGTACGTGTTTCTGTTAGTGCAAATTTAAACGTCCTGTCTACAGTTGTACATTTATGACATCCACTTTTCAAATTGTTAAATTTCAATTGTTCTTTATTTATATTTCATTTACATGATAATGAATAAAAATGTTTCCAGATATGTTGCAACATTTGAAACTCGACTTTTCTCGAGTTGGCAGCTATCTAGTCGCAGAGAAAATTTATTTTCTGAGTTTTTATTTCCCCTGATTCAACTATGGCTTTCAGAATGATTTCAGTTTCTCCAAAGTGCATTTCAAGCCTATATCTCTCGCGAGGCTCATCAAATTTTATTGTCCCAATTTTAAAACAACTGCTTTCTGTAACATATTCTGGATTTTGTTCAGTAGATGCATAAAGTCCAAGACCTTCTTTCACATCAAATGTGTCCGAGATGAAGTGTCTTGTAACAATCGTTCCAACAGATACAGCTTCCCCTGCGCGCACAAACTTCAGAAATTGGTAACGACATTTGAACTGATTATTTTCAAATACTTTGTACTTCTCCGGTTGACCTGGTTCAAATGCATTGATGGCTTCTGTTCCATATGTGCGTTTGCTCACTCTGGACTTAATGATCCTTGGGTTATGTCCCATGAGAACTGCTCCTTTTAGGACGGATAATCCGGACTCATAAGGAACGATAACCCTTTTTGTAGGAAATGCATCACGAATCGTGTGTTGCACGTGCTCAGATTCTGCAAATCCACCCACGAGTAGGATGGTGCTGATGTCGTTGGTTTCATATGTACATAGGATCCTCTTCAGATGTTCAATAGTATTTGACATTGAAACTTGGAAAAACTCTCTGAATATGTCTACACCAATGAACAGCTTATCCCTCTTTATCTGAACTTTCTCAATCAAGCGTCCTGCGAACTCGTGCTTCGTAATAGGTATTCTGTTTAAGCTTTTGTACGATTCAGCGAAGGCTGTTGGCATTCTCAAATTTATGGTTCCTTCTTTTTCTTTTGTTATTGCTCTCTTCTTGACTTCAAAATCTCTCATCATTTCTAGATAATCTCCTGTATTTTCGTCCCTAAATTTTTCAACGACTTTAGAACCAAACACCTCGGCCAAGTATCTTAAATAAGCATCATCCACTTGTGTTCCACCCCAAGCCCCTCCACTGGCTTTGGCTTTCTCACACAGGCTGCCGTCGTCCATGACAGAATGGACAGTTACATCAACAGTACCACCTGTAGAATTAAAACTTATTGGTTCAGCCGCCAATACAATAATAGAAAATACTGATAACAAGATGTAAATGTATTACCTGACTCGAACAGAAACAAAACACTCGGAATGTCAGTGAAACATATCTGCATCTAGTAAAGGGCCTGAATTCATTGGAATAATTGACTCTACACACTGATATTGTTAATATCTGTAACAACTTTTTGACACGGCAATTTTGACGTTCTGAGAGTTGTTTTATGCTTATATTTAATATTCCAGAAGATGCTAAATGTGTTTCCTGGTTTATGTTTAGCCCTCGTAGGAATGTAAATTTAATCAATATACTGTTAATATAAGACGATTTTCTCTGTTTACTAACCTCCAAGATCAAGAACAATGTAACATGTTCCCGGCCGAAAACAGTCGAAACTTGTTGACTGGGCACCATTCAGACGTTCTACCGGCAGACTTTTGCAAAATGCGGAAGCGGCCTCCGGCTCCAGAACAAGTTCAAGGCAATTTCCTTCGATACCAGCCTGGAATACACGCGTTAAAAAACTGTGCAGCTATCCTATATACTCAAAGATAAAGGACCAAACTTTTATATCAAAATCAAGATCGTAATTGCGTTACATGTATTTAAGCTACGGTCTTATGGTTTAAATCTTATACTATACAATCATCCAGCTGAGAGCAAGCTTGCTTTTCTGTCTGTCTGCCTATATCTCCGTCCGTCTATTTGTCTACTCTGTTTTTCTATTCGTTCGTCCGTGAAAAGATCTCCTGTTTGAATGTACATAACGTATAAGTATGCATCCGGTCCATGTTTGAAAATGTGTACATAATTTTTATCAACAATATATCAAAAGGTTCGTCGTTAACAAAATAAATAAATATGACAAAGACGGCCATGGTTAACATACTTTGCCTTTAATTATCTTATATTGAATAAGCTTTGAAATTAACCATTACAGCTGCCTCGCGCATGAACTGTTTTGCTGCATCTGACCATATAGCTGGAACTGTCAAAACCCAGTGAATATCTTCTTGTTCAATGTCGGTTACCCTCTTCCTTAATGTGTCCATCAGATGGTTCTTCAAGTATTCTATCGCTGCAGAGAACACTGTCAGTGCTGGAAGCGTCTTCTTGTTTTCTTCGACTAACAAGGTCTTTCTTGATAACACCTTCGGAACAACAAGAGCCATGTTACACATTTTCCCGCTGGGAAGAAATTACCAGAAGGTTGTACTTTCGTACATTTTACTTGGTGAAAGGAAATCCTTAAAAAGCCGTGTAGTTATGGTCATGCCGAGTACAGTTTTCAAGTAAGTGGAAAAAGAATAAGGCAATGAAGAGAAGGTTTGCAAAATTATATTAATGTTCATTATCAGTATAGGTATGATATTTTTCTATTTGACTAAAAGTAGGCAAGGTAGAGTTATTGTTTTTGCACACTGCACTTCCTACCAATGTGCTATATCAGTGTATTAAGTTTGAAGAAAATCCCTCAAGTACTTTTGGAGTTATGCTCTGGACAAAACTTTTAAAGTAAATCTGATAAAGGGGAATAACTCTAAAAGTAGGCAAGGTAGAGTTATTGTTCTTGCACACTGCACTTCCTACCAATGTGCTATGTCAGTGTATTAAGTTTGAAGAAAAATCCTCAAGTACTTTTGGAGTTATGCTCCGGAAATTGTTTTTCAAGTAAATCTGATAAAGGGAAATAACTCTAAAAGTAGGCAAGGTAGAGTTATTGTTCTTGCACACTGCACTTCCTACCAATGTGCTATGTCAGTGTATTAAGTTTGAAGAAAATCCCTCAAGTGCGTTTGGAGTTATGCTCCGGAAATTGTTTTTCAAGTAAATCTGATAAATGGGAATAACTCTAAAAGTAGGCAAGGTAGAGTTATTGTTCTTACACACTGCACTTCCTACCAATGTGCTATGTCAGTGTATTAAGTTTGAAGAAAATCCCTCAAGTACTTTTGGAGTTATGCTCCGGATTTTTTTTTCCAAGTAAATCTGATAAAGGGGAATAACTCTAAAAGTAGGCAAGGTAGAGTAATTGTTCTTGCACACTGCACTTCATACCAATGTGCTATGTCAGTGTATTTAGTTTAAAGTAAATCCCTCAAGTACTTTTGGAGTTATGCTCTAGACAAAACTTTAAAAGTAAATCTTATAAGGGGAATAACTCTAAAAGTAGGCAAGGTAGAGTTATTGTTCTTGCTCACTGTACTTTCTACCAATGTGCAATGTCAGTGTATTAAGTTTGAAGAAATTCCCTCAAGTACTTTTGGAGTTATGCTTCGGACAAGTAAATCTGATAAAGGGGAATAACTCTAAAAGTAGGCAAGGTAGAGTTATTGTTCTTGCACACTGGAAGATGCTCTGGACAAAACTTTTAAAGTAAAGGGGAATAACTCTAAAAGTAGGCAAGGTAGAGTTACTTACACACTGCACTTCCTCCCAATGTGCTCTGTCAGTGTATTAAGTTTGAAGAAAATCCCTCAAGTACTTTTGGAGTTATGCTCCGGACAAAATTGGGACGGAAACACGGACGGACGGACGGACGGACGGAGACCATTACTAATATCCCCTTCGCCTTCGGCGGGGGGATAAATAAAATGTACAATGAGGACCTCAAGTAGTATCATTGTTTTTACGGACAAATGTAGAAGAAAGGCATGTATTAACTCAAATCTTAGCCTTTTGTCAATAAATGAATAAAAGCGACAAAACTTTTTTTTATCCCAGAACAAAATTAGAAAACAATTATATGGAAGAATAGACATTTAGATATGTTTTACCCGATTTTGGTGAAGAATCATTTTAAATCTCCGAAAGTAGTACCATTCTGAGTGCATGACTTCTTCTGTTAGTTCTGAGAATTTATCTTCTGCCTCATAACCGTACGAATGAAAAGTCTTGTCGGGCTTAAATAATATCGACGTTGGTGCCTACAAATTAAGTGGAATAAAGATAGGAGGATAAAATGCTTCAGTTTAACTTTGTATTTTATGTAGCGGCCGTCCGCTTCAACCCAAAACGAAGCAAGAGGAAACTCATGAATAATTAGAACTTGCCTGCTATCCATATAAGTTAGTAAGTGCAGACTAGATCGCCCAATATGAATGACTAAATGCCTTGTATGTAGGTAGGTTTCAGTATATTACAGATGTGCAAACATGGTTAAAACAAACATGATGCATACATATACAGATAATTATATGTATACACAAGTTTATAAACCATGATATAACACAAAAGAGGCAAAAAAATGATTCTCCCTTATTTCCATTGTGGGCCTTGACATTGATGGCACACCATGGAAAGACATGATTTTCTACTTCAAATGAATCAAAGATGGGTCCGAAATGCATTGTGTATTGTGTTTTGAAAACTTAAAAATTGACTGAAACGTGCATTACTTCATTTCATACCCTCAAAGTACTCCCCTTGGCTAGAATCCACAATTGTAGTATGTGGATCTATTTCTGGCAGCGTCACGGTGGGCTTATTAAGGTGTACTACGAAGATACTGGTGAATGGCAGAACCGAGTTTGCCGCGACTGATATCTACGACCAGTCAGGAATTTTGTCAATTGCGAAAGAAATAGAAGTCGCATTTTGCCAGGTCTTGGGAATTAGGAGGATATGGTAGCACAGTAACTTTCATCAGAAGTGTTGTTACTATGTCAGGGGTGTGCGCTGGAACATCGTCATTCAGCAGTCGAACATGTATGTAGCTTTTGACCGGGAGAAGTTTCTCATGGTACTGTTTCAATTTTTCCTATACCATATCGTGGTAGAGCCTTCCAGTTACCCTGTTGCCCCTTTTTATTGGTACTTGTATTGCTATAACGACTATGGCATTCAAAACCTTCTTGAAGTACATATAGCAATTATTAGCCCTTTGCCATCTTTGGTGGCCGATTTTGTTCCAACCTTTGGAACCGGTTAAAATAGTGCACCAAGGTTTCATCACCGGTGACAACATTTGAAAAAAGGCTTTTCGTCCTATTTTAGAAACATTTTCAGCAATTTTCTGGCAGTTCCGACACACACCCTTTTTGATCGTCAGTCAATAGGTAGGCATCTAGCAGAAATATTCTTAACTTTCAATATTTTCTTTAGATTGATATGAAATTTTCAAAGTGAAACACCAACAAAAAGTTCAATATCAAGCGCGGTATATCTAGCATCATCTTGAAGAATATCTCTCATTTTTGACACGACTGTCTTCGGCCGACATGATTTAGCTGCATTTTCAACAGACTACTCCAGAATCAAATTTCTTTTTCCATCTACCAACTATCGCTAAGACGCTTTAGCTGACCCATCAACACAATTAAGTTCGGCAAAAATCTCTCACACAATAAACGAGCTTACTGCGAACAAATAAGCCCAAATTGCCTCATTATTTGGTATTCGTTTTCCAAAATTTTGTACAACAGTGCCTTATTCAGTCGATAGGTGTACATGTATATATCATTGTAAAGATATTGGATAGTGGCATTCAGGTGAATACATATCGATATAATTACAACTTGCATTCATTTCACACAAATTCTCTTTTCTGATTGGTTATTTCTGCCCCAGCGCCCGCTTTTCATAATACGATATTCATAGCTTCTCATTAATATTCATGACGTGCTACTTTTTCATTCATAAAATCATGTACGAAAACTTTACTATGGATTTAGGGCATGTCACCAAACAAAAACACTTTGAGAAGTAAAAAAGAATAGTGTTTCTCACCTATGAAATTCTTATTTCCGCGCATTTACCTGTAACAGATAACCTTATCCTTCACCGCTTATCTCTCGTCGCTGCCGGATTATTGTTACGTTTATTATAACACGGACCTATATCATGGATTGGCAACTTCCGAAAATCGATAATGCGATATCGGAGTAAATGTTACCCATCATGCTTTGCGCGCGCTCGGTGTTTTTCGGAAATTTTCCGATTTGTGATATTCGGCAGGTGCCGCCAGACTTGACAAAATTTTCAACAAACAAAATCGATAACAGTTACGCCTTACGAAAATAGATTAGCTTGGAATAAGACAAAAGTTGCATAAACAAAGAAAAATACAAACTATTGAGCCATACATATTGAAGTAGACACGATTCAATTTTATTTATTGTTTACGTTTTTCCCCGATACGTTCCAAGATGGAGGACGGCGAGAAGCTTCATTCTACATCACGCTGACAAAATTTTTAACATACAAAATCGATAAAAGTTACTGTATGCATTACGAAAAACAGATATAGGTTGGAATGAGACTGATGTTACTTAAAGAAAAAAACAAAACTATTGAGCCATAAATATTGAAGAAGACACGATTAAATTTGATTATTTTTCAAGATGGAGGACAGGTGGACGCTGGGAGTTTCCGATTTCGGCAAACCTTGGATATTGTCCATCGATGCTAAAATCTCGCATAAAATCTCGCCATCCGCGATAAAAAGGTTGAACTTGTATAGAAGATACGAGAGTTGCCAAGTCCGTGATTATAAGCAGCCAGCGCATCACATAATCAACGCGCTGTGAGCGCTGAAGGCCATGGGGCTATAGGTTAACTCCCCGAAAAACAACTTTTGACCTACGTGTTTTGCGCTGAACCTTACCTAAAGCGCGGGTCGAAATGTGCAGAGGACGAAATTCAATAAATGACACAGAATGAATGATTCACAAATATATGGGTGGCAGGGAAGTTTGTTTTATTATAAAACGTACGTTAAATGAAAAATAATCACATAGTCAACATTATAAATTGTTTAAGCCAATAAAAATAATTCGATCTGCGCTTTGTACAACTTCAACGGATATGATCTGATGATGTGGATCGAAAATTATTGTGTACCAAGGACAAGACCTTGAAACAGAAATAAACAAAGCAATACCAGCAATGAAATATAAATACAGTACTGTACAATGTGTATAACAGAGAAAACCAAAAATGATTCTGGGTTACCTTGTAGTTGTAATCAGTGAAACCGTTCACTGGGCCTTGACATGCAGCGTCCTCGATAAATGGCGGGTGATTTTGATCACGTGAGTTCCTTCTCGGGAATGTACGTAAATTATATCTTTTTTTAGAGAAATTTATTTTTAGGTCAATAGTATATATATGTAATCGTTCGTAAATAACAAAGTTGCCAATGAAATAACATCGGAAATTTGAAAATCAAACTACAAACTCTTATATCGAGCTCCGTACGTTTCCGTAAATTTCCGTAAATATCCGTACTTTTCCGTGATATGCATATGATTATCTTCCGTAATCAGCTAACAGCGCATTAATTTCTAAAACAGAAAAAAATGTGTAATGCAGCCCGTAAGCTATATACCTTCCTGCAATCGTTTGAAGTTGTATGTACTCTTTTTATTTGTAATATGTTCTTATCATAATTGTGCGACATTCAAACAGAAGATTGATCTGGTCTGTCTTGCACTACTTTCGCATAGCGCATGTGTTTGAAATGTGGTATGCTAACTTAGGCCCAGGCTAAAAATCGAAAAATGACTAAAATTTTTATTTTTCAAATAAACATAATGTTATGGGTATTCATTTTCTTAGTTAGATCATTTTCTATCCATCTATACAGTAGCAGTTCTGAATTAAAATTCGAGAAAAAGTTGATTTTCATTTTTTCATCCCCATCCTGTATTTACACTTATTTCTTCTTACTTGTGTGAAAATGAGATTCAAACGGTGAGAAAATAAATCTACCATGTCCATTGAGATGTGGATGAGGAAATTCCACCCTCGGGTTGAGATATGTAAAATAAAAACTTCGTTCCAGCAGCTGGCTGCTCTCCGCCATTTGCATTATGCTAATGAGTAGTGGCGTTATGACAACCAAATTAATGCGCGACGAAATATTAAAATAGAATCCGGGTAAGTGATCACTAAATAATTTAAACGAATGTCTTTAATTATAGTAAGTTGTAATTATAAGAATTGAATGAGTTGTTTCTGCATTTCATCGAGTTGTGAACTATCAGAAGTGTTACACCTAATTTTAACATAATATTGTTACCTTCGGTGTTTATGCAAATTAGGTGTAAAACTTCTGACAGTTCATACCTTCATAATTCAAAAATGTAAACTTAATAAATATATTTAAAAACTTCCATACATATCTTTTATTTCCTTTTGAGGCCCCTTAAATTAGCGTAATCCCGTTTATTTGACATGTATATAGATATTTACAATTTTCTTTAATATGTAATAGCAGCTGAAAACTCGACTGAAGCGATCTATGAAAAAAATCAACAGAGTTACCCTACGGAACAGAAATATATTAACATTTATTTTTATTTTAGATCACATATAGTTCCTACTTACTATAACGAATTTAAACATCTTTTAAAGGGGCACTCCCTACATCTAGCAGATTATATTCTCGAAACATAGATAGTGTTACACCTAATTTTAACATAATATTGTTACCTTCGGTGTTTATGCAAATTAGGTGTAAAACTTCTGACAGTTCATACCTCGATGAAATGCAGAAAAAACATATTCAATTCTTAGGTAAAATTCTCGTGGATATTGCATGACAGCACAATACACAATACATTTTGAACACCCCATCACCTCTAGTAAATAGTGCAAATTTGTCAATCAATTTATAAGCATATAGAAGCATAAGTTTATAGTACGATATTAATATTTGACTCTTAAAAGCTTAGAAATTGTATTCATTTTAACCAATACATGTACGTCTTTAAAATGTAGAATCACAATCATTAAATTAAAGTTTACAACTACAGTATTATCTACCCTTAATGCAAGTTACAAAACATGTAGTTGGTCCAGAAAATCCATTTATCTGTTCGCCGTCAATCTGAAACATGTTCAAACTGTTTTAATACCTTTAGTGAGAGATGTCCTCCACCAATCCAGTGGTTGGTCTGAATTTTAAGTGGATCGTTCTGATAATCGTGAGCAAAGGAAAAAGCATAACCCGAAAATGTTGTTCCAAAGTCTATAGCTCCAACAACAATACTTGACAACGCCATTTTTAAACATAAATAACGTACTTAGTTACGTGAACTCGATTCGCTCAATGAAATATAGTTTCATATTCATTTCTTAGTAAAACATTTCCAAACACGGAAGTATATTAATTTTTATCAGATAAAGTAAATAATAAATATCAAAATGTCCCTCAACTACTGAAAGATAAGAAAAATACACACACACACAACTGCACCGGTTGATAATTCAAAAATGTAAACTTAATAAATATATTTAAAAACTTCCATACATATCTTTTATTTCCTTTTGAGGCCCCTTAAATTAGCGTAATCCCGTTTATTTGACATGTATATAGATATTTACAATTTTCTTTAATATGTAATAGCAGCTGAAAACTCGACTGAAGCGATCTATGAAAAAAATCAACAGAGTTACCCTACGGAACAGAAATATATTAACATTTATTTTTATTTTAGATCACATATATTTCCTACTTACTATAACGAATTGAAACATCTTTTAAAGGGGCACTCCCTACATCTAGCAGATTATATTCTCGAAACATAGATTATGTGTTCTATGAACGTAAATTATGAATAAATACAATTCTAAAGAAGGTCCTATGGCGAAAAATGCCTCATTTTACCACAATTAATCAGTATAGAGGCCTTCTGTAATAAATCGCATCCACCCATTTATTGTACAATAACAACCATATTTTAAACCGCTGATTTTATCGATAATGACTGGAATGCATAGCTGAAACTCGTAGGTTAAGTTATAATACTTCCAAAGATTTTATTATTTATACTTTTGAAGTTAATTAGTTCGACACCAGTTATAGGGTATGTCTCTTTAATGACGGATCCTAAATCCTTGCCGACGGAAAAAGTGAAACGAAAAGGCAAGGTAAAATTAACAAGTAGGGACCATTTTCTACCTTTACTTCATTTTAGTAATCTTGATAAATTTTCCTTGCAAAAATGGAGCGAA
The DNA here is from genome assembly GCA_022818135.1 of Saxidomus purpurata. NCBI lineage: Eukaryota > Metazoa > Mollusca > Bivalvia > Venerida > Veneridae > Saxidomus > Saxidomus purpurata. The sequence continues at coordinate 7,909,993 of JAFMSR010000008.1, forward strand.
AGGCAAGATTAAATACTTTATAATACAGGAAGTAAATTGTAACGTAACAACAATTTGTCGGAGAAACAACTCAGTTAAGTATGTTCGTTACACACTATATAGTCATTCCAAGTGCTGTTAAAGGGCTCGGTCCGTTATGGGCCGATTTTTGCCTGTTTTCTACTCTCATTAAATTTATAGGTGGGAAATCTGCATTTTTTTTTCCATTCATAACTTGAGATTCTTTTAAACAGTATTAGTAAGGTACCACGGCATTTAGAACGGAGGCCCTGCATAACATTCTTAAGGGAAGCGGTGGTGTAGAGGTTAAGGTGTCTGCCGCTCATTCCGGATGTTGCGGGTTCGAGCCTCACTGGGGTCACGACCGTACCTCCTCATATGACATCAGTACTGGTTTTTCCAGGAAGCGGACTGGAGAGTGACTCGATAAGCTACAAGCTTTCTTCACAATATTTTCCGCTATTGAACTGCTGGCTGTCATAACCCTACTTTTTTAATCGAAATTACTCTTATGAAATATGTTCACCCTGTAATGATTTCAAACAGGCGATCACTGTTTAAACATGTATACTCAAACGTTATGCAGTCCGCATGCCATACAATTTAACTTACCATTTACACATTATCGGCGGCTATAATTATAGGTACCAAATTTCGGTTATTAAACTGATAAATAAAAAACCTTTTCACCTTTTGTTCTATAGTTTTAATGATTCCAGTTACACCGATCATGGTCAGGTTTTGCCTAATATTTACATTCTGTAACAGTTATCGGATATTTTAGTATAAAATTACATGTACATCTCTCCACGAAGATAACAAAATCTTGACTGGCCTTTCAAAAGCCAGTCAATAAGCTACGGATCATATCTTCGTAATCAAACTGAAACGGTCTTATAAAATTGACAAAAACATGCATCAAGTCGCGATTTAACTTAATCGAAAACGTTTGGCAAAGAACATCGGCGAATCAGGTAAGTATGATGTTCACTGTGTATTTCACAACTTTCAGTAGCTGATCAGTCATGTGACTGAGGCATGAATCTGTGGAATAGTAACCTCTGTAACCACTTTGAAAGTCATTTAAAAGACAATTTTTACCAAGAATGTTTCAAGTAAGCTGTACACAGCTCTTTCCAATATATTTGAGACAATTGATAGTATACTGATTTGATCTATAATCTGAAATTTCATACCTAGTATTTTTTTTTATAAAGGTTTGACGTTGTTTGGAACAACGGTATTTACAACAGACCATTAGACCAGATATGACATATGTGTTTTTATAAAGGAAGCAGCATCATTTAAAACACTTACAGGGATATTGTCGAAACATGTGCTTTTGGAGCAATTGAGTTTATAGATTCCATGTAAATTCTTCACTGACAGCATGCATTTTTAAACTCTTTGACTCCTGGTTTCTCTTCTTATAAAACTCTAGAAAAAGGCTGTCGACTCAACTTTGAACATAATTGACGTAAAGTAAGACATAAGCAACTGTAGTAAAATAATGTTATCATCATTCGCTAATTTCTGTGGCTCAAAACAATCTACCTATTTTAAGAGCTATACCTGGTGAAGATTTATTATTATCATTGTAACCAAGGTTTTTGATCTATTTTTCATAATAGCTATTTCAATAAACTAAATTTGGATTATTTTTTAAACATATTATTTTTATTAATTTCAAATAAACATATCTGTTTCCACGAACAACAGGTATGTTGAATCTTCTTTGTGCTCCTAAGTCCAAGAAGATTTGACTATTGTGTACCACATTGCAAATGCTACATCTGCAATGTCTGTTCAGTACAAACAACACTAATTTTTGTTCAATTAAAAACACTGGGCATGGCTTAACCATTGTATGAAGTAACAAACAACGTTATACTTAAAACTCAGACTTAATTCTTCCTACCGACTCGATGCCTTTACTCTGAAATGAAGAGGCTTATAATAACTTTGCAATAAATAATACAAAACGTTAAAATTCATGTCATGTATACCAGTATTAGAAGGGGACGGATACAGTCAATGCAACACCCATATCTATCATTTTATAATTATTATTGTGTTAGAGCTGTTGAAATGATAGTTGATAGTAAAAGGGATATAAGAACAGATGTAATCGTTCACTAACATAGAAATAATTATTTCCCTTACAACGATTGAATCATGTAAAACTGCTCTGAAAGGTTGTTTATTTGTTTAGCATTGAGAAACCTTTCATACGCCGCTGCAGCAAATTTCAAATCATGTACGGGTAATACATGTTCTATGTCAAAAAAACACAATCATGCTGATATACTCGTAAAAGTTTAACGAAGGAATGGAAGTTCTTATTATAAATTCCGGAAAGATATTTCATCAGATATAACTTGAAATATTGAATCTAGGCGAAGTTTGCAATTGATCACAGAAAAAAAACTGCAGGAATAACAGATAAACTGCTAACCAAATTTAGGAAAAGTAATATACCAGGGGAAATTCGAATAAAGCTGTTATTCAAGCCAGGCACATGTACTTCTCCCATTTTCGGGCATCTGTATAGATTAAAATTTGTTTTAGAAGGTTATTGACACCTTAAGTATAGTAAGAATCAAAGAACACAAAAGAGCTCGTTGGAATTTTACCACTCTTAATCATCAAAATATGAGATTAAGGGTCGTCCGTTGTACGTCTTCCGTCTGTCCGCCCGTCCAACATTCTTTCAAATAGCATCTCCTCTAAAACCACTAGGCTAACGTTGATGAAAGTTGGCAGGGATGTGATTTGTATGAACCTCTACTAAAGTTGTTCAAAAAATCACATTTTATGTAGAATTCTGATAGGTATAAACAATAGGAAAGACTTTAAAAATCTTCATCCTAAAAACTGAATGGCCCGGAGCTTAGATATTTGGGATGTAACATTGTCTAGTGGACCTCTACAAAGTATGTTCAAATCATGACCTTGGGTCAAAACTGACCACACCTGAAGATCACTTGATTTAACATAAGCTTATGTATGGAAATCTTCTTTTCTGAAGCCATTAGGCCAAGAACTTAGAATAGCATGTAGTATTGCGTAGTAGACTTCTATCAAACTTAATCAAATGATGACCCTGGATTAAACTATTTGACATAAGGCTTACATAGAGAAAACTTTAAACACTTTCTCCTCTGAGATCACAAGGACTACGCCTTGGATAATTGGCAGACAGCAGTGTCTTGACGGCCTCTACGATTGTTCGTTTTTAAATAGATTTCTATATGGAACTTTTAAAAAAAAAATCTCAAACCAAAAAACCAAGCTTTTAGAGTTTTGGCATGAAGCATTGCAAAGTTGACCTTTACCAAAATTGTTCACATCATGACCATCGGTCGACAACGCGCGGGGGTTACTTGATTTTACACTGGCTTATATAGGAACACCTTCTAAAATCGTCTTGTCTAAAACCACAAGACCCAAAGCTTAGATATTTGAAAGTAGACCTCTACCACAATTGTTCAAATCTGAACCCGTGGGTCAAGATTGACCACGCCTCTGTGTCCCGGTTTTTACATATGGTTATATAAGAAAATCTTTAAAGAAATCTTTTTGTCTCAAACCAAAACCACGTTGAGATAAATTGGAAAATCTTTTATAATCTTCGTGATTCAGAGATTGTATATTTGGCTTGTGGTATTGCCGAGTGTCCTTTACCATGATTATTCAAATCATATCCCATGTCACCCCGAGGTCACCTGACCTACGGACGGACTTTCTTGTTGGTTTATAGAACTTCAGTTTTTCTACGACGCTATTGTTGATTTTGTATACGTGTAATAGCCAATGGTAGCAAGATGAGCGATATAGGGCTACATGGCCCTCTTCAAGCTGATCTTTGTTTATGTATGTCTACGCTAGTCAATGAAGTAAATCGACTTTTGACGTTTAGCCTCTATCTAATGTGTTAAAATAATGCATTAAAAATAATATTAACTGAATGACTACAGCAACTTATATTTGGCGACTTATCTGTCATTTCGACCAGACTCTAATAATAATAAAAAAAATAACAATCTCTTTACTTTCAGAAGGTGGTTTATCAAGACAACACATATATTACATGTAAGTACAATACTTTAATAGATGTTAAATCCTATTTACAATGAGGCCTTTTTAAACAATTTTTAAAACAAATTCAAAACAACATAATTATTAACAACAAAAAATATTAATATCAAACAGGGAATGCCACGTACCAAAAACGCGCCTCCCAAGGCCCAGCAAGCGCCACCACCAACACACACACACACACACACACACACACCCGCACACCCCCCCCCCACCACCACCACCACACACACACACACACAACACAATATGAGTAAAACTATTGTACGATGCATACTAGTCAACAGATGATTACATCAAAAATGTAGACGCGTACATAGTATGGTAACAATATGCAAGAAACAGTATTTCATGAAGGGAACTGATATTAAAGGTCCAATACTTAGCCCCTGATGGGTATCATTTTCAGCAATTATTTTCATACTGTATCTAATGATTGGTTAAAGCATATTATATAATTAAGACTTTGGCAAGAATGAAGTGCCACTTTTGTGGCTGCAGAGATATAAACATTAAACGCTTTACTGTTTTCAACAAAATAGTAAAAAGACCATCCAGGTCTTTTTTAATTACTATATACCTTTGTAAAATGTTTTACTAAGGTTGCTATAAATTTTAGAAAACGTTGCTTGCCAATCATCATGTGTTTATGACATATTTCAAGATACGGTATGGGCTGAGTTTTGAAAATGTTGGTCTATACTTCATTTTATTTGATATTGTATCTTTAATATACATTATTTATTCGGCTAAGACCATCGACTGTGCAATATAATTATGCTTTATCATAAAGATTCACTTGTTTAATATTAGCTTGTTAAAACAGTTGCTACAAGTCGACATAAAACACATACATGTCAACAACCATTCAAATAGGAGTTGAAAGAGACTTAGCCATAATCAATACCACATGCAATATGAAGCATTAAGTGGACAATGGAATGTTCAAGTGCACCTGTTTTATGTTTACTTGTTTACATACAACTAAACAAATCGTCTAAATCATGTCAACTTGATGTCTAGTAATGCGACATGACGGTCAAGTTTTGGACAAGAAAACACTGTTACATGTTACTGGAGAAAACATGTTTATCGACAAACAGCATGTCGAGTTACGTTTAGGATTAGGGAACCCTAATCCTTACCATGTTGTCTAATCTTTGACAGACATGTCGCAATAATAGACAGAAAGTTGACATGCTTAAGACAATTTGTTCAGTTGAATTTCAACAAGTAGACGTAAAACAATTGTATATGGACTATATGAAGTGAACATTCCGGTGTTCACTTAAAGCTTCCATACAGGCACTGTTTACAATCACTAAGATCAATAAATTGATGCCTTTACCAGTTTAAAGTCTATACATAACTCACAACGATAACACTAGGAGACAAATCCGTTAAAAATAAATAACATGTACATACAGTAACTAGAGACAATATTTATATCACAGATGTATGGCATATCTCATTATTAAGTATACACCACAGACGCATTCATGTCTGTTCACTGTCACTAAATGTACATTGTACATGTACATGCATCTTACCCTCTGGTACAGTGTGTACATGTTCACCAAACATTGCGATAAATTGATATATGCCGTAATGTCACCTTTCTTTGCTTATTTTAACAAATATTAATCACAACTAAACATGTGCTCTGCAATATATTAATTATAGCATGAGTTAAGTAATATTATTCTGCACAATGCTAATATCCGAACTACTTTTTTTATGTATATAAATTAAAGTGACATTACCCGTAAAAGTGACCTTAATCATTTTCAGAAAGACATTTAGCACGATTTATATTCTAACAAATGTTATAACTAAACTATATGATTTTGTTTAACAGCTTTATTTCTATTGTTTGTAGTTGGAATCAGTAAAATTCGTTTTGTGACTACGCTAGTCAAAACTACTTTCTAAGGTGTGTTTACATTTCTCTCTGCTGAAAAGAGGATAAGTTACTTCTTACAACTTTTCAAAATATTCGTCGTTGTGTATTTTAAGCGGATAAGCGGACGTGAAACTGGGCGACAAATACAGATTAAACTAGAACTGTCTGGAAAAAGATGGTCGGCGCCATTTTGAGTATGTGAAACAGATGGGTAGACTAAGTAATTATTCCAGTCAAGTTTAATCCTTATGCAGTAAGAAGGCGCCAAATGCCACAGGATGAGAAGAAAGTGAGCCCTGACCGGGACACGAACCCGGGACCCTTCGCTTACGGGGCAATTGCTCTCCTACCGACACCGGCCGCTTACACATTTTCTCCCCAATTGTGATTAAGTCTGTACCGTGACATGTGCACCAGAAAAACAAATTTAATCCTTGTTTAGTGACCGTTATTCATTGGTTACTCTACACATTATGATAAAAATTAGTTTGGAGATAACAACATATTAAATTTATAGATCATTTTTATTAAACGTTACGTACTAAAATTATAAAACAATTCATGAAAGACTAAGAACGCAAGACTATTTCATTGACCTTTTTCGTGCGGTATTATTAAATTTTTCAATCCAAAAAATGTAACACATTCTACTTGTCATTTCACTGGCGGTAGAAAGGTTTTTTGTACAGTTCATTTACTCCGACATATCTTTAGAAATTTCATATAGTGATACAGTGTACAGTTTGTTACTTATATGATCAATTTATTATTAAAAAGCTTAAATTATTCATATAAGTATCAGTTATTATCGGATATACATAACAAAATAAAAGAATTTTGAAAACTAAGTCTGGTTATAGTTTATTTACTGTGCAATGTGTATTCTGTGGTATTCTTATTCTGTGGAATCAACTGACTGTTACAGCGTTCCTTTAATCATATACCTTTACCGAGTTTCACGTAAAATTTTATATAAACGTAAAAATGTGTGCAATCAATGGTGTAAAGTCAATATGGCACTCTCTTTCGTGTCATATTTAATATGACGTCCATGCCGTTACTTGTCTCTTCCGTCAGCAATAAAAAGTAAATGTAAAATGTCAATATCTAATGCAAAAAATACAGTTGTATTCATTTGTCTTCAAATGTGACCTAAAAAAACTTACTTCACTGCAACAATATGGATGCATTTTTCAACTTCTAGCGTTCGAATATTAGATGAATATGTGCGTATGCGTGCAAGCTACATGACGGACGGCTAAGATACGGCTAATTTCATTTGCACAAATACTCTTGAAAAAAATCAGTTAAACATTAATAGATATATAATAAATGGAATTATCAAATGATACGCTGAAATGCTTTGTTTCCTAATTGACAGCAATGTTTGAAGCACGCTTTTTCTCGACATTTCTCTCTGAAGTTTACCGAATCATTGCGTTGACTGTAAACGTCTTGATGTGCCGGCCATAACACAAAGTAATTCTAAGCCTATATTTCTACTAAAACAATACTAAACAACAAAAACCATCATCTCTCAAGAAAATTCCTCATAGGTGTGAAATAAACATCGTCGGCGACATTTTAAAACAAATCTTTTGACAGAAATTGTTCTTCATGTCACCGCTTTAAAATCTTCACTTCGATTCCTGTGACAGCGAGATAGAATTCGGTGCTGAAGCCAAAGTTTTACGACGTCTCTATAATGCTTATGGAGCGGAGTTCATCAATTATTAATGTGAATGTTTGTCGGTTTATAAGAACATCGTAGAAACAAATTGATGACAAAAGCAATGAGGATTTTTTTTTCATTCTTAATCTTGAAGGAAAATGTAATATGTTTCAGAAAGAAAAAATGTCAGAATAACAGTAAATCTGAGTGCGGCTCGGTTGATTGCAAATAAATGAAAAAGAAGTGCACCATTTGTAAGTTGTTAATACAAATTCGGTTGACACTGATGGCTATCAGTAGTAAACAGGGTACGTGAAAATCATAGTTTATGGGGCACTAAAGTTTTCTTTAATGATATATATTTGCATGGTATGCTACTGAAATTATACAAAAAGGCAACAAAAGTAACAGAGCATATTTAGGGGAAAATACCACAACAGTACTGTTTATAGTTGATTATTTTTTTATTCACAATAATATATTTGTTGATGTTTTTTATTATTTCTTCTAATAGCTAATTCAAGGCTTTGTGTCTTTCTATCTCTCTACAGGTTATGGCTTTGATCAAATCTACAAAAGTTAGACCATAGAAACATTTAAGTGTCGTGCTCAGTTTGTTTTTCTAATAAATCGACGACTTAAAACGATATGAAAACATTAGTTGAAAATATAACTAAACATTATTTTTCAAATTAACTTACAACTCTTCGTTTTATTAGTCAAGAGATAATAATTTATACTCCTGTGTTATACCTTACAATGCCCTTCGTTCTTGTGCTTGTTTGTAGACAACCATTTACATTCCTATTCTTTGGACTTTTTCTAATACTTTCAGCGCATGCAATACCAACAACTTTGGTCAGTCTGTTAAAAAATGGGAGGTCGGCACAAACATGAGAATGAACACAAAACCCAGCTCTTCTTTCTTATGAAATCGTAAATGAAATATAGTACACAATTTTCAGAAAGTAGGCCAGTTATGTGTTCTTATGTGAATGCCAAACAAACTTGATATCATCACTTGTTCTAACTTCATCAATTACCAGAATGTTACTTCACTGGATGTAAAAACCAGTTTAATCATAAACAGTACGCTTAGACATATGCCATAAATTCCATGGAATTTATTACAAAATATTTTTATGAAGTCGGTTTATTTTATGGCCTAAAATGAAACATTACTGTAACAATCAAATTGCCAACATTTTAGTTTGGTAAAAAGAGAGAATAGTTGTGCTTTAGGTAAAATACCTACTTACACACATAGATTGTCTATAATCTAAAAGCACCGGCCTGATCGATACAGACCGAGACGCTAAGCCATATGGGGTTACAGTGAAAACAGATGTAGTTTAATTAATTTGTTAATGATCACCAATGCACGAATGATACTGAATAAAAACCAGAAAATTGGAACATAATTTCACATACAATACTAGGAAATAGACCCTTATTGGGACAAGGCAGTACAAAATATATGAAAGATACCGTGGCATGATTAAAGAATGCAGTGAAATTGTATGTTACAGAATTATACTTGTTCTCTTAGGCTGTGAAATTCGTTCACTTTATTTTCAATGTCAGTATCAATATTAAGGCCAATGTCAAAGTAACAAACAGTTTTCCTCTTTCTTCGAAACTTTTCAAAGATGCAAATATTATATGAGATACCTTTACGTCATTTTTGTAAACGAAATACAAACTGTTTATTTTACTGCATCTTCCATTTCATACATTGTCTGGTTCTAAACATCAAAATAAGAAGGGGACAGTTAAGAACGTTTTAGAGTATGGAAACTAAAATTGTTCATAATCAAATAATCAATAAAATCAAAATAATCAATAAATAATCAATAAAATAATCAAAAACGTTTGTAATACTCATTCGTATTTAACAAAAATCACATCAATAGATAACGATTGACATTTATTGATATCTCCTTCCTTTATACCTTCTGCTTAGTGAAATATTTCAAACGTTCGCTATATAAAATATGATATCCTACTTATATCGTAAAAAATAAGTTACCATGTTACTTTTCCTTTGTTACAAAAACGTTTTTTCAAAAAAGCAAATTTCAGCTAATCAATATTTTGAATTTGTATATTTATGAGATGGAGGATACAAATGCTATTTCAGCATTTATGTTTTACAGTTTCCGTGGTTTGCTCCGAAAGGCACCACCGTTCATCAGTTTGTCTGTCTCTTTGTATGTTTGAATGTTTCCGTTGAAATGAGGAAAACAGTTTCTGTTTGTATATGTCAAGCACACAATATGTAGAAAATAGTTCAAAAGTGTTGTTCGTGAAGTTATGAAGAAAAATGAAGTAAATTTATTGATGTGGCTAATAGCAATTTAACACTAACCCGACAAATGTCTGATATGTAAATAATTAAGCGGTCACTCCTTTATTTTTGTCAAATGAACTAGCTATAAAAGGGGCAATATGAAATATACCCATTGTTTGTTTCCTATTGAGTGAATTTGATCTACTGTGTCATGTTCTTCAAGAATATGCAGTGGTGGACAGCATATCTGAGCTACAAACCAGGTATGTAACAGTTATAGCATTGTTTCTATTTAATTTAGAATACTATATAGATTTAGAAGCCACTAGATGAAACATTTTATCTTGAATTGAATTTAATCAATTACACCCAAATGGTTGTATCAACAGTTTATGAAGTAAAATATAAACGACTGTGCTTTTTTAAAAGCGAGAGGACAACACATAACTGTAAAGCAACGAAACTATTCAAACGTTTAGTGGAATACTTTGACAGAAGAAAAGTATCAATGTCTCAGACTGCAAAGAACGATTAGCAAGTGATGGTTGTGGTTGACATATTTATCACAAATACATGTACAAAAAACATCTAGGTTGCTGCTAAAAAGGAAAAAATATCAACCAAAGCTTGTGATGAAATGTTTAAGTGAAAATGTAAAAAATGTTTGTAAATAATGACTTTTGAAAGTAGGTGCAATGTTTAAGTGAAAATGCATAAAATATGTGTAGATACTGACTTTTTGAAGTGGGGCTTTACCTTTTGACTTTGTAGTGGGATATCCAGTGAATATTTTGAAATCTGGTTATTGGTTTCCGACAAGAAGATTGTTGAACTGTTCTTTTCGGTAGTCATAGCAACAAACATTTACGCACATAACATGGAGTTGTGGGAATCATGATCATACAAGCATGACAGATAAATAGAGAATAATTGTTTGTTTTGAGTGGGTATGAAATATATCTCATCGAGAAGTGATACAATTGTAATATTTTCACGAGCGCGAAGCCCAAGTTAAAATGTGAAAATTTTAGAACTTTTAGATGAGATATAGTCCATACCCACACAAAACAAACAAATTTTCTTTTTATTTAATGCTAACTATTAAAACAAAAGCTATCCTGATCACTTCTTTTTTGCGAGTGAAAATATTTAAATGATTAAACACGATGCCCTAGTTCGAACATGTATGTTTTATACACAAATAACCTTGCTTATTTCAGGTTAAGAAAACAAACCAGTGTTTGGAAATTCTGGAATTGGGCAAGCGGGAAAAGAGAAACAAATTTTTCTTCAAGAATATTTTACAAATATATTCTAAAAGTACATGCATCAATATATGAAGTTTAAACGACTTTTGTACAAGCAAATCGTTTACTTTTACAGATTTCAGTGAGTTTAATTTCAATTTTTTGTTGATGAAATGTCTTTAATTAGTCGTGTTAAAGATTTAGAAACTAAGATCTAGAAACAATAGAAGTAATAACGTTTCCTTAAAAGAAATTATAAATTAACTCTATTAATTATTCTATTTTAGCACATCTCATTTAAACATTTATTAAAGTTACTTTTCAATGGCGTTTTAGTTTCTTGTGATTGTTATTAACTTCTTGTTTTTTATTTAAGAAAATTGTGCTCTTATTTGATTGATCTATCTATTATGAGAATTAGAATCACCACATGTACTTTCCTCAAATGAACTATTTTATTTTGCATTGTTCCAAGTCCATGTGTATTGTACAGTCAGAATTCGATTTTGAAAGTTAACGATGTATTAGGGGCATTTTAATTCACTGTTAGGTTCTACAATGATTTGCAGAATAAAGGCAGAATTTTTGTAGAAAAAATAAAGATATCAAACAGAGATAATATGGCATTTTTGTTTTCATTTGAAATTTAATAAACCTCCTTAATTTTTTGTTTCTGTTAGACAAAAGAGTGTATGCCTCTTACTCTATCGTGGCTTCTTCCTGAAAAAAAGACAAATCTTCTTATGTGAATATGTGAACATTTTGCATGTGACTGTATTTAATGTTGTATGCGACTTTCCCTCACCTTAATTTTCTGCATAGCTAAATGAATTTCCGTATACCTCTCGATTGAATCGTTGGAAACAAAAGTAATTTTACTCATCACTGTCAAACGAAAGTAACAATTATAGTTTGATGTCGAAATAGCCATTCACGTTCACTAGTTTGTACTAAGAATTTTGGTTGCTATAAAGGCGGTGAATTTCTTTGGCCAACTTTTGATTGCTTGCGATTGATTTCTTTCTATCACCTGTTTTAATCTTTGCGTTTATCAAAGTAGTGACGAGAGATAAACGTCGATCTTAAAAGTGGTTCGTGACGACTAATTAAAGCCTTCTTACATGGAAGTGACAATACCTATAAATATATGTTGTAAAGGATGCACGAAATAATGAAATACGTAAGAAGAATTATACTGGACGTTTACGTAAATGTTTGTTGTATCCAGAAATGATGCAGAAGTGTCCTTCCCGCCTAACGATTTCATAATTAGAAATAGCAACTGTCCTGTTAGCCAACATAACACTGAGTTCAATTGAGATCAAATATATTCCTTAAGAATAAAATCGATGGGCATATTATCGGCCATTTTAGTTAAAGATTAATAATTCTTAATTCATAACCATGGACATTTCTATTTGCACCTTGCGACTCCGACAGACTGGTTTTGGGCTGTAATTTGAAATCTATTTATTTGACAATCAGTTGTACAAAGCCATGAAACTGAATATAGGCAGCAAAATATAAACAGTAAGAACTAAAAGATTATTTGGGTTCCTATTTATACATAAATAAATATAACGGGATGAATATACATGTAGATTCTACGTATTCTCCTTAAATTGATATCATGCCAGATATCATTTTATTGAAAAAAAAAGGTTTTCCCATGGACTAGATTTAGACGATAACTTCGAGAAACATAGCAATAGCTTAGGCATAGGCTTAATCAATACTTTCCGAGACGCTAAGCCATGTGGGGTTACAGTGAAAACAGATGTAGTTTAATTAATTTGTTAATGATCACCAATGCACGAATGATACTGAATAAAAACCTGAAAATTGGAACATAATTTCACATATAACACTAGGAAATAGACACTTGGTGGGATAAGGTAGTCAATTAATTGTAGGAAAGGTTACTCAACACTTTAAAATGCAATGGAATTTTTATCAAAGAAATATACGAGACTGGTTTGTTGGTAATGTTTCCAACAACAGTTCATATACACTAAAGCTATTAGTCACTGTGATGTTTAAATAGCTACAAACGAAAACCGGTATCACACCTTATACTCTCATCCTTAGATGGTGCTTTAATGTCAAGAACCAGAACATGATCAAGGTTTAGCATTTCTTCTTCAGCTGATTCTTTAAAAAAAAACTGAAACATTGTCCATGTTAAAGCGGGCTTAAGCAATAAAGAAAATATCGATTAGTGCAGAACACTTAAAAGTAATGGACAATTTAAGGGAGGCGCGGTGGCAGAGTAGTTAACGCTCTGGACTACCAATCCAGATACCCCGGTTCAAATCCTATAAATGGCACTGGAAATTTTAAAAACGTTTTTTCAGTGTTTCTTATCCATATATATGAACTGGTTTATAGTCTCGCGTGTATTGGTGCTATACACCGGGCACGTAAAAGAACCAAGGGGTCTATTTGTAAAAGAGCTAGGGTCTGGTACCCGGATTCCCTAGTATCTGCATCTGTCTTTTCATCCTGCGCCGGTGAGGAGTCTTGCCAAGTTCACCCGGGGAGAAATCCCAGGGTCGGTCGGGACTATAAACAATCTCAAAAAAGGAAGGATGGACAAATTTAATTATTGTAGAACTATTAAAGTTATATTACCCTTCAAGATTTCCATAATTTGTAACAATGCTGAAAACACACTTAATGGTTTGACAACATGTAAATAATATTTCTCCTCAAATTTTGGCTAGGATAGTCAAAGAATTTCACTGACTCTCCCTATATTCAATTAGAATAACTTTTTGATACAGATAAATTTAATATTTGTTATAACTTTAGCAATGTTTGTCTTTTTCAAATAGTATCAATCAGTAATTAATGTCTTTTAGCGGCGTTACTGAATAAGCTGGGTTTTGGACTACTTTTTGGACCTATCAAATGAATGAAATGAAATATTTTGAGTGGAGATTTTCTCCTCAGGAGAGTATTTGGTTTGTTCTTTACTCGTTAGATATACAGGAACAGTTGGGGATTTTTCTTCAAAATGGATCCGAATTAGAAAGAGCAATTATAATTTCTACTTGATACTCGGAAGAGCCTACATTAGTATACTCAATGCAGCTTTGGATTGTGAACATTATCTACACATGTATTAAAAGTAATCAGAGATTCAGACTTCTACAGCTTCAAAGCTTGAATAGGGAGCGAGGTTTGGCAGGTATGAGCTTCTATCAGACGAGTAGAAGACGATTTAGCATTTGTATTCTTCTTTTGAAGGAGGCTAAAGTGATATTTTCAGTAAGTCCCAGTAACAAAGAGCAAATACTTTGAGCAAAGCTGAAATGCTGAAACATGATTAAAATGGGAACTCTTGTAATGTTTCAATGGGGAGCTCTTGCCATTCAATCATCTTAGGAAGCAATGCCAAATCATCATGGTCACCAAATCTAAAGACAGTATAGTTAAGACTGTAAAGGAATTCTGAAAAACCATTTGATGAGGGTCTCTCGTTACATTTTGCCGTAATGTGGAAAGAGACACTTCAGATCACATTCAGTAGCAGATAGATAAGACAGACGCGAACTTGAAAAAGAAGAATGAACGGATACCCTTCGTCCAGATGAATTCCAACCTCTTTGAAAAAGTGGTAAAAAATGTGAATCCCGGTGATAAAATTAGACAGATATAACATAGACGCAGCTGTCAAATGAGAGTGAATAGAACCTTTTCTCTCGACATACCGTCAATGACTTGGAAAATGTGATTAAAGTGGAGACCACAGACTTTCATGATAAACTGCAGGTAGATTTGACTGAGAAGACGATTGTTCCTTGCTTATTGCAGCTGCACGGAAACCGGGGTAAAGAGTAATCATATGAAGTCAGTGTGGGTTTCCTCGATTTTTGTCTTTCAGAGGAGGGTGCTTATTATTGTTAGAAGCTTGTTTACATATTTGATTGGGAATCAACAGAAGTGTGTGGTTTTGAAATGTAGCTGTTTTGCACCAACAGTAACAGAATAACTTGTGTCCAAGTTGAGCTTAAATTTACTTCAGCATTTTATGTTAATGCCGTATACATGTAGATCTAACATTTTACCGTCTTCATATTGCTTCGTGTCTCTGAAGTCTGTAAAAAAATCAAACAAAGCATTGCTCACGTACCATTTTGATCAAATATCTTCAAATACATCATTGTAATTTCCCTTGCCTCGCGCAGTGAATCAATGTCTGTTTTACAAAACAAATATACATATACATGTATATGTACATTTATACTTATTATGATTTAAACATTCTATAAATGTGGTTGTACAAAACATCAATATTCATTCAAGTTAAAGTTTCACTTTGCTAATCTCTAAATGCTATTAAAGTTTCCTCGAAGCAGGTTTTATGGTAAGGGAAATTGAACTTGATTAAACATAACTTTTAACCCTTTGGGAACACCATAAAGTAGTATTTAGTCTTTGTAAAATTGTTTATTATTGCAGTACTATAAGGTGTAATAACTCATGTAATTAATGTACGGTTTGGTACTATCATGATAAAGAAGATCTATAATCTTAAAGCTGACCTTTACTCTGCTCTTACAGTGTGAAACCAGGACGGTGACTTTAGTAACTATTTTAAGCACGTATGACATTTTATCTTTGAAAATCTTTTTGTCTTGTGCCTCTTGTCTTCTGATAATATCAATATTTCTGGTAAAGACCCGCCATCTCGTCCTATCGAATGCTGGCATCTTCTTAATGTTTAGCGTTACCTGCTCAAGTAAATGTAATAAATATATAGACACCAAACGGCAACAAATGTTAAATGAGAAAGATCTCCCCAACCGTCACCGTGGAGTCCTTCCCAGAGAGCATTAAATACATCACACTCAATCAAGTTGACACACAGATCCATGGAAGAAATGCATCAACTTATGTACGCAATATAGCCTATATACATGTATGTTCTCAGAAAGTATATAAGATAGAAGAAAAAGATTTTTAAAGATAAAAAGTACTGAATGTGAGATAGAATACGCTACAGTTATACATTTTACTAATTAACCAGTAGAATCAGGGGAACCATTGGAACCAATTTGGAACACATTATCAAAACTGTTAGTGACCAGAGACACTGTATAAATGAGAGAAAGAAGAGAGTTGACTCCTCCCTTTACACTCATTAATTACATGAAAGTAACTAAGATCAAAGTCCCATACACACATTATACTAAATGTTTACTATACAAGTTTTGACAATATGCATTGCTACTAAAAACATGACGTCATACGTGCTTAAAATAGTAACATCTGTTAAAAAGTAAAAATAAAAGTAAGGAAATGGCCATTGAGCAGAACTTACACCGCAGAACTAAATGTGAAATCTACACCAAACAGCAGAGAATAGCAAACCAGAGCTAGAAACTGAATTAAGCTCTTCATAAACACGATACATGAGATGAGCGTCATAATAAAACATTCATAACATTTATTTGCTCTAATTTTAATATATGATGGTATTTTTATAGATAAGAGTTCATTATCTAAACAAGAAGTGTGACCTTGGCTTCCTACTAGGTGAGCTCCCGACCTACAAATTGTTTTTTCAAGCTTCGTGTTGCATCTTCTGCTTACAGGATTTGCCAAAACAAATGCTGAGCCCCAGTTATCATGCCTGTAAGTCAATGTTGACGAACATAACACTACTGCCGGAATTGTACCCACCAGGTTTGCAATACATCTGCCAAATATATGTAGGATATACGATCTAAAAGAAAAATCTTTTTATGATGCTGTTTACAAATTTAAACACGGAACACGCATATAATTTATTTGTATAATGAAACACTCAAGCTGAAAGTCAAAGTAGTTCAACCCACTAATGCTAGATAATTCCGACTTCCCTGTAAAGCGAAATGTAACATTTTTTGCCTCATAAATTTTAAACGTGCTAGAGTAATATCTTATAGACTGAATGTAAAAAGTGCTTTGAAATTACTTTTCGTTTAAAATGAACTTTGAATTAAAGCTGTTAATCATGGTTTTACCACATCTTGAAGTCCTTTATTTAAACTTTACAACCATTGCTCCTTAAGAGAGTTTCTTGCTTTGAGGAAAATAAAATTATTTATCTCCTAAAAAGTATGAATTATCTCTGCTATCGACATAATTTCTACTATTTAATATTTTTATACAATATTTACATCTCTCCGTTTTATTGTATTTAATAAATTTCTTTTATTGCTGATGACTCTAGGCTAGAGGTACAAAATGATGAAAGTTTACAAATTTAGAACGGTATCAAGTTTGATAACTCATCTTAACGGTAGTGATTACTGCCAGGTAAGGGACGTAACTGCTGAAATAAGTTGTCACTTTCCAATATCTTGGACGGTGCAGTTGATTGTTGGCACACTGACGGACCTCTGACATTTTCTGCATTCGGCTGCAGGAGGGCATATGTCTGTATATATATACATGTGTATATACAGTCGTGCTGACGGGCATCTCACGCTCATCAAGATAAGAAGCATAGGAGGAAAACTCTCCATGTTCTCTCTAAAAGTGTCCTATGGCTGATATTTTGTATTTACCTGTTCCAATTTATAAGCCTATATAGATATGAAGCTCCTACAACCAAACACGTTTAAAAATTGTCAGACTTTTTAGGAAAACATTTGCACAAACCGTGATTTTTATTTTGAACTACTGACTGTGGACACGAGATTGTGAAAGGGACCCGATTTGGTATTAGTGTGTAATATCTGATATTTTATGTAAACAGTATCGTTATTATCTTTCTATGAAGCCAGTCTGGTTCCCCCAATTTCAAGGCACTGTGGAATTTAAGAAAGAAACCAACATCTTTTCGAGTTCTTCAGTGGAGCTATCCTCTGCTAAAAGTGTGCACGGGTCTAGAATGGCATGCAAGTCTAAGCAAATAAGAACATTCAGACACATCTAAAGCAACCAATTTGATTGTCCAATAAGATATAGAGACAAGTCATTTTCACAAAGGTTAAACCTACATATGTATGTAAAAGATAAACGCTGATAACGTGAAGCACAGATTTAGACCTAAACAGTAACTTCTTTCCCGTATACTTTTCGGAGAGTTTCCAATTACGGGTTTATTTCTGGATAATTAAACGTGTTTACTTTGTTTTGCTGTCTGATTTATTGTCTGTAAAAATCGTTGCTGTGACTTCGCGTAAAATTTCTACTCGGATTTTAACTATTAACTAACAACAAGCGGAAATATCAGCAAACACGAAGCAGAAGATGGAGAAAGACTTGAGATAATCCTTCGCAGAATTGTTAAACATGCAAACACCCCACACGGAACACCCAGCAAGAAGTTCCTAATTTTCGTTCTTCATTCCAAAAACAAAATCCTCAGAAGGTCCTCATAGCCTAGTTTTTATGTAAACATAGTCCTGTGTTTATACATCATTTGCTATGGCACTTATAGGTCAAGGTCCGAAAATCCACCTATCTCATCCGTGTCTTTTTTCTGTCCAGCTAAGTTTAAGTCCGACGGCAGAATAAGTAAAATGTTCTACAAAGTTAAGAAATTTGATAACATAATGTATTTCCTTATTTCGAAATTCTTTATTTTAACAATGAAATCATCTTTAAAATTAACTTTGAGTTTTGATTAAAGTCAACTCGGACCAACAGTTTATTGCGGTATCATCCGAGTATGTCATTAAAACCAAATTACCGATTAGTATAAATTGTAAGAACTTGTTTCACGACCGAGAGTAAATAAATAAATAAGAATATATCAAATATACGTTTGTCAAAATTTTAGAAGCAGAACTAGATACTTGTTGGTTAAACTTTGACAAAGTCCTTCGGGTTATTCAAGTACCAGTCATGATATACCTTGCGCTTAACACGGCTTACTTGAACTCCATTGCGACCAATCTCCACACGAGCAATTCCAGGCTTTCCAAGCTTACAATAATGTTCACTTTTAGAGACAGCCACTAATTAATTAGTTATTCATCAACCGTTAGCACCACTAAAACATCTAGCATTATTGTTTCCCAAAAGATGAAACGCGATGCGGAAGCCTTTGCGAATTAAGTGGCCTAAAAGGGAGGTAATAGACCGCCCCGACACGCGGACAAACAAATACCAATATGGCCCTGGAGAGTTCGTATTTGACATTAAAATGTCATTGGATATATGGCAAGATCCATTATGGAGTAACTCTGGGTAATTTCTGGCATTTATTTCGATCTTGTTATATTGGAATAGTTTCTCCCAATGTCACTGAGTCGGCATGTATTTTTAGTACGTAAAATAGTCCGTATGGGTACGATATATACAATGTAGGTATCTGTTTTATAAAACCTAATCTAATTATACTTCTCTTTATCAGGTTTGCAACCAATACTAAAGATTTCTTTTGCTTCAAAAACTGACAGAAAAATCTACATATCTTTATTGAATATGTTCAATTAAATCAAATACATGAATGTACTTCGTTGTTACTATTACTGGTGTTACTGCTGCGGAAGCTGCTGTTGTTGTTGCTACTGTTGATGTTGATGCCGCTGCTATTCTTGCTGCTACTGCTGTTGTTTTCCTTGTCGTAATTGCTGCTGTTGGTAATGTTATTATTGCTACGGTTGTTGCCACTGATTTTCTTGATACTATTGTTGTTGTTGTTGCTGCTGATGCTACTGCTGCTACTGTTGCTGTTGTTGATTATACTGCTACAATTTCTGTTGCTGGTACTTTGGTTGTAACTATTGCTGCTGCTTTTGATGATGCTGCTTTGGTTGTTTCTGCTGATGCTGTAGTTGCTTTTGTTTGTAAGTATAAGCTGGGCATAACAATAAAACATTATAGTGATGAAGTTGGTAACGATAATGAAGAAGACAAAGAAGAAGAAGAAGAAAAAGATGATGGTGATGATGATGATAATGATGATGATGATGATGATGATGATGATGTAGCTTATGGTGATAAAGTCTAAAATGTTGCTGCTGCTAATGCTGCTTTTATAAATAAATGGGACAATGACGACTATGATCATTCCTCGAAGGAGTATGCTGCAAAAAGTGATGGAAATGACAATGATTGTGATAATGGTGATTACAATCATGATGTCATACATGTGTAGTGTTGTTGTTGTTGTTGTTGTTGTTGTTGATACAGATGATTATGATGATGATCATCATGATTAGGATCATGATCAGGATGATGGTGGTGATAATGATCATGATGCATCGACTGCTTATGATTTTTATGATGGTCGTTGTGGTGATGATGATGATGATGATGATGAGGAAGAGGAGGACGATGATTATAAAGATGACGACGACGGCGATGGTGGTGACGATGGTGAGGAGGAGGATGATGATGTCTCGACTGCTCATGATTTTTATTATTGTTGTGGTGATGATGATGATGATGATAACGCTGAGGACGATGATGACGATGACGGCGATGATGATGATGGTGACGATAGTGACGACGACGACGTTGGTGATGATGATGATGATTATGATAACGCTGGAGGACGATGATGATGACGACACACGACGACGGATGTGATGATGTGGTGGTGATGTGATGATGATTGGAGATGATGATGATGATGATGATGATGATGATGATGATGATGATGATGATGATGATGATGATTGTATACGGAGAATAAGAGATAAGGGTCCCTACACATACTGTAAGTAATATTTATTGTGACGAACTTCAACAACGGTGGAAGTTTAATAAAACATCATTACAAGATTAGTGAGAAATTGTTTTGCTACTTAGATCAGCTTATTCTAAACATCTTTCTCTTTCTTTAACGATTCTGCAAAAAATGTTTGTCCTGGTTCGGTTTGATCCATATAACTGGGAATATGGAGATAGAAAATTGAAAGCCTGTGAAACAAAGCCTCCTGTAATTGCATTTGTTTCATGTTCCACTGATATATGACAAAAGCCTCAGTTGTAACGACTGACGTCGCATTTCAATGTGAATTTACCTAAAACATCTCCGATTCACAGGGGCCTGGGTCGACATATCGGGAAAGGAAGTGACAATTTACATACCAGAATCACTAATACCGGTACATAGAAGTATAACTTCATGTGTTTGCTACTCAAACGTTTCTGCTATGCACATACCTGCATAATAATGCCATTGTTGTCATATGTTTTACATATGAACTCGACGAATTAAGTTGCCAAGGAAATTGTTATCGGCGAAATTTCATGCCCACTAATGTAAATGTATTTCATACTGTTTCCACTGCTGAAGTTGTCAAAAATTTATTTAGGGAAAAGTGGGGGTGGGGGGACTGCACTAACAGTAGAACGTCGTGTTAAAATACCTCTCTACAAATGCTACGAGTTCTCATTAGTGTAGCCCTTTCTTCAGAAGTTAATGTACAAAAATAGAAAATCATCATTATGATCTGGTGTCAGACTGAAAGAAGCAAACCAATTTTAATGCTAAAGGTCGATTGTATTTCATGTGCACACGTGCATAGGCGTGTTCTACGGCATTAACCCATTCTCATCAACATCATCTTGTCCGACCAACGTGCTGGATATTTCGGTCATTGAGATGATCCCCTAGCGGAAGTAACTTTTCAAAATGTGGGTTTATATGACACGTTTGAGATGCAAAAGTTATTTACAGACTATCTTTAAAGGCGTAGTAGGTGCACAAGGTCTAACAGACAAATTAAAATTGTTTTCACAAAACATGTATACGCAATTCTTAAATCTAGGTCTGTATTCGTTATAAAATGTAACACTTGACTGTTACCCTGCAGGTTTTATACCTTTGTGAGGAGTCCAAATTATCATCAGCCTGTCACATCCCTGTAGTCTGATCATGGTCTGCACCTCGTGTTCAGTCAGTAAATTTAAGCGAGCATCACCTTGAGCAATTAATTTAAAGAAGGACAAGTACATTTGAAAATAAATAGATGGACAAGGGTTAATAGAAGGAACACTAAATACTCTTACATTCTTGAATTCCGTCACAAATCCGCCCAATAAGAAACCCTGAAGTTATTCATTCTTAAAAGAAGTAAGGACCTGAAATAAAGAAAGATGTCTGCCTTCCTTCTAAAAGACAAAACTATTTAGATTATTGGGAAACTGAATGTTTTCAGGCCCCTGTGGAGTATTACCATTTGAAACTGTACAGTAGAGTCGGAGACTAGTTCTTTAAGTAATTTGCTTTTAATTTGATTAGTCTGAGTGGCTTTTATGTTCAGCTCAACACCTCAACTCTCGTGTTATTTTGTAATGGATTGCCCATGCCTTTCTCTAGCGTCCCTGTCTTTCCCCGAGTACTCCATTGTTCTGCGGTTTTTGATGTTTTAGGGCATGTTCTGACAATTGGACAATATCAAAATTGCGGTACTTAGAATGCTAGAAAAAAAAACTTCCGAGTATGCGTATGTTTTGAAGTTGTACTTATTTTGAACATGCCGTGCAGTGATCGCACACGAGAACAGAAACTGTAAGTCATGAAGCCAAGTCTATTTCAATACAGTAATCAAGCTAATGCAAGTACACAGAGTATGGCTGGGTTTTAAAAAGTTCCATGACATCTGTTTCCTGTTGATGGTTCCGGGTTTAAACCCATAGAAACGTCAAAAAGTATGTTTTTTCATCCAGAGATCACATTGAATCGCTATCACTGGTGATACGTAAGTCAAATTCCTGACACTCCCGGTCACATGTTAGATTCCATCCCAGGTTGTTTTTTTCTAAGGACCTAACTTCAAAACAACTCCTTATCTTTCGATGAATCAGGCAATATTTAAAATACCAGTAGAAACTACTCTTCTAGATTTATTCTATGTCTACACACATTAGGATTTCTCAAATTATATATGGATTAAAGCTACTGGGTGCCGTGTTATATTTGTCTCAGTCGGCAACCTTGGCTCTGTCTAGAGTTATGAGGTGTGAGAGGTAAAAGACAATCTGTTAGCCTGGTCATAACCTAGCTCTAAGCAAAGTCAGTGAGTACACCTTGGCTGGACTTCAAGTAATGAAGAACGAAATCTCTTTTTGGTGGAGAGAACCGTTCAAAAACAAAACAAAAAAATGTCACAAGCACTTAATAACTTAGTATTAAATATGAAGTGCATTAAAAACTAGATCACGGCAGAATTTTGAGTTGTCGGCTGCAAATTCGAAGAGAGTTACCCATTAGGAATATAACTGTTTGCAGGAAACTGTTAGAAAAAAAATAGAGAAATGAGACCGGTAGGAATCCCAGAGCCGCTATTGAGGGGCCAGACAGTTTCTGAGGTTGGAGCAGTCATTTTTCAAAATGTTGCATGTACATAATTGCAATAATTTTGTTCCCAAACTATCACGATTTGAAGCTAATTCCGTATTTTTTTATTCTGGAATCTAAACGTGGCTTTTCCTCTAAATTTTATAAACGCCTATCCGTTTTTTTAATGTATAGAACTAAACGAATATAAAGAATGTTTTCATTGTAAACGCCCCACTCAGGGGACGTATATTCATGTTTGAAAAAAGTATTATATGGTAGAAACTAACTATAATATATATTGTAAAACTACAGTTTACTATTAGCAGATTTTGTGGCATTTCTTTGCACTACCAATTAAAAGTACATAGATAAATAACAACTTGTGTATGCCCATGGTACTCAAGAATTTTAATCTATAAACAAATGGAAAATATATAAAAACAGTCAACAAAATAAATACGTTATACCATGTTTCAAATATGACACTTATGCATATTTTTATGGCGACAGTTTTAACTATTCTAAAATACATAATGGTCTCCATTATTCTCTCTTCCGATCGTAATAAACAATAGACTTTCGTACATTCTGAACTAAATTATTCTGTAATTGTACAGCTACAATTAGAAAAGGTGATTATTCGACCCTGGTAGGCCTAGAAATTACAATTAATGTTACATAAAATATTGATACTTTTTTTTATCAGACTTTGAACAGCTGGTCAATTACTTTTAAGCAACATTTTATGACAATTTTTACTTTTTGTATATTTGTTTGAGATTAATTTAATGAACAAAAGACCCATTCATTTAGTAGATCCCTATCAAAAATTTACATAATATATTAACTTTTATGAAATTTTGTTATTCTGCCCTTAATATGAAGTACTCAAAATGAATATTTCTTTTTTATTTCAATATAATTTCTACTTTTACATTTGAATTGGATAGATTTACATATATCAAAACATTCTAAACCAAAATGCAAGTTTTAATACATCAGGTGTACCATGTTTATTTCCAAAATATCTTTGGTGCACACCCGATGGTAAAGGGAGATAGCATCTTTTCAAATTTGAGACAAGAATTCCTCTAATATATAATATTTAATATTTCACAAATATAGCAATCTCTTTATTTAGACTCCGTACGTCAGTATGTAGAACAATTTGACTTATGCCTAATTCTTCAACCACATAGGAAATCCTGAAATTGTAAAAAATACTTCAGTCAAAATCTCACTTTTACGCCCTAAGTATGACCATAAATAAGTGTAGACAATCTCATGTTACAGTTACATACAAATATTTACATGACCAAATTTTTTTTATAGACCTTTAACACATAAAATATCTTTAATCCACCAGATAGTGGTATGTTTAATATAAATCTTGAAATAAATAAATAAATAAATAAAATAGAATAGATAAGAACAACAAAAATAAAATTCAAGTTTTTAACTTTTCATGAAGTCCTCTTATGACTTTATTTATAGGCTAAACCAGCATCGCCTAAAATAGGATCCATACGGTGTGTTACAAAATTGAAATTATAGAGGTGTTTCCTTACAAAACATTCCTTCAAACAATGCCATTTTCATGTAATAAATGAACAAACCTTGAGAAAATGTCCTTATTCATGTACCATGTCTCTAGAAATCCATGTGATTTTGTTGACTTTGTATTAAATATGCACGATTTTCTCAGGAAATGAATGAATCCGCATTTGCGACAATGTCCAGCATGTTTTTATAAATGCACGCACATATTTGTTCATAGTTACGATAATTATGACTATATCTTTCATGTATTATTTAACATGCACACTCTATATTCTGAGTATCTGAATACAATGAAATTCGCATATTTATATGAGTAACTTTCATTATACACAAGTTATACACAAATCTTGTAGCTTGCCACTATGAGTTAAAACCTAGCATCTGACTTTAAAAGAAAAGAAGCACTTAAAACAGAGTTCAGTTGTCTACAAATTGCTGTAAAGTCCAGGCAAGAAGCCAAATTTACAGACAGAAAGTCGAGTAAGTTTTTCCTCCTTTCAGTGTTTTGATTTAAGTCCAAAACTAAAAATCTTTAAGTTTAGTTTGGTTAAATAACGATCATGCCGTTTGTGTTCAGGCATTTCCGTTTTACTATCTTTTATATCTATTACAAGGTAGGTGTTAAACTTTTTCCCGCCAAAAATGTTTAAAATGCAATGTCAAATTAAAAAATGGTGAAAGAATGAAAATTTACATTATATCATGTGGTCAAAATTATGATTGCTTCAATGTTGTAAGCAGCTGATACTTGCTAATGAAGTAAACAATGATAAAAATGATCAAATATTTATAAACAGGTGTATAAATGGGAAATAGCGGTATAAGCACATGTAACTGTTCACTCTATTTTGTTCCGAATTATCGGTCTTGTGTAGGTAAACAGTGGCTTAAATAATATAAACATTTACTAATTTACATCCAAGTTATTCAACTCAAAGTAACCTTTCCGTATTGTTTATGTTATGTTAAACTGTATGATGATGGTGGTGGTAGTGATGATGATGATGATGATAACGACGATGATGATGATGATGATGATGATGATGATGATGATGATGATGATGGTGATGGTGATGATTTTATCGTCCTAAAGCAGAACTTCATTCATCTAAACAATGTTTCTTCATTCCAAACTGACACAAAAATCTTAAAAATCCATCAAACGTTTCATTTCTAGCTACTTTAAGAAGTTTGACACTTTTTTCTTTCAGACAAAAACCGACAAATTATGAAAAATGAGATCGTTGTTCCACAAAACAGTTTTGTCTTCGATTTAAGCTCGACGTATGACATTGCTTAACTACAAAACAGTAACAAGATTTCAAAAGTTAAATGATACACTGTTCTAATATTTGTTTCCATTTTCAAAGACTTGGTCTAAACAACTTTTCTTCAACAACATTTACAAAGATAAAAATTGCTAGTAATTTGCATTATTCAATAAAATTTTACCACCATGAATTAAGGAAGAACTTAGAACAAACGAATAAAAGTCACTGTATATACACATGTACAATGTAATACCCGGTACTTGGTGAATCAAAATAGAGCCCGTTTACAACTGCTATCACAGTAGCAAAAAATGTCACAAACTATGGTGTATGAAAAGTATAATTGCAAATCTTATTTGATTGAACCCCCTTGAAAAAGATATCCTATTGAAAAAAGTGTGCGAGTGTGGGAGTGGAGAGGGATAGGAAATAAAATGGATGGTCATACAGTGCATTGGAACTGGGAAGATTCGAGATGAGTAAAATAGAGATTTGGTCTTCTTTTAAAAAGTACATGATATATGTTGAAACAGAATACTGTCGTAATGATAGGTAATGACCACGATACTGAAACAGTTTAACACGTTATAGAATCATTATGAACTTCATACAAGTTGTCCGTCTGAAACTGGAAATTGAATTTATCCCACAGTTGAATACTGACTTTACCAGTTTTTGTCTGTACATGTGTTTGTCCCGAATGAAAACTTACACCACAACAGTGTAAACGTGATGATACTGTAATAATAGGTGTACCAGGATTATCATAGTGTACACTGGTGAGGTCTGAAAAGATTCTATACTTAGTCTTGTATAAATAAAAATTACTTCTTTAATCTTAAACCATTGAAGAAAAACAAGATTTGAAATAGGTTCGTTAAACATTTGTGTTGACATATTTACCAGAAATATTGTGAAATACACCTTGGAGAATGAATACTTTTGCGCAAAGTTTAAACAAAGCATACATCTATATTTTGCCCGTTTTAGATTTAGTAAGTACATAATATTATATTGACCTATTTGACAAAAAGTTTAATGACTAGGATACTTTTGCTCGGTTGAACTTATGTAAGCGCCGTGACCTAAGTGTGTACAAGCGCAACAGACTAGATTACTCGTGCTGTGTCCCTGACTGGAAAAATATAATTAAATTTTTTTTTCAATACATCATACTAAAGGTAAAAAGACACTAATTTTTTTTTCAATACATCATAGTAAAGGTAAAAAGACACTAAATTATTTTTTTCAATACATCATAGTAAAAGCAAACAGACACCAAATAAAACTTGAGACATGAAGTCCTTAACAAAAATTAAACTTACAATTTCCTTATGTTGTTAAAACAAATTCAAGACAATTTCAAATTCCTACGCTTTGTCTTAAGAAAAATAAATTAACAGAAAATAGTTCCTGCTTCTGTGTCCCGAAATCAATAGAAACAGCTAGTTTCTGAAAATTGACAAGTTTAACATACAATAAAAGAGATTCTTTTCATTTTCAGCAGGAAGAGCAGATGTTTTGTTTAAATGCTACAGATTAACAATGTTCAGTTGGCCGTGTCGGCACTACCACTGTGATAACGATAACTACCGAGGAGATCGTGTACATCGCGTCTCCTAAACTGCTGTTGAACTGTAGTTATAATATGGTATTGAATAAGACATTTGTCCCATTCCCGGACATTGTATTAACTAATTAATTAAAATGTTTTCTGCTATTGCATTTTGCTGAAGCATTATTTTATAGATAAATTGTTTAATATTTTTTAACAAAATGATACAAAACATTGTGAATATTCAAATGACAAAGATAATGCTAAATGTTTATTTTTAGCATGCATCTAACATACTGATTGTGCATGAATTTCATTGTAGAAAAGAAAACACAGTAAATCCCGTATATAACGACTCTGGATATTGCGAAATTCCGGAAATACGGAAAATATTATCTGACCCCGATTTTATTCCTTCTTTACTTAATATAAAAGTGCTATATGGATATATATCACACACCGGATAATAAGGAACAAATTTAAGTGGTACAAAGGAGTTCGTTATATGCGGAGTTTAATGTATACAGTTTCTGAATCACTCTGCTAAAACTCCCAACAGGGGTTATTGCCCCTAACAATTATTTTAAAGATAATTATTTTAAAGATGTCATGAAAATGTTTCAAAAATCTGATATTTTAAAAGAACTATGTTTTATGAATATGTTATCTTTGTTACTAGTATTATAAAACATGTATAATAATCACATTTAGATGTTTTTGATACACGTCACGTGATGTTTTGGCACGCGATATTATGAAGCGACATTACTTTACAGGCTGAGCTAAACTAATCGCATTGCTGCAATCAGTCAGACCTTTCTTCACTTAAATTTGACTAAAACATTTTCATTGTTACTGTCGTATAATTTGTACCACCAAACACAATGTATAAATGATCACATGACCTGATTAAGATGGTCACGTGACAATGTATAAAGTTTTAAAAAAAAGAAAATCACGTGATTGCACTTGCCATTGCACATTACAAAATAAATAAAAGTTGACAAATAATTTGATTGTTTCGTATTTACACTGGTATGAAATATATTTACATGGTGATCATTGCATCTCAATAAAATCTCGCGATAAAATTCGTTAATTTATTCGTATTAATAAATATCCAAAGTATAATCTCTAAACCATTTCCTCAATTGAGAAAAATGAGTCAATGTCCGGACACGGCTGAAAATTTCATTCTCTTTTGCTTTTGTCTCTGATTACAAAACCATACACGCACCACATTTTTCTTCAAGTCCAGTTTTTCTGCAATTTGAGCAATTTTCTCACCCGACGGACGCGGTTGCACAGCAAAATATGCCTCGAGCGAGCGTTTCTCGGGCGCTGCAATAGAGGTCCTTTTTCTCTTTTTATCTGCCGCAGATATTAGTCCATTTTGTTCAGCTTCTTTCTTTTCACGTGCAGCCTTTTCGGCTTCCTCTAACCAAGTCTGCAAAATCGGTTTTAGTGCAATCATATTGTTATGACTTAATGTAAGAGACTCGAACCTACAAATTGTACTTTGACTCAAACAGCCAACACCAGGTAACTTAAGATTCGCCAGAGCAGAGCCGACATCGGCTTGAGTGACACCTAGTTTTATCCTCCGTTGTTTGAATCTTTCTGCAAACGCCTCGAGTTCCCGCGGGTCACACTCAGTATCGTGCATAGAGTGATGGACCTGATGATGTGGCGGCATGTTGTGGGGGTGTGGATGATTCATGGGGGCCTGGTGGTGTGTGTACATTGGTGGATACATCTGATGATGATTGTGGTGCGAGTTGGGCGGTGCCATGTTATGATGGTCGGGCATTCCCGGAAGTGGCATGCCTGTATTTGTCGTTAGCTGATCTAGCATTGAGTCTGATGGACCAAATGAAGGTGGTCCATGCATTTGCATCTGTTGCCTGGAAGGACCCGACTGGTGCATGCCAAGATCGCCGGCCGTGTGTCCGTACATACCGTCGTGTTTCATCGAGTGTTGTGGCGATTTTGATATGTCTACGGCGGCCAGGGCCTCAGCTCGAGCCAACAGTCCATCCTCAAAACCAAAGAAATTTCCCTGAAAATAGAAATAAGACTCTTTAAAACCATGCACAAGAAAACGAGAATAATCCCAATCATATCAAATAAGAACTATTTGCTACACACCGTGTGATTTATGAACCAGTATGGGGCTTACATGAATAATGACGTGCTATAAATTGTCGACCAAGAGCGTCTGTATTAATTTTCAGAAGAAATATGTATCTAATGCATAAGTTTGTGCGAGTTCTATCAACTTTTATTTTCATGTTTTTGTGCTTGTCCTCTTTTTCTACATATTTGAATTTGTGTTTATGTTGTGTTTTCGCATTCAATGTTAATGAACATACCAAATGGTTTGTACTCCTGAAACTCAAATTTGCAATGAAATAAACAACTTTCTATTCAGCTACTTTAATTAAATTTTGGCAGTCTGATTCAGTCCGGTGGAAAAATACCAAGAAATTAAATTTAACACGTGATTCTATACCATGAATTAGGTATATGATTTTGGCACACATTGGTTCCACAGTTATTTCACTATACATATTCAGTTTTCGATTTTTTTAGTCTTTCCGTGCTGTTTACAGACTTTTATTATTTGTTTCTCATACTTCATAACTTACTTACAAAATGAAAATAAGCTCCTTAAATATAATTTTCATCCTTTTAAAACCCAACACAAACACAAAAAAAAACAGAAATTATTATTTGATCAAATCATGCAAAAAAAAACAACAAATAATAAAAAAAAACATCAGCAAAAACACCACATTTTATATCATTACCGATTGGTTTGCAATTATCGCGAGAGACGAGACTTAAATGAAATGAAATCGGTTAGATTGAAGGTCTCTATAATTACAAGATATGATGTTAAATCAATATTGCAATCGACCCGGCACAGACTGAATATTTTCACCTTTATCTGGTCACGCGAAAATATTTCACGCAACATATGTTAACTACATGTAGAATATGCGTGCATGTATGTGACATTATTTCAATTTTTTATGATAAAATTGTGATAAAAAAAAACAAATGACTATTTTGACAACATAATATCGCGTGGAAATTGAAGTTAAATTGACGTGCCTCGGTTTCAAACAAGTCTTTATTATACCTGAGAAAATGATGTGTATCTAATTGGTTTAAAATCTGATAAGTGTTTTTCAGTGATATAAGAAGTGTACAATATTTGTCAAAGAGAATAAAAGTAATTTTTTCAGCAATAAAAATGTCATAAATAACAAGTATTTCAAACAACATTAAAAGCAACAAAACCCACAAATATTGACTTTCTTACATTTTCACAAAGAACTAGACAATTCTTTAAAATTAATTGAAGCCGCGACTACGTTTTTTAACAATAATGAACATAAGTTTTACACGCTCTACAAAATGTATTGTTCGCCATGTGTCGTTTGTGAGGCACGCGTCGTCACTCTACATACGTTCTATTCAATTAAACAGGCAAAAAGTGGCAAATTATTGAACCATCTCCCCATCTTCGTCGGTTTCTTTGAAAATTACAACTTGAGCTATCGAAAGTTTCATCAAGAATGGTTTTAGACCATTTTCAAATGGGTTTTTTGTCTCTAAAGAAAGAAAGAAAGAAAGAAAGAAAGAAAGGGAAAACATATTTCGCGTTCAGATCAAAACTTCATTTTTATCCATTTTTATTTTGAATGTAAGTTGGATAAGGAAAATAGCATACATATTTATTTTGCTTTTCGCAGTTAAATAAACATCTTACTATTATGTGTCTTGTTGTAACCTTAAATTCCATTAAAGAATAAATTCTGCGTCATCTACTGAATTAAAATTATTTGTTCATATATGCAAAATTTTGCATATAAAATTTGAAAGCACAACCGGTCGCCCCGCGCGTGACCAGGTGATGTTATCAAAATTAGGCTTATTTATACTAGAAATGCAAAAGTAATATAAGTAAAGTGCTTACGGGAACATTTTAGAAAAAAAAGCACAAGAATTTATTCTCCATAAAAGTTGAATGCGTTCCGGAACACGGCGTATATTATTCGTTTAAAATTTCAAATTTCACACTTTTAAAAATGATGCTAATTTATCAATGTTTATTAATGAATAAGTCAGTTTTTTTCCAAGAATGGATAGTTTTACATCAAATCCTGATACGACCCATTCGTATACAATGTTAATAATTAGCATTCCTGTATAGAAGTTACGTGTAAATCAATTAAATTTACCGTTGCCTGTTGAATTTCATCGTTAAATAATCTGAAACTTCTCGATTCAATTAAAATCCTTTATTTCATTTAATACAGTCCATGGCGGTTAAGGATCGAGATCACAATGAATTCTGCCCAAGCGTTGTAGAAGATAAAACAGTGCTTCATAAAATATGAAACACCGCAAATAATGCCACAGTCGGCACAGAATAACTAATAAAGGTGATTAAAAAGCCGGAGCTGAATACGTTTTCATTTATTCATGAATCTGTGGAGACGACAAAATTGGCTAGAAATCATTTCGTTTGTTTACAATTCTGTGAGTATAGTTAACCGTACGTACCGCTGATGACGTCATACATCTCATGCGTTCCGGGGGTCGGTACGGCGGTGAGTAGCGCCCAGAAATGTGCCCCGGGTTCAATGGAGGATGCATTCCGACACCAAAACTTTGTTTAACAACGTCCATAATATTTTGCAAACACAAAGTTTACACACTTTTTTTAAATAATTATTTTTCTTAAAATTCCAATTGCAATTTTTAAGGAGTATCTTATTCCGTCTGAATTCTAAATGAGACTAATATCAATACGGAAATGAATATCGCTTTTTCCAATAGCGCTTCCATCAATGGAATTGCACCTGTTTTGGTCTCCAGTACCACGTGACCAAAATTTCATCGCCAATAACGGAGAGAATTTCCCCGTTTCGACCAATCGCACCGCTAGAAATATCAGCTTCACTGCTTTCATATGGGTTTCTGTTTAAATAACAGTTTGTTTAACATATTTAAGTTTTGCGTTTCTATAAAAGAAAATATTTCGCGGCGATGTTTGATGCAACCTGTTAGTTTTTAATTCTTTGATAATGTTTAATAATATAATTGCACAAAATCTCGCCCGAATGACAGATGTTTAGTGACTTACATCTGGCGAACCAATGGACCATGACGGGTTTTCTCAACTTTAACTATAACACCGGCTGTCAGTCGGCCGACTCAACGACTTTCTTACACTTAAATAATTGGATGGAAGTCATTTGCTAAATATTGTTACAGGCAGTAGTTAGATGTTTATGACCCCATTTATTTTTTGACAGTCTATTATATTCCCATTAAGAAAATTTTCAAAGATATTTGCGACATTTTAGTTTCGAGCAATATTTGAACAGTAACATTTGCAATGCGCGATGATATCAAAGATATTACAAATGATAAAAAGAAATTAAAAGCAGGCGAGAAATGGTAAACGAACATCGGTCTTTGTATGAACATTTTAGACACAATTAAATTTCAATTTCAAAATCAAAATAATGGCAAAAAGAAGAAATTACGCCAGTGAACATTGTCCGATTTGCCACTGTTGTATATATACATAGCATACATTTGAAAGAATGAAAAACAACGCGTTTGCGACACCTACATTAAGAAAAGTTGTATGTTTCGACTTAAAAACTACATGATTAATACGGTTACTACCGAAGTATGGATCTCTCTGAATGGTGTGCAATGTAAAACATTGAAACTTAAAATTCTAGCACATTCAAATTAAAATTTGCTGCATACGATTTTTAATGAATGTGGTTTTTCTTCAAACTATCATTGAATTGTGTCTTATATCAAAATATATAGGTTGGTTTTTTTTAAGATAAGCATCCCATCTAGATATAAAACAATTATTTTGCATGTAACATAAAAAGTTGTTGTTGCTAAATATAATAGAGTCTTTTGAACCTCGTTATTGTAATGTCAAAGTATTGCATATTACACCAAGCAATTAAGCCTGATTTCTATTGATAAATGTCATTACGATTGCATTTATTTCTTTTAAAACAATCAATGAATTTTAATTCAAAATATGGCCAACAGTTAAGTTGTTCGTTGTAACAAATGTTCGTAACACCAGAGGACATGTTTTATTGTGAAATGTTGAGTTTATCTACAAACATTGCCAACTGTGGTCCCATAATCCTGACTGATTTTGCGCCACTGATGAAGCAGATATAAATCTTCAAAATGGGGAAAAGGGTCCCCGGGGTTCGTGGAATCAATTCGTTTCACAATTTGGCATTTCAAACAAAGCATTGAGCGTTTAATGACAATACTATCACACACAATGGCGTTAGATATAAATTACACCCAAGCACGCCATTGATGTAGATACTATCTATAATTTGACAATACGTTACCCGCTTAGAAAACAATAGGCACATTTGAAAATTAAATTTTGCAGATATTCGTTTTAATTGAAGGACAATAAAAGTTTTTGTTTCACCCCAGTGCCTTAAATCTACGCACAATTTTCACAATCTGTAGAAGTTTCAGGGAAAACAAAAAATAACAATGTAAAAGCATTAACTGATGATTTAACTTGGACAATGCAGTCAATCAGTCGGATTAAGGTTTCAAAAAGTCGTATTGTCTACGTCAGCAATTACAATCAACCAATGAAAGTAAATCATTGACCTGGTGATGCCAAATTAAGATAGAATACTCAATATGTCATTTTAAAACAATGTGTATAACTCTAAAAGGTTCAAATGTAAACTACTTCCCTTAGGGTCGTATTGAAAACTACAGGAATAATATTTCGCTTTTTTACAATTTGATTTTCCGGTTAATTAACACGATTTCACACAACGCCTGGCTCACCCATGTAGCCCTTATGCTGAACCAACATTCTTTTATTCGTTTAAAAGTTGTTTCCTGGTTTAAAAAAAACACTCGTACTATATCCACACAGGGGATGACTTAACCTTTTGTAAGAACGCTTTTCACCTCTCGTCTCCGAGTTTTAGTTTATGTCTGTTGGTGCGCATAGATACACCCGTACGTGCGTTTGTCAGTCTATTCCGGTTGTAAAAATCTATTTCAATAACAATCATTTTCAAAGCAGCCCTCAGCATATCGCCAAGGTTGCCTGTGCATATGTGTACAATTTTTCCTAAATTACACATATTTTGACCATCTTCAGTCGCTTAATTAACGCCCGTACTTATATCTGAAACGTTTTTACCGTACGGACATTTTTCCTGCAGTAACTTCATTCATGAATATATTATAACGGTGTGAACGAGGACAAACTTTGTAGGCTATGGGAAAACCATGCTCATTTGTGTTAAAATATTCATATTGTTTTCATATTTAAATATTCATTCGATTTTGTCTCAATAGGCCTTTATATAGGGTGTCTGTAACTATATTTGTCGTTACGTTATGTTATCATTTCTGAAAACTGTCGTACTTTTGTCTAGTTTGTAAGAATGGATACGTTGTGGATTCTGTATATTTTCCTGTTTCAGGGAACGTTAAAAACAGAAAGATGAAAATATCACAAACAACTGTTCATGCCTAATAACATTTTAAGGTTTAAAAAAGTTGATACTATGATAGTAATGTAGGACAAAGACGAAAAGAGAGAAAGCATTGGTGATTAGTAACAGTGATTTAAAAAAAAATCAGAGATTAAAACCTAATAAGTTTTAAAATGAGCCTAAAAATAGAAAAAATGGACATGGTGCTATGGCTTAAATGTTAAGAATGATTTACTATTTTTAAAATAAAGGAAGATCCAGAGAGAGGTTTACTAAAATCTAAAACCATTGGGGTCAAATGAAACACAAAATAGACAACTTGTGTAGGCTAAGTAGATACAAATTATGCCTGAACTGAATGATATATAAATGATAACTAATGTCTAACTATTTCAAAAGACAACTTTGAGAAAGACAGTAGAACTGTTAAAGACACAGATATCTAAAGCAAACTAATAAATAGATGGCCCAGGAATGCTCAGGGGATGTAGAAAAGATGACGTGTAGATGTCCACGTGTTCAGTAGGCTGCATTAAACGCTGCCATGAAAAAATGAATGAAACATGTAGATAAAATGTGGAATATGAAGCAGAGTGGTCAGACCTTAGTCAGACAGAGACCAGTAAGAACGCTGAAAGGCAAAACATCCGTTGGAAATGTGATTAAAAAAGAGAACAGGAAACGAAAAGATCATACTGATTACATGTGGTTAGAACTCATTGTAGCACTTAAGTGCAGTGAGTAATCTTTTCTTAATCATCTGAAAAAGCGAATCAAGTTCATACAAAAATTAACATATCATATGCATGCTGTAGCGTTTTAAAATGATATGGAATTGCTATGAAAATGGGAAAAACCACAGACTCGCAATAAGCAAACGGTGAAAATGCAAGTGTTTGAAATTTGTTATTTACATAACTGTTGTTGCGTTCTGTTACAGTTTCCGATAGAGACTATCGAATTCTCAAGTGGAATAATTAAATAAATATGCTCGTATCGAGTATTTGAAGAAGTATTTGCACTACCGATCAATTAAAGCGGTTCGTAATTTTCTAATTAATATGTACATGTATCTCGCCTGTACTCCCGGAATGAAATTTATCGTCACCTCGTGAAACTATTGATCCGCCATTCGTGTTATTTAAATATTTCTTTACGGTTAAATAGAACACTTTCTAAACAAATACTTAAGGTCTTTGTCTACATATTTAATTCGAGAAGTTTCCGATGAAGATATACTTGTTTAAGGGTGCGTATGTAAACAAAACAGGAGCCTAAACGCTTGCACCTAACCCTGGCCTCGGTGATAAAGATTGTATCAAATGAAGCCGAGCCAATTTCTGGTGACGTAGAACAAGAGAACAGGGTCACAAATATTTACAAAAGAACTGAACTTGTTTTAGAAATACAGCAGCTTGGCGTTATTTCCTTTACTGGTGTATTTTTGGAGAATTTCTAGGTTGGAGTACAATATGAAAATTACCGTGCAACTTTTGAAGTTCACAAAGAGTGACAAATAAATAAACGAATTTCCAGTTAAAGACAGGCATTCAATGTAAGTAAACCAGATGATGTCAAAATATGTACGACGTTGTCTTAAAACATACTGGCGTGCTACCATATATACTGTTGAAAACGTTTAAATTACTTAATAATGAACCCTATTTTAAAACACTAGATGTGTTAAAATGCAATACAATAATATTTTTTTGGAACTTATGTACCTTGTTTCACAATCGAAAATGTAGAGGAGGTTACACATTGAAAGCGACCTTTCAATGTAAAATCGTTTTAAAAAATGGGTGTTTTTACATTGTATGTGATATATTTTAAGATTTTTTGCTTGTGTTAGTTGTGCCGATTGGTGCCATTGAAGTTACTTGTATCTATCAGTGCCCAAACTGTATGCAGTAAGAAACGTTTTAAAATTTCGAATATACAGAGGTGGTCTATAGAAAAGCAAGACTGGAACTGAAAGTCAAGCGTCGTCGTCGTAGAGCAAATTCGGTCTGTAGGTTGAAGGATAAAAGAAACCATAAATATATCTACAGACCATTTGTATTGTCTACACTTTTATATACGGTTTTAGCCTAGAACTAAATTCTATAATAGGTTGTGACCGCTGAGAGCCGGCGCCGAGTTTGAACTAATCAAGAGTGACCGCGATGACACGTTCCGTGTGAGGCATGAATAATTTATTCCCAGTGTAATCGAATTGGGCGCAGAAGACAATAGATCGCCATTTATGTCCGCCATTTTGAAATAATGGTAGATAGGGTATGCATGATTTGATACTATGTTTATATAATAAAGATGCGACTGGCTCTGTTTGTCTCTGTTGCTTTAATTTAATCTTCAAAACGTCGGCGTTGCGCACTTCAAATGTTACCATCTACCGAGGGGACAAATTCATGGTTCACTGAAAAGTTTGAAATACTAACTTGTAAACGCCGTGGCCAAGAGGTTATGATTGCTCACAAGTAGTTCAATGTTATACAAAACAAGAGGTTCGAACTCCGATACTGCCACTGTGAAGTTTCCTTGAGCAAGGGGTCTCAGTCCACCATACATGAGTTTTAAATAGATATTGTCAAAATTGCTAAAGGTAAAGTAAAGGTTTTATTTTGCTGTTTGGCTCAAAATTAGATCTACGGGTATTATGTTATGCAACACAATGAAATGCAACGATCAATAAACTTATCTTTACCATAGAAAAAAACGCATTTTTTTTGTTTCTGTATCGTTTGATTTGGCCTGACTTGCTTTGTCTTGTTTTGGTTTTGCTTTGTTTGGCTAAGCATTGCCGTGCTTTTGATTTGTGTGATTATTTTGTGTGCTGTGTTGAAAATAAAGACTGAAGCAATAAAGAACCATTGACCAATCTATTAAGGTTTTCTTTTGTACTGAATTTAACATACACCTAGCTTCGGATAAACTAAAATGAATAATAATGATGCTCAAAGAAGGTCTGAATAAATTGTTTTCTTGTCATTTAAACACTTTAAACAAGAAGGCGGATTAACACAGCACCTGTGTCTTCACGTCTGAGAACGTCTTCAATCTACTGGCATCTCAGCAAGTCAAACTAGAACTCTTATAATTGGTGTAATTACTTTGGAATCTTTCTCTACAAGGCGAGACAGGGTATTCATTTCAATTAATGCCACATCACGTTATGTCTTTAATTTGCATACAGAAGTGGGTGCCGTATTTTGGTAGACTTGTGCCGTATATTAAACGTACCATTAGAAAACGTTTCAAATTAACGATTGCTTTGCCTTGAAGCTTTGCCCCAGACAATATTTTGAATAGTTGTGTCTTCTAGATCAATGGTTATGAAGGCTTTCACACCTTTTTTTGGAATAACTTATGAGTCTCATATTTCGTTCTTTTTTCTGTTTTCTTAGTCAATTTGATAAATATAATTTTTGAGAACTGACTTGATTGCTGAGAAATATTATTAAGAATTTCAAGCCCATGCTGTTCAATAGATTAAGACTTATAAAAAGCGATGTTTGTAATTGATAAGAAACAATAGAAGTGTTGACTGTTCTGTTCTGACTGTCGGACGGTTACAATCTTACGCATTCGGCGATTTTCGTCAAACTTCGGGCACTTAGTATTTGTATATTTGTCATTATGTATTGTATTGGCCAAAAGCATTTTTTGTGCTGAATTTGCCAAATAAATGAATTGAATTGAATTGAAGTATTAGTGCGATCCCACCAGCCATTCAAAACGTCCAAAAGATATTGAAATGACCAATTTTCCCCTGTAATTTGATGATAAAAGTGACGTATTTAAAAATGTAGCGAGTTGATTCCCTGAAAAACGGTTAAAACAATTGTTGGATAATCAATAT
Organism: Saxidomus purpurata; assembly: GCA_022818135.1. Taxonomy (NCBI): domain Eukaryota; kingdom Metazoa; phylum Mollusca; class Bivalvia; order Venerida; family Veneridae; genus Saxidomus; species Saxidomus purpurata. The sequence goes on from JAFMSR010000008.1 coordinate 7,949,230, forward strand.
TTGATACAGATAATAGATAAACTAAATATGTAAATAGTATTACGTTTATTTAGCATACTATTAAAACCACGTTAAAATTAACGAGATTTTGACGTTACGTCAATGTACGAGGTTAGCTTGTACAAAAAGTGGTTCGGTAATAGTTCTCATTAATTCCGATGTGATTTCCGTCGAACATCGCCGAAGTTGATCTGTGATTGATAACGTCTTTATAGTTTGGACGTATTCCGTTGGCAAAAAACAACTCACGATTTATTTTATAATTACTACTCCTCGAGCTAAAAGTATTCTTAGATTTAAACTGAAGATAATGTTCAAAATTCATTCTAAATTAGTTTTAAAATGCAAAAAGAAAATGTTCAATTTCTGCTTCTCTCATTTTCATTTTTCCCGTTTTCCGCTCGTCTCCTAAATATCAATTTATTAATTCATTATGTGTCAGAAACTGAAATGACCAATTTCTTTCCCTTACTTAAAATTTAATTCATTAAAAGGTACTTTTCGCAAATGAACGAAAGATTTGTTAATTGGACGAAACAATTTAATTTCAATCACAGCTTAGTTAATTTCAAAGTGATAATATTTTCTCCCCGGAGAAGGTAATTTAATTGAAAATAGAAAACCACCGTCTTGGAACAGATTTCATTAATTTTCTAGTTAAAGGTATTTTTGCTTGTTTACCCGCATGTTCGGAATGGTTCAGGCAGTTTTTGTCACTGCCTCAGACAACCGAGAGCTTCCGTGGGACTTTAGCGAGAAAAAAGGGGTCTCTTAACATGGTACTGGCGATCTTAGAATTTCCACTGAATGGTTAAAAAAAATCAGGAGCAATAATTCTGTATAGTAAAATATTTTCGTCCCAGAAAAAAAATTGAAAAAAATATACAGTACAGTTTATTCCTAATGTATACTAAATTCGAACTTCAAGAGTCTTATTCTGACAGACAACTGAAATGAGTAACATAATCATCTTTGCCAATTCTCGGCTTCGCAAGATTTTATTACGGTTACGGAAAATTATTTATATTTGGGACAGGTGATTCGTCGGATTTCATCGCTGATCTCTGTGCAGCTTTGATTTTTAAAATGTAAAAAATCTACGACGAAAAAGGAAACAAGACGACTTCCTATCATTAGCGAATAATCATAGAATTTAATTTATAATAATTTTATGTTGTTAAAAGCTTTCATTTCGTTTGAAATAAATTTAAACTTGCATATAAGGACTGCTGAATGAAGAAATGAATGCGATCTAATAATCCGATTGGTCAACTGGCAAGTATGACGTCACGGCGAAGCAGAGACTAATTATGGATATTGAAAACCAATCTGCTATGTTTATGGTGACACTGGTCAAATTATTATATACCATAATCCGTAACTTCCAGTTTTGTACCTGAACATTAAAGATGTTCACCAAAAGTTGTTTCTTAATCTCAGCTGTTGGGAATTTTCTTTAAATAAACAATCGCAATCTTTCAATAATTCACCCAAACCCACCCTATTTTTCAGACTGGTTCAAAACTTGCATCGACTTCACTTTACAGACAATCGGGAAATATTTTGTTATTTTTTCGAACAGTTCACAGACCAGTCCCGGCTTTTTGTAAACTTTAATCATTCTAATTTAACCACAAAATAATAACTCGTTTGTTTTAAATCAACTTGTTTCCCGTACGAGATAACATGCAGCAGACGGACAGTGTAAGATAATTCACGAAAGTGCTAAAACTACACGAAAGAGCAGCCGAACCACGGGAAATAAACATCTGGTGAATGCAGAGATTTCGGTCCGTTATATGATGAGCGGTTGACACTGTAATTTGAATGACAATGTAATTTTCGATCATAAACCTTGTTTGAAGTTTCAAATGAACAAGCCTAATAGCGCTACGAGGAATTTTATTGGTTTAAAAAGGATATCCCGTTAGTGTGTTAAATTGATCTTTTGGAAACAATGGAGTATTAGAAGAGAATTTAGGTCTCTAATTTCTATATTCTGTTAAATCAAATATATTCAGTTACAGAGTATTTACAGTTAGCTAAACATGTGTTCTCCGATCTGAATTGTTGCAATATTGGACGTCAATTGGTAATCAAATAGAATGACAGTCCTTTCGAGTGGTGAAATAGAGCAACTAAAAGAGTTCGCCCAAAGAAAGCATAATTATTATCCGACGACAAAGTGATTCGAGATAATGATGTTAATTTAACAAACACTGTATTTTTGTGTATTAACAGTGCATGTTTTTATTTAGGGATTTTTTATGATGTGATGTTACTATGGGTACCACGATGGGACAGTTGGGACCCGTAACCAAGTGTTCGAAACTTACACTTGTTGTGTCAAGTTTCAAAATAGGGTTTTAGATGTTTTCATTTTGCTGTTGCAAAGAAACTTCGGTTAAAGTAACACATACATTTGCATGACTTTCTCAAAAACGTAGTTGTAACCTGTGTCTGCAGCCTTAACTTAAACGTATGAACGATTTCAAACAGCAGACGAGACTGTTCACATGGTTCCTGGTGGACGGTATGTCCACAAATGGTTCCAGCTGAACGACTTTCTCAAAAACCCTGTGCCCCTAATTACCGTATGAACGATTTCACAACAGACTGTTCACATTGTACCACTGATAACGTCCACTCGCATCCTTGATATTTACATTCATAGAAAAGTATTTTTTAGTTTATGATTATGTATTAAATGACCTATAACACTTATACAAGGAATTGAATGAACCTCGTGTCCTTGCAGAACAATTTTTGATGTAACTCTCGAGACAATGTAGATGCATGTGTGACCTTCCTTGTTTGACATACTTTATATTCCGGGTCTTTTAGATTTAACACATGTGTGTAGTTTTTTCGAATACTACATAATAGTGTTACATAATAAAATGAAAGGTTGAAGAAAGAAACATACGAACTTTTCCCGTAACCATAGTTATCATTTCAGCATTCCATGTAATGTTATTATGTCATGTATAACGCTTAAACTTACCTTGTCAGACGACAATATACAAAATAAATTATAGTTACAACATCAAAGACTTTGGCACATTTTAAGAACTATTATGCTACGATTTGAACACTTGAGAAAACGTATTCTTAAGGCGTATTTAACTTTGGTTAAACGTTTTTGCAGAGTCACAGAGACCTTAAAGCTTCTAGCCGGATAAAACTTGTTAAGTTGCTTCCTTCACCGGAAACGTCAAAATTGTGTTCGGATGAACAGACGACAATTTTTCTATTATTTGTGACAATTGTCCAATCAAAAGTTGTTCTTATACGAGACTTTATTTCCGGTCGAGCACGTGAGCAAATGGATGATCGTATTTCGTGGAATGTAGAAACACGTAGAGATGAAATTAATGTCAGAATCAGTTTGTTGTTTCCCTGCACGCTCTTCGCACGCGTATGAGAGCATTAGCACGTGACACAATAAAGCGACACCTTTCGTCTGTATTAACGGCGGACATGATCTAATAAAAGTGCGGGTAAATGTCGTTTGTTTGAGCAGACGACATGAGGATTTGAAATTGGTAATGTTTTAATGGACGGACTGACGGTATATTACGGATGACGACCCACTGTTCTATCGCTTACAAAATGGAATTAGTACTATTGTAATGGTTACGACAGAACTATCCCGAAAAGTAACACAGTCTGCAGAAACATTTAGCGGCACAAAAGTACTTTAACAAATGGTTCTAGGAAAGAGAAGATGAAGAAATATCATAGGAGAATTAAAATATGAAGAAGTTTCATACGGAAATGTTATATTAAACGAATATTTCTCAAATTATATATGTTCCTAGAGGACGAAGAAACGCTTAAACTTCCGGTATGAAATTTTGCCAGTCATTGTGGATATATGGCTGAACGAGGATTGAAAAGAAGCAAGGACAGCTGTTTCACTGATAACATGCAGTGGGCACAAAAACATACGTTTGTCGCTGACATGCACTCCCGATGTTTTCCCATCCCCCTGGGAGCCCCACTCTACAATCATTCTCCTCTGTGATGTTTGTCTCATCGTTCATTAATTTGTGGCCAAATGTTATTGCTGGGGATCGCCATGGGAATTGATTATTGCAGTAATTGATCAAATTAATCTATTTCCAAGTACTTTCATCCATTATAAGGAACGCTGAAGGCATTTTGTCCATTTTCTGAAAACTTGGAAATAGAAGATGTAATGTAATGCTCGCCTTGGTGACGGCTTTTCTCTGCTCTCAGGCCTTAAATGGCCTCTGGGCTGTAATGTTAGAATGTCACTGGTGTTGATAACTGCATCTTTTCAGACTTCTGATGCATTTAAATGCCAGTTCTATTTCATCTGATATCGCGCGGGAGAGAAATGTGTCATTTCCATATGTTTCTAGTGTGTCTATACGTCAACAAATAATGTTAATAAATGTATATTGTACTACATAAAAGCTTATATTACTTATTTTCCCCATTCGGTTTTGAACGCGTGAACACGTTGATTTAATTTCCTAGATACACCAAAATATGCGGCACGAAAGTTTTGACTATTTTATAAATCTTCACTCATTTTCATGGGGTTTAATTATCTTTCAACGGTATTTCCGTTATTTACGGGCCGGCCGTTTACCTAACCACCACTCTTTGGAAAGTCCAGTTCTAGACTACCATCCTCCCTTGTCGCATAATGTGTCAGGCCAGTAACGGGGCTCGAGACCAAAACCTCTAGTCAATGAAAGGTTTAGTGGTTTCAAGTCAGTGACCTTAACCACTCGAACACGGAGGAGGGTCTCTCTTTTACTGTGACTCACTTTGGTCAACCTTTGTCGTGGGTTTATATCGGCTAATGTTCGGCTTTGTTTCTCTGTGTATCGGCGATCAAAATTGTTTTATTGTTTATAACTTTTTGGGATGGATGTTTGAGATGGATCTTAAATTTTCAGAGTACTTTGTTGGCATGTTAAAACCATTTGGGATTAAATACCATGATAGGTGGATAGCATATTGTTATACTGGATGCGTGGTAAATGTTACATAACAGGTCTGAAGTATTATAAACGACATACATAAGGACTCAAATTAGTTTTTTGATAGTTTTGAAATAAGTTGACATCAATAAAATATTTTTTTAATAGTTAATACTGCCATTGAAGCCAACAGAAACTGTTTTGTAATAATTCGGTGCTCGAACTACATTTCGCGGGTTCGAACTCGGATAGAGACACCGCGGTCTTCTCTAAACACATTTGGATTGGTTTGCCGTACACAGCAGACTCGATAATGACTTGAAGCGAGCACTTATGTTCTAAAATAAAAAAAGTACATCCAAAACCTGGTGTAGAAATAGTCCACAAAATCCTAAAACCATAATTATCTCACTTTCTCTGCTTGTCCGGCCTCTACGATTACAAAGTCTCGCCAAAAAATATCAACAAAGTTTTCTAACATCTTTCTTAATTAAGAATATCTTAAACAAACTTAGGGACTATTAAAGACATCGGTCGCTAATTTGTTTAAGCTGGACCGGCATCTTAAAGCGACCAATTTCCGCCGATGATTGCTAAATTGGCTAATTCTGCCTCTACCATGATAGTGTATCCGCACAGTTATTGATCATACTGGAGCCACCCCGCGGTTAAATGACATTGTCGGGGAAATTATCTTGTATGGAAGCAGCGAGAAAATAATTGTAACATTCTTCATTTTGGAGAGGCAGCTTTTGAAAAAACATGTGTGAAGTTAAGGGTTCAATATGACAAGTGCGTGTCCTGGGATCGTCTTGAAATTATGACAAAATATGAAGTTGAACGTGTAAATTTTATCGCCATTCATCAATATTATCTGTTAATTATAACCCGCTTTTGAAATCTTGCTGAGATTTTAGAAACTCTGAAAGATCCATACATTTTTGTAGCACAGTAATTCATCATTTTCATTATTGCCTTTCATTAATTGATTTACAAGTTCCGGATTTGTTAATGGCAAGATGACAACAACAGGGCGAGCTAATAATTGAATGAAAACGAGGCTACTAAAACTCCATAAACGCCACTGAATGTTTCATCTATTCCATCTATCTACTTGTTTATTCATTTATCTATATCCATTTATTTGTCTATTTGTATGTTATTTTATCGTTAATCAAGCTTGTTGGTAAGACCACTGAAGTGTTTCGTGTTTCTAGAAGGGCGCACTCGCACCAACTAAACACGGTTCCCCCCGTTCCCCAGCCCCTACATCTTCCTCAACCCCACTCCACTTTTGAATTACAATAGGATGATATCAAATTAGGTAATATTATATACGGACAGTATCTCAGTCATGTATAATAATCATCAGGACTAGCCTCGAAAACACTGAGTTTCCTTGTACAGTCGAACATGTGTTTAAAACCACCTGTGAATAACGACCACCCTTTAAACAAAAGGCAACAGAAAGAGAAAAGTACAGAATTGTTTGCAGAAGAGACACCAGTGAAGACAACATCCTCTCAACATTGAATATTTTACACCGTCAGATCCTACAAAGTTATTTATGAAAATGATCCAACTACTTAAAGCTAAGAAATTGATATGAACATTTGATTTATTTGACAAATGACGTTGAATTTGTTTTTTCCTACGATGTTCCTGGGAAGTCACGTACATTTCAAGATACTGACGTGTGTACTAATTTCGGAAAAGTGTTTTTCCCGTTTCTGAGCCTCACTGTCAACATTGCAACAATTACTCATGCTCAACAAACTTTTAAGTTCGCATCTTAAGCAGTTAAACTGATTTTAAAGCCTGTATCTTCCCGGTAAAACTGCGCCAACAGAATTGTCAATCACCTGACATCGTTTTTGTCGCGATCGGATGGCATAATAAATTTCTATTGGTAGAATGCCATGGACCATCCTGGTAGATGTTTTATTGTTTTCCGATAATTAGATTGTTCAGCAGTACATGAAATTCGAAGATAGTATCAGAAGGGTTGTGTCCCTTATACCGTACCTGGGACAATCAAGGGAGATAACACTGACGTATAATTTCGGATACACCATTCGTACTTAGTTCTATTCTTTCACAAAATATGCAGTTACATGTACACACGATGAAGAATAAATATGATAGTGATACAGCATAAAAATAAAGGATTTGTTTTGATGATGATGATGATGATTGATGATGATGATGATGATGATGACGATGAAGCTGATGGTGGTGGTGGTATTGAAAGTATTAGAAGTACAGAATACATGTAATAACTTTTGAAGTAGGTAGGTAATAAAAAGAAGAGCGTAATGAATAAACAAAAAATGAAAATATGAAGAAAGAAAGAAAGAAAGAAAAGAAAGAAAGAAAGACATATTTTGTTTAGAAATGTGAATAACTTAAACTCTTACCTTGCTAGGCCATAAATACTGATCATGTTCGGGCCCCGGTCCTATGTCTCTAACTCCACCTATTGAACCCAGGGGCTGAAAAAATAGATAAAGGTACATAAATAAAATAGCCCGAAAATTCATTCTGGTTCAGATAATTATATTCGGTCTTCATGTATACATAAGTTACTCTCAAACAGGCATGCATGTATATATCAATATTCACAATATCACGTCATGACCAGCGCAAAAAGTATAGAATTTGCCTTTCTTTTTAATTAGCCTTTGAACGTGATTCACACTATCTCTCACTGTGGGAAAAATATAGTCTGTCCTAAACGGCATTTTGATCAGCTTCCGTTCAATTAAACAACTATTTACAGTTTAAGGATATGGTCGACGCGTGTATTGGGCGCATGTTAACTATTATCTCCTTAATTTAGCATTGTAAATTGTTTTAAATTGGTACCCTGCACGAGCCACCTTTGACCACACGGCGATTCACAAAATTAAACCACAGTCTCGTGATAACCGACAAAGAAGATCAAAACGACCTGATAATTTTATTTTCTGCTTTTAAACGAAAATCGTTTTAGATTTACTGTTTATTTGGGTGATTATAGTGAACTGTTGGCTTGAATTGTACATATTTTATTATTAAATAAATTGTCGCGGTCAAAAGTTATCCGCATGCCAAATCATAAGAGCGTCCATTTCGACAAAAAGAAACGAAAAAAAAAGCAAAAAAGGTTTTTATCCAAGATTCACCACAACGGGTAACTGCTTGGTTGATCACTTAACCTTTGCACGACTACACGACAGTGGTATATGCACTTGATCCGAAAGGATTTTCTGCTTCTGGCGCTGCTATTTAAGCACCCCGAGGTTGGATACTATGGTCCATTTACACTTTATGCAGAATGGCCGTGCCTTTTCGCCGCAACAAGCTACATTTTTGTATGTGCTATAGCTAGATCTTAGTATGTGCTATGTGTGTACGGCACGAGCTATATGCGGCATTACACAGCTGCTGTCATTCGTTATTTTTTAGTTTTGCTTTATTTCAATTAAAAGTTCAAACTTACGAGGCACTTCAAATCTGAAAAAAAGAGGATTCTTATTCATGTGGCTTATTCGGGGACCTACGGTCGTGATATTGCCCGATTGCTTAGTTCAAAGATAAGGTTATTAAATAAACTTAATCGTCAAAATTTATTTTTACATGTCCTGTCTTATTATTATTATTATTATTATTATTATTATTATTATTATTATTATTATTATTATTATTATTTTTTTTTTATTTATTTATTTAATTAATTATCATCAGCAGCAGCAGCAGCAGCAGTATCATCATCATTAATATTTTGTTGTTGCTGTTGCTGCTACTGCTATTGTCAATGCTGTCATTTTTGTCACTGCTGAAAACGAATATTTTGACGAATATGACTGAAGTGTTTAATCAATTCTGTTCTGTTCTGTTCGGTTTTTATCAATACAAACATGACAGAGGCTTTGTACTAAAACTGTTAACAGGTGTCAGGCGTGCAGGGTGTGAATCTGCTTTTAAATGAAATTCTACATTAAACACAACTTTCATTTAAGTAGCAATTAATGGTTTCATAGTTTGTAAAAGTTTTTTTTTCGAATGTTATCATTTAAGGCTGGGTTTTTGTTATTGGTTGTGTTTTTTCTGTTAATAGAGATTGATTAAATCAGTGCAGTAATATCGAAATGTAAATGTTAAAAACAAAATCTGGAAAAATGTATGCTACAGTATGCTATAACTGGATTTTGAGCGATAAGTCCTACTCGTTCTACTCGGACTTTATCGTTGTACTCTTATAAGCTTAAAAAACAGACACGGTTCACGGCTCGCAATCCATCTATAAAAGAAAATAGTTGAGCTGTGATGAACTGTTTATACACTGATAATGTTCTTTTAATGTACTGCTAAATATATTAAAGTCTCCCTCGCAGTCTCCCGTTAAATCTTCAATTTAGTACCAGCGCGTGCCTGCACGTGCCGCCACGCGCCATCCTGCTGTTGCGTTAATGCAAACGTTTGAATAGGAAGTATCCGGGTTTTATTGTAGAATCATTTAGTATTGTGTTGGTAAAACTGGTGGCAAGTGGTGGAGATTGCTATCAATTATAACCCTATTTAAACTGAATAAAAGGTTTAATATATTTGGCCGCCCTTTAACATTCGCTCAACATTGATACATGACAAAAGGTTGTAATTCAACGGGTAATTGGTTACAATAGGAAGGCAGGAACCCGTCAATTTCTTCACAAAAGGTCTTACTTTAGAAGAGTTACAAAGTAGCATTAGTTAACGAGTGTCATACCGAGCGATAACCGCAAAATTGTATTGCGATTTGTGAATTCAGTTCGTAATCCAGGGGTCATGAGTTCAATCCACGGCTAGGCTACTTGAGTTTGGGTCCCTTGCTAAGCAAAACACCTAACCAACGAAACAGTCCTTGCACCTTTTCGTGGGTACCATTACCGAGAAATGTTTACCCTTTCTGTTGCAAGTGTTAGCTTCGAGCATGCCTAGCGTCACGTGAAAAAGATAGCAGCCGAGCATTAGAATAAAACTATGTGTAATCTGGAAAAACATAGTATTTCAGTTACGGAGGAGGGAAAAGGTCACAAATGTATTTTAGACTGAAATAAATTGACTCAAAGCAATCTTGTTGCCCGAAACTACTACACAAAATAACCGAAGGGTTCGTCACCGCTTGGCCAACTGGAATGCAAACTAAACAGTACTAGTACTTGTGGTTCAGGGAAGATGATAATGCCAAATAATTGTAATTTTGACTTCAAAACTGATCCTTCCACGCCGACTGTTGACCCGAAGACACCCGTAGACTACATAAAGACACTAGAAAATGCCAAATATTGTTATAAATGTACAGTTTTTAATATTTTTAGATGTAAAATTAGAAACATTTTATTTACTTTAATCATATTTTGTTGCATATCAATGATTCACACATCATGCATCAAACATACTTAGCAATATACGAAAGATCGGGCCAAAAGTTATTACAACGTTATCGAGGGCTTTCCCATACTTTATTAAAGTGATACATGTACCGTTCAAAGCGACCATATGTATAACAGTTTTATTCCCATTGAATATAGAGGAAATTTTGACTATCCTAGTCATAAATTTCTGTTAGATATATTTTAATTTTATATCTTTCCATAATCAAAGTAGCTCGGCATATGTTATTACATGTTTTCAAAGCATTTACTGCATTTTCAGCTTCATTCTTGAACATAACTCAATATGGAAAGTTTGATGGGTAATATCACTTGAAACCAACACCTTCACCGAAAATAGCAACATCTGTTTTGAAAAGTGTAAAATTATCTCAATAAAAACAGAAATCGTATTGACCTCCAAACTGATCCTTCGCGCCGACTATTTTCTCTAAGACACACATAGACTACACAAAGACATCCGAAAACGCGAGAATATTGTTATAAATGTTCAATTTTTACTAAATAAAGATGTTTAATCATAAACATTTTATCAAAAATAGGTCTACAATGTTGCAAAGAACTGGAGAACATGTATCATGTATCGGATAACCGCATTGCGTCTAGCATTTCATACAAATAGCAGAGTCCAATATCAAAATCATAAACATACAAAAAATGCATTAATTGCATCGCCTAGCATTTCAGTGTCAAGTAAAATCACATTTATTTTAGGGTTTCGTAATGTTTTGAAGGGTCTTAGCCGAGGCAGCAATGGTCGCTTTTTTCGTGTTTTTCCCTTTTGTTTACAGTCCCGTGCGACCCTGGGATATCTCCCTTGGTGAACTTGCCAAGACTCATGACATGCGCAGGTTGAAGATAGATAGATGCAGATACGGAATCCGGGTGCCAGGCTCTAGCTCTTTTACGAATGGACTCGCTTGGTCCTTTTACATGCCCGGTGTATAGCACCGATACACGTGAGAGCACCTCTGGGTTTCTAAACAGTTCATCCCTAGATTTGGAGAAAACACTGAAAAGCGTTTATGAAATTTCCAGTGCCGCGGCCAGGATTCGAACCAGAGACATCCGTATTGGTAGTCCAGAGCTTTAACCACTCGACTCTCCCTTTTTTTCGTTTAAGTTGTTTATACCCCCGGCCGACCGTGGGATTTCTCCCCTGGTGAACTTGCCAAGACTCCTTGATGGTCGGGTTACAGGGTTTTTTACAGTCGTATAGAGTACTGTGGTAGGGTAACACACTTTGTCATTCTTGTTTAGTTTTGTACGTTTTGTACACGTGACACTTTTTGATTGTTCAAAATTAAAAACAGTTTCATTGTCATACGGCACTGTATTATATTTTGCAATAAGACACTTGCGTATGTAGGCCCAAGTATTACAGCAAAAGTAGTAAGTTCATATTGTTATGTAAGTAAATAAGAACTACTATGCTTGTCACGGAAAAAGTGAGAACTGTGGCCGAGTGCATAAAGCGGTCGTAGGCCTACGTCCGGCTTATCTAGAGCGTAGATAACGGTCGCAAAATTTAATCCGAGTGCATAAACGAGACGTAGCGTAAGTCAAGTAGTAAATCAGCACGAAAGTCCGCCTGCTATGGAGTAGGCGTAACTATAGCGTATTTAAATTTTTATATACTTATCATGTCAAATATCAGTAAAGGCAATATTTTTGATGTAATGGTCTGTTGGAGACATATGGTTTTGTCATGGGTGTCCATCTGTTTGCCCGTCTGTCTGTAATATAGCGTCTCCAGTGATATCTCTTGAACTACTCGATTTTTGAACAAAATTATAAGATATCAAGTAGATACACGTAACTCCTGTTTCACCCGTCTCGGTTCGAGGGTAAGGCAACATTCGGATATAAATCTTTTCCGTTCTGTCTTTCATGAAAGCCTTTAAGGGTAATGAAAAAACTTCGAGACGATGTTCAGACTCTATAGATCAGTTCAGGGTTATGGACATCGGGTACAACGGCTAATTCTAGAGACATACAAACCAATCTATGAAAGGAAAGCGTATACCCAGACCTTTAACAACTACAGTTCGTACTAATAACATGAACTTACATGTAATTGGTTTGATCTAAATAAAACGTTTGAAGAAGTTCGAGTCTCAAGTTCAGTTTACATAGTATTGTGAAACAAATAGACGGACCGACTGCCCAACCAAACAACTGCCAAAACTGTGATTTCTTAATAACCTCTTTTAGCCTTCTTTTTTCAACTTCGCTTATCCTTCTTAGCTACACGCAATCTATGTATAGTTCAGCTACAAAACGTTGTAACATTCAGCAGATTCTTTCTTTATACGACTATTTAAATAGTTATTTCATTTCGAACTGTGAATGTTTTAAGAAGAGCTAATGAGTTTTAACTATTTCATATGTGTTCATTTTAAATTTAAGAAATTGTTACGTATCTAGACATGTTGATTGTATAAAACAGGCATTTTAAATTTTAGATTTTTTTGGTAAAAAAGTCTTATATTTCTACAGACTGTTCAAATTGCTCAAAAAATTCCTCTACATGTATTTCGATGTGGATAACATTGTTATACAGATTATATGCACATTGAAACAAGAAATACGCTTATTATGCACGAGAAATATGTGGTAAAATAATTAAGACAGTCGTAACCCGGGCGTATCTACGACGGACGTACGCTCGCTTTATGCACTCGGCTTAAAATCCCGTTGTACGACAAGATTAGTTACGCCAGCGCAGACCGTTTACGACAGCGCAATCTACGCCTTCTTTATGCACTCGGCCACTGGATGCTACAAATAAGTCCAGCTTTCTGTTAACACACGTGTTCAGGTTAGTTCTGGCTTTCATAACTAAAATTGGTCTTGTTATTTTGTCATTTGACCAGCTAGAGTGAGAAAAAGAAATACTAGCATCAAAGACCTTCGACAATGTTCAGGTCATTTCCTTTCATGAAACCATATTTTTCATTAATCGCGTTACTTTGTTCTCAAATAGAATAATTATATACGTATAAATTAATAAGGCTCTCCTATTTTCTCACAGAAAATCAACAGAAAAAAATGCCAAAAAGTTTGAAAACTAGTTCTATAGTTAGGACACAAGACAGGATGTTTCTCCATAATTCTGTTAGTAAATAATACCGTATAATATTGTGAAAAGAAATCGATCCAGCATTCTTATATTGCAACAATAAATAATATCGTACATTCTCTCACTAATTGAATTTCTAAGATATTAATAATAAATGTAAGTGAAACAAAAGAACTATGCACGTGCAAAGGTGAGAACCGTATGTCCGATATACTAATTCTGCTTCCTGATCACACGTAGGACTCTGAATTAAGTGACCGCGTGGGTTTCGTTTCGTTGCTCATGGGTTTACGCCTGTTCAGTTATTTTTATAAGGACTTTCACAGTGACTTCAGCAGTCGTCGAGAGTAATTACAAGGGAGGCGCTATACTGTAGGGTCCTAACCCGGAGGTCGTGGGTGTCGATCCCGGCAGCGGCATTTGCCTGCGACCTTTATAATCCCTTCTTTCGGCACGAATACTGTTTCGAACTCGAACATTGAGAGTATAGGGTTATAGTTATTATAAATTGCAAGAACTTGTTCTATAACCGATTTAAAATAAATAAGTTTAAACTAGAACATAACTAATAGTTGAAAAAACTACATTCCAGAGATATACTGAATAGAGTTTGAAAATATATCTATTAATATAGAAGGAAATGCGGCATGGGGATTTGTACAAATAGAAAAGCTGTCGTTTAATTTTCTAGTATGATACAGTAATTCTCTTTGACCTGTTTTAGCATTTCGTTTGACAAAAATATATAATACAATATTATCTAAATAGTAATGTCAAGACAAGACCCACAGCACGTCTATATGATTATAAAGATTTAATATGACAATAAGATCATTTTGTGTTAGTGTAACAAAATGACCAGCTTCTCGACTATGTTTTGGAGTCATTTTTAACATAACTCACTGCGATTAAGGAATAAGGAATAAGGACTGTTATAATAACATTTAAACTAAATGTTTTTTTATTAAACTCACGCTATTACCATAGAAACGAAAACACACAGGAGGCGGCCATGGCTCAAACGAGAGGCCGTCGTTTCGAACCTGACTCGGTTATATATAAAGACTGCATCGGCTTATAAAACACCGTCAGCCCGGTTAGCTCAATCCGTAGAGCACGAGACTTGTAATTTCGGGGTAGCGGGTTCGATTCCCGGGGCTGACCAACTAAAATTACTAACAGTCTCTTTGGATGAGACTAAAACCGCGATCCCATTTATGGGTGCTATACACCTGGCATGTATAAGAACCAGGGGTGTCTCTGGAATTGGGACGCTTTCTGTATCTTGCACCATCCCCCGAAACCTAAATAACTAACCTCTTACGGGGGCGTTGGTCATATGGGAATCCGGCACCAACGATAAAGCCATAATATACGATACGATAAAACTCCCGACTCATTAGTTGCCCTAGTAAATTAGCCTGCGATTGAAACTCGCAATCGTATTAAAGTTAATTTGTATGATAATAGAGAAGAGTAAATAAAAGAAGTCAAAGAAGTGGTTGTACCTGATATTAGACATATTTTCTAAACATCTTTATACAAAATAATAGAAAAGCCAAACGTAACATTCCCGCTGTACCTTAAGATACTGTTAATGATAGCATTATAATGTTCCAGCGCAAAACACATCGTATAAGGTTCCTACTTATTCATATTTCTTCAAAAATGTGGTCTTCTGTCTTACATCCTTTTTTTGGAAGTTCCTAATTTAGATGAATCTATGATGTTTGGCAGCAAAACATTTCTTTTTTCTAAAATTTTGTTTTGATTTGTAAATCAATTTATAAATAGAGATCCTCAATCTGTCATGATTTGTCGGGGATTCTGTATCAAAAGTCTTATTCAAATTTTATAAATTCTAATTTATGTTTTACTTGAGGTATAATTTATTTAAAGTTTTGTATTGTATCTACATGATTTTGAAGAGTCCTACATATAATATTTTTATCAAATAATCGGATATTATAGAAACCGTCATTCTTCTATATGTTGGCTAAAAAAATTTATTTACGTGACACGTGCATTTACAGCATATTATAAGTCTATGATGCATAGATACCAAACTATATATTTACATAAACTATTTCAGCAACCGGCCTACCGGGTCTGTGTAATACACAGCCTATCAAAACTCATACATTTTTGTCACAAATTCTTTAAAGCTCTTAGACGGGTAAATATATATGATTTATGCGAGATTTTTTATACTAATTTATATACGCTCGATAACGAAACAAGTTCTTACAACTTATATTAATCGCTCTTGAGACTCATTCGAGATAGAATCAACCTCGACGCGAGGGAGGGGCAATGTGTATGTATCTGTCTAGCCTAAGGAAACACTACCACTAATTGGCACAGGGGGATCAAACCCGGGACCCTTCGATCCTGAGGCATACGCGCTACCACTGCACTAAGATAGCTTCACGAATGTATGCGGTATACAAACATGTATCTATATACAAATATGTATCTAATAATATATGTATTTTTTAATGTTAAAAATAAGAAAAAAGTGCATTCTACGTTTATATAATAAATCTTAGTTTCAAGGTTAGATCTTTTAGACGATACTTATACTCCTGTACTATCAGTCGTTGTGCAGGTTTCTTGGGGAAAAAACTTATCTATTTTTCACCTTATTTAAATAGAAGTGCAAATATGTCATTGAGTAAAAAATAATTTTAAACATGTTAATGAAAGCAAGTACAGCCGGGACTATAAACAATCTAAACGAAAAGAAATTAAAGAAAAACAAACGAATGAAATATAATATATTTAGTGACTGTTGATAATTATATACCTTATCAACTCTACATAATATAATATCAAAGAGAACGTTAACATTTCATCTTTTCATTTCATGAGCACATATAAAATTTAAAGTAAATAAATAATTAAAATCTTTACAAATCAACAGTTTAAATATGTGCGTAATTTTCCTAAAACGCAAATTTTATTATGCGTAAACATGCAAATCTTGTTTTATATCAAAAAAACAAAATATAGAATTAATGTATTCAAAGCATCCCCTTTTAATCTCCTATTAATATACAGTTTAAATATTTACCGAATTAATGATGGGAAAGCTGTATTTAGAAATTTATTACACCGTAAGAATGTATAAATAAATAAAAAGATTCTTTCGGGTTCATAGTGAATCCGGTGTCAGACGGAATCAAAATTGCATAGTATCATTCATAAAAAATGAGTACGTCTTAACGTCGACACTACGGCTTTTTGCTCATTAATTAAGCAGAAATTTACCTAACCAGCGATTAATAATTAAAAATGACCAGAGCATAATGAATCTACGACACTGGTGTTCTTACCTGGTGATGGTAGAGGCCGTATGAAGACATTTATTACAAATTTAGCACTAATTCCAAAAACGTTTCAAGAAAAAAAATATGTTGAATTTAAACGCTACATTTACTTATTGCACGGTAGAAAAGCGAAAATATCGTAAATAATGAGTGAGCCTCGTCGAATCTACATATTCTCAGGCATTAATAATATTACACTTTTCCAAATCAATCAGGTGTCTTCGGAGTCTGATTGGAGGAAAATTAGCATTATGCCTGTAGAAGGCCGTCTCGGTTACCTTAGTGATCACGAGATCAAAGACCACGCGCGGTCTCAATCGGGACGTTTCGCACCTGTTCGCAGAAACACGCTACCTGGCCAATAAATGTACAATACCTGTTGGAAAGTAGTGGGAAATGTTGCCTTAATACGAAACTAACGGTAAAAGAAAGAAACAGCGACCAATCCTGTAACATATGTCATTCGGACAATTATCGCACCATTAGATCTCTTGTATTGGAAGATAATATTGCACATGGTCTAACTGAAACTACAGCATAATTGCTCGCTTATTTTATTAGAGGAAATTGATTAAGTCTAAAAGATAATCAGTTTATCTACAAAGTAAAGGATACTTGAAACATCGCTGGCTACTTTTATTTTTTGATCAGAAACCAAACAAAGTAATGAAATTAATTAAACACGCGTTGGTAAAAAATTAAATAAGGATTTGCATTTGAAACTGGCTTCCTCTACCTTAAGCACGCATTAAGTTTTCTAGACTTTGTGATATTTATTTTAACATTTAACTGTTGCGAAAAATGATACATGAACAAGACATGTTCGTTTTGCTAACTGGTTTTCAACGATAAAATCTTTAGGAAAACTCATTTACTGTTATTGACCAAAAGCTTGATAATTTTTTGTAATTTTAGTAATTTGAATTAAGAAAACATGTAATTTCATCTGTAGATTGAAATGATATTTATTTTATTAAAGTATCTTCAATGCACATTTTATGATATGCTATAAAAGGTTTAATTTTACAGAAGAAACCATATCAATTGCACTAGCCAAAAATAGAATTAAAATGAAATAAAAAAGTGCTGTTTCTCGTCAGTGACGAATGCCGCCCGAAGTGGTGTCTGTGACTTTAATCTTTAAGGTTTAGATGCAGGACTTGCACGCGACACGTCATCTTGATGTGCTGAACATTTGCGCCACACTATTTTAACCCCCCCCCCCCCCCCCCTTGTATGATGAAGTTACAGCACGGGTGGACGGACACACTCGCAGACAGACAGTGCGATTACTATATTCCCAACTTTATGAATATGTTAAACATGTAAATAAAATCAAGTAAACTTGATGACACTCTTTCTAGGGATAAAATAACTATTGATGGGAAAGTAAAGCAACTGAAGATGTACATAAAGAAATGCGTGTTTGAAGTCTATACCATCATTAAACACTTATGAATAATTTATTTATCTAACTCTTGAATAGACACGCGTTTCACTAATACACTGCACCACACAATACTTCCTTTTTCCTAATTACACAACAAGAGAGAGAAAGATAATCGCACTATGACGAGTAAAACAAAGGGCCATAACTCTGCAAATATTTGTCAGATAGTCATGAATTTTGCCCTAAAATCCACCTCTTACCTACGCAAGAAAACAATATGATATAACAAAAAGGACGTTGTACACAAGGTCCTTTTCTATTTACCCTTTCAAGGGTAAAAATTATCTAGGCAGGTTTTGCCACAGCTCTATCCTTTATTTGGTACGCAAATTAAAATCATTTAAAAAATAGGAGGGTGGCACCTACCATAGAAAAAGAAATCTCCTTGATAATAAATTCCGTTTAACAGCATTATGGGAGAATGCTGGGGTCGGCTGCAGACACCTCTTCAGGGCTGAGGGGCTCAGACCTTATAAACCCAGTAAAGTATCGTACCTTGCACGCTTGATAGTAATGAACTTCAATATTTTACTACTACTTCTACTTCTACAACTGTACTACTTTCTTATTGTTATTATTTCATTTTCATTATAATCATTATTATTACACCTAGGATCGAATTTTTTGTGCTAAAAAACGCAAAAAAGGCTTTCACATGACAGCCTGTAATTACAGGAAAGAACAGATGCTTAAAGACATGTGAACCTGTAGTTTTGATCAAATTATCACCCTCCAAGTAACGGATCATTTACCGATACAGAATATTGACTTGCTAGTCCCTAACAATAATTTTCCTCAATTAAATGAGTCAAGAAAAATAAGATACCAACTGTTATAGCAGGATCTTGATTAAAGGTGCTTTAATTTACAATAGAACGCCTTGGCCAGTTGTAATCATTTCACTTCAAAAGGCAGCACAGAATTCTGCGATTATTTTCTTGAGAAAAGATATCAAACTGTCCTTTGTTTTGATTAATTTTGGTTTAATCTGTGCCACATGCCCTGTTTGGGATAGAACGCAATGTTTGATTAGGTGGTATCACGCAATACCTCGGCGTCTTGTGGCAGATAGTTTACAGAATCATATAGGAATTAGGGAGACTTTTTGTGTTACTTAGAATGATTCCAAGAAATCACTATATAAAAGTCTGGAGTTAATGATGCTTTTCTTTTACGCTGTATTTGTACCATGTGAACTCAAATCCTTTAGAGCCTGGCATGGTTTCTGAACATGAAGAATACCCATAGAATTCCGGGGTTCAATCAAAAATGTCTTATTAACCCTTTTTTCTGTCAAAAGTGAATAAAGTTTAACTTAAAAGATCACGGAGTACCTCTTTCCAGCACACTACTTTTCTTAAGCAAGTTTAAATAAGAATAACGTGCTATCTGAATTTTAATGTTCTCTTTCAAACAAAAAAAAAGAAAAAAAGGAAAGAAGGTGCAGAAACTTTTAACTTTGTAAATGATAGCGATATTTGTAATTAACCTGTTGAGCAGAATACAGCATAAGGAGATCTATCCTCATATGAAGCTATTTTCATGTAATTTTCTAAATATACACCGCTGTACAAGCTATATTACGTTTGAAGTCATAAAAAAGAGAAAGAACTGTTAACATTATAGAATACATGCAATGCAATTATAACTATGCTTATTCGGGGCCCAGTATCTTTTATTTCCACGCCTAAGATCTTAAATTATGGCAATTTGAAAAAGATTTGTCAATTTCCAGCTTGAATCATTCATTAAAACACATTTGAAATTTTCATACAGTAGTCACCACGGCAAGGCATCCGTCGGCATAAAACCAACAATACTATATTTATTTTAATACTTATAAATAATTATTTATCATCACATTGGTATTCCAACTGGCCAATTTCATATCAAATACACCTAATTAATAAGAAACAACCAGGAGGTTTTCTCAAGCAAGTTTAAAAACATCAAGTATACTCTAAAACTTCATTAATTACTACTTATGCAATTTAGTGGTTTTGTTGTCATTTAGAAATATTGCCAGAACTGAGTGCATGTTGTACCCTGCACATACATGAATGTGATGGTATATGATTTAAGCTAAACCTATTTCCACGCTATTTCAAGTGATTTTTTGAGATATGAAGAAGCCCTTGTGTAGTTTTACCGACGACGGCGGTCACACCGTCGGCATTTTTCATATAATAACTAGAGCTTTACTAAGCAGAACCCTCCTTCCAGTGACCCCTTAAATGATATACCCCTTGACTGGCTGCTTAACACCAAGATGTCAGTACACATGATTATGCTTAAGTTTCAGTAATTTTCTGTCAGAAACACGTACATATATATGTGCTAAATACAGACAGTTTATTGAAAACTTATCCATTGGTCGCTAAATACAATTGACCGTTAACAAAGATGTTGTGGTAAATAAGTACAGTCAACACTGTCCTAAATAGATAGCCGATGCCTCAAAAAAGACCACTTTAGGTTGGTGTCCTAAAATACATACTTGTGTATTTTTAACATTAAAGAGATAGTTGAGCTTCAAAAATATTGACTATTAAAGGTAGGTGGCTGGTTAATATAGATGGTGATTAAAAAATGTATTAGTTAATATGTCTCTATCCTGAAAAAATAGACATTGTTAAAGGTATAAAAAGGCGCGCTGCGCTCTGTGGGTCCCGGTCTCCGAAGAAATGTAAGCGTATTCGCATATTTAATAACATATGTCATTGTCTACTGATCTGTTTTAAGACAAACAAGATGTCAAGTAAAAAATACTTTCCTTTTTCTTAGAAGCAGAAAGATTCTATATGTCTTCCTACATTTACCCTTGTAATGCTTTTAAAAAAACAAACAAGACGTAATGATACGAAGTCTGTCACCCGTTTCTGATGAACAAAACTGAGCCGACTTATGCCCTAACTGCCTTCTATCAATACTTCCGGTTCATATACCCAGCATGGACATGCTCTTTATCAAACGGTCACTTCGGCCCCGACCTTTGAGGTAAGTAAACATTCAGACGACGTGCATTACTTCCTAATTGCACGCTAACAACATGCCAGTTTCCAGAATTTCGAGCTGATGTCTTTTGGGATATAGATTTCTTTTCAGGAAAGCAGTCACTGTGACATTGACCTTTGAGAAAATGGTGAAGGTAATTTTCAAAGGAAAAATGCAAACTTTATTTAACACGCATTTCATGGCAATTGAAGCTTGCTCTGTAAATTTATGTGGGGTAAAATCAAATTTAAAGACAAAAAAACTAGCATGTCTCTATTCTGTGTTATTGCGGGTTAAATACTTTGCGGACGGACGGACGGACGAGCTGAACGAAAACATACGACCCCTCTAATGCTACCGCAAAATGACTAATTAGTTATAACAGTTATATACAGGCTCAACTCCTACTACACGTTATGGTAGAGAGAGTATAATGATACCCGGTGAATAAATATTAAATTGTTGCCCACATCCATTAAAGGCAACCACTTTTAATTACACGCCATAAAAGCGCATTCAATGTTTTTTGCATTTTTTTGAAACACCATATATTTATCAGGTAAACCCCTTAGAGACTTATTGGTTTCATGGTGCCAAAAAGACTCCACGTCACATTATGACATTCTAGCCATTCCTTTCTAAAACAAATTTATTATTTTGTCGCGGCATTATCTTTTATGGTAAAAAGCTAGTTAGCTTTTACAACGAATTCCCAGGGGAACCACGAACAGTGAAAACCCATGAAATTATAATGAAAATAGTTAATAAACTATTGTAGAATGTAAAAATTGATGGGCCGTGCAATTCGATTCTAGGTTCGCCCGTCATTTTGTCTTGTGAAATATTAATGAAAATACCAAAGCACGTTTCAAAATGATACGTGCCATTGACGTTAGGTAGAGCTTTCTTGCTTATCAGTAAAAGGCAATTTTACAGGTTAATAATTTATTTATAATTCTAAATTGGCAGTGAGGGTGACATGCATTAAGTTTCCTATATCGGATTCAGATTCCATAACAGAGAAAAGATCATCCACTGATTACGCATAGTTTTTCCTGGAATCAATTGATAATATTATAAAACTGGTAAATTAATGTTATAATTTAAAAATGAGTTCCTATTTTCCAGTTTTTCATACGGTCATAATAACTTTATCAATTGAAGAGTATGTGTCTTCGTTAACTTGATTCCTTTTAGTTAATTGAATTAAAAAACAAGACTCACCGGAATACAGACATCTTTCTGACTGAAAGCCAAAGGACAATATTACCATAATAATGTTATCAACGGATTGATTTGAAGCTTCGTTAAGTCTTTATTATTATTTTTTTTTGACAGTTGAAAATAATAACTAGGGGTTGCCAGAATCCAGGCTCTAGCGACGAGGTAAAAGTACCCTAACTTTTCAACACAGCTTCTCCGGTAATGCGGTGGCTAAAATCACAACATACTTTCTTTCAGCAATGAATACGTTCAAGTTTGTGTCAGTAATTGTCGCTAATAAACTAAACAATTGATACATGGCTTTTGATTTAATTTGAATTTGAATCTGACTTGGCTTAATCTTAACTAATCTTAAAATAACTTGGCACTACCCTACATAACTTTACCTGACTTGACCTTACTTTGTCTTACCTTACTGTTTATTTTGTCTGAATTGATTTGATCTCATTTATCAAAATAGCAGAAAAAAAAAACAGAAAATAATTGTATTTACAAATTGACCTGAACATAGCAGTTCATCGTCCGGGCATTACGAAATTATGCAATAACATGCATGTAAAGAATGTTAATTCCACAAATATGCATTTTTTAAAAATGCGAGAGTAAATTCAAATTCTTAACACGAACAAAACATTATCACAAATACATGTATCACAAATGGTTTTTACTACTATCTATAGTCATTTTGTCATTGTTTTCAATATACATTATTTAGATGATCTCGTTTTGCCTTCGTTTAATACAAAATATAGCTAGTGTGTGTAATAAATTAACATTCGAAGAAGTCAACAATTGGATACATTTTAACATACTTGAATGATTATAATAGTATCGTTATATAAATTGTTGTAAACTGAAGATATTAAAACAAAATGAAACTCATCTTCAATGTCAATTTTGTAACATGATTCACATTTTCACATATTTCTGTTTATACTTCTGCGTCTTCCCGTTTCAATATTCAGCAGGCGAGATGACATTCGTAATTTAGCAATCGTGTTTCTAAATGTCATACAATGCATTTTTCGGTATAAATAGTCATCTCAAAATTTAGTTTGATTTCTCTAACAAGTGTCATTGAAGTCTTTTTACAAATGTCGTGTTTCCATTCATTAATGTATATATAAATTTAACGAGTTTTAAAAATGGGTATGAAAAGATTAATGTTGATGGATGCAGGAATCAATCATGTATCGTGAAATTCAGCATTTTGTAACAGATCTCTTACTTTAGAAGCCCAATTTACTGTGTTTAGACATTTCGGTATCATTTATCACATTTTCTAACACACATTTTAACAAACAATTATAACATTTTGTTGAAAAAAAGTTTAGTTTACAATTCGGTATCTATACTGCAAAATTTCTATATATTCGTTCCAAATTGCCCGCCATTACAAATCCCCAAACTCCACATGAGTATAGCCCTCATAATTTATTTACTTACATCATGGAAGCCATATATCATGTTGGCGTTTCCATTGTTGGAGACCCCAGTACAATCATGCTAAATTCACTGAAATCTAATCTCAAATATCCTGTAGATGAAACAGAATTGTCTATTACTTTGCTGGCATGTACATTGTATTTCATATAATGCTAGAATTTATTAGCCGTTTATAAATGTTCTGTGACACAGTCCATTATGTCTTTTTTATATTAAACGTTACTTAATGTATTTAGCTATTTTAGTCCGCATAAATCATGTAAAAGCAGTTGCGTTTATTTTTTCAAGATACTGTAAATTTTGTGTAAATATGGTCTCATTCAATCTGGTCCAACTCAAACTTACAAAAGAAATTAAAACCCAAGTACCCTGCATTGATGTATCAGTTAGTTGTTCGTCTTAAATAGAGCTCTGTAGGACCCCAAAAACGTAAACACGTCCCTAATTTATATGTGAAGTTGGCTTTTGCATCGTAGTTGGTTGTTCAAATGTTAATTTTTCGAAGATACAACATAATAGTTAGAAATTCAAATGTTCAAATTCGCGAATACAATGTATACAGCCAGCTTGTAGTTGGAAATTCAAATTTAAATTTCTATTCGTAAAAGAGCTAGGGTCTGGTATTCAGATTCCCTTGTATCTGCATCTGTCTCTCTTCAACCTGCGCCTGTCAGGAGTCTTGGCAAGTTCACTCAGGGAGAAGTCAAAGAAAAAAATCATCGTTACTGTCTCCACCCGTAACTCACTTAATCATTACAGTACATGTAAGTCTCTACAATAGAATAGTATTAATATATATGACATGCTTAACCAGTATTACCCCCTCATGCTGTATTGTTTCAATCTTTATATTTTGTTATACTATGTTGTTACTGTGTATGTAACCTGGCTATTACAATAAAAGATATTGTCTGTCTGTCTGTCTGTCTGTCTGTCTGTCTAATAATTTAAGCACGTAAATAGTTCTTAGCTATCAACATGTTATATTGTTACCTAAAAACTAATGTTAATTATGGGTGTAGAGTAATTTTAATTTCTCGGCCAGTAATTAATGGTCACTATTGCATTGTCTATAAATATTGAATCAGATACTTTTTTATTGGTTTAGACATCTATCATTGTACCAAATATGTATTAGATAGAGTACTGTTTGCGAGAATAATTATGTTATTTCGAGGGGCGTAGCCCCCGAGAAATGACGTAATTATTTGAGCAAACAGTCACTCTATCTGATTTGTATTATGGCACGTTGATAATGGCACGTACACCGTCATGTACATTTTGATTGACAGCTCACAGGCACCGAAACATCGTGTGACGTAACAAAGTGGGTGGGATCACGTTAATATTGTTTGGTCACTCTGATCTTTGTCAGTTCCCTTAAAAAAAGAACGCTAAGAAGGATAGATGAACACTGCATTATGGATATTTTAGAATTGCAGGATAATGTTTTGTTACAGATGGCTAATGAACTTGAATTCAGTCAATTAGAAGAATTAGACGATATCATTCTTTCACAAGTTCCTTTAGATGCCGACGACATCATGCTTTCACAAATGAAAACTGCATGATATAAACTGCTCAGGAGACTCGTGTTTCGAGTTCGTGTATATGTATGTCCACCCTTCCATTCCTCTTAAGCATTTAAGTCAGTTTTACAGAGCTACATCTTTCTTTGGCAATTGTTGCTTGTTTTTGAAAAAAAAATCTGAAAAGTGTTCTCTATTGCAGATAGATCATGTGCTCTATTGTAGATAGAGCACGGTCTAAGCTCCGCCCCCATACACAATGCAAATTATCACAAATACAGTACAGTGTTTTCCTATACAAATATGCAGTAGCCATGATACAAATCATCATATTTCATAAGTATTGGGTTTTTTCTTGTTGATAATAACATCTAAATTTAGAATTACGTGTTGTAGTCATTTGGCTCGTGCAATTCGTGATACATGTATATTGCCTTTCCTAATTAACACATAGACAGTTAATGAGTACAAATTTTATGACATGATGTGATATTCACCATATGGAAGTAATATTGACCTCGGCTGAACTTCCACATGGTGAATACCACATCATATCCAATGCCTAACGAGTCAATAATTGTATATTAATTCATAGATGTCATCGCAGCAACTTGTATCTGGTTTAATCAAATGTTTATTCGCGAATCTACAGCTTGTACAATGTAGTTGGAAATTCAAATGTTTATTCGCGAATAAACAGCCAGGTTGCAGTTGGTTACACGAATATACAGCGTGTAGTTGGTTATTCAAATGTTTATTCGCGTATATACAACCTGCAGTTTGAGCATGCAAATGTTTGTAAGCGAATATACAGTCAGCTTGTGTAAGTAATTCAGATGATATCTTTGACAATTTGCAACTTGTACTTAGTTGGCAATTCAAATGTGTATTCTACAACACACATTAACAATTTTAAGCATGTACTTGGGACATTCAAATGTTAATTCGCGAATGTACAGTTAGCTTGCAGTTAGTACTTAAGCTGTTTATTCACCAATATAAAGCTTATAGTATAAGTCAATGTCTATTATTGGAAATTCATATGTTAATTCGCAAATATAACGGCATATTGCAGTTGGTATTTCAGATGATTAGCTTCCAGTTGGAAATGCTTATTAGCAAATATACAGCTTATTCGCGAATATACAGCTTGTAGTTGGTAATTCGTTTGTTTATTTTCCAATATCCAGCCAGCTTGCAGTTGTAAATTCAAATTTTACCCAAATAAACAGCTTGTTGTTGGAATACCCTGCCCATAATACTCGTGAGAGGCATGAGGCAGTCTTACAAGATAGATACAGTTTGGTTATTCAAATGTCTATTCGCAAATATACAGCTTGTAGTTGAAAGTTCAAATGTTAATTCACGAATACGCGGCCAGATTATTGGTAATTCAGATGTTTAATCGCTAATATACAAATTCAAATTTTAATTCGTGAATATACAGCTTGTAGGTGGAAATACAAATGTTAATTCGTGAATATAAAGCTTGTAGGTGGAAATTCAAATGTTATTTGGCAAATGTATGCAGCCAGTTTGTAGTTCGTAATTCAGATGTTTACTGAATTGTCTGCAAATAAACATTTGAATTTCGAACAACAAACCGTATATTCGCGCATAAACATTTGAATAACCAACTTCAAGCTGTATATTCGCACATAAACATTTGAATAACCAACTACAAGCTGTACATTCGCGGTTAAACATTTGAATAACCAACTTCAAACTGTATATTCGCGAATTAGCATTTGTATTTGCAACTACATGCTCTATATTCGCGAACAAATATTTAAATAACCATCTACAAGCTGAATAGTAGCGAATTGACATTTGAATTTCGATCAACAAGCTGTACATTCGCGAATAAGCATTCAAATAACTAACTGCAAGTTGTACATTCGTGAATAAACCTCTGAATTACTATATAGCTGTATGCTGGCTGTATATTCGCGAATAAGTATTTGAAATTCCAACTTCATGATTTGTATTCGCGAACAAACATTTGAATAACCAACTACAAGCTGTATATTCGCGAATAAACAATATATAATACAATATCCTTTATATGTGTAACAACAGACATTACAGAATATTTTTTATGTTTAAGCATACATATGGGTAACAAAACAAGAGTGCCAAAATGGCCCTATATCGTTCACCTGAGACCTACTTTTGACAACTTGTGACCAAACTTCAACCCTAAACTATATATCATAAACACAAACATTCTGTTTGACTCTGACAAGACAAACCATGCTGACCAATTTACATGATGATTGGATTGTAATAGTCAACTGTATGGCATACACGAGGTTTTAACCGGGTGACCTAGTTTTGACCTCAGATGACCCATATTCAAACTCTACCTAAATGTCATCAAGACAATCATACTGACCAAGTTTCATGAAGGTACAATAAGAGAGTTTTGGGTTATTTCAAACAAAACCAGAAGGTCATAGACCCAAGTGGTACATATAAGCAAGGGTTTTCTATTAATTGATCTGGTGACCTAGTTTATGACCTCACATGACCCTGTTTCGAAGCTGATCTAGAAATCATCAAGACAAACATACTTACCAAGTCTCATGACCCTGAGACAGAAACTGTGGCCTCTCGACTGTTAACAAGGTTTTTCTTAGATTTGACCTGGTGACCTAATTTTTCACCTCATTTCGAAACTGACCTTAAGATCATCAAGACAAGCACTCTGACAAATCTTATCAGTTTCGAACAGAAAATATGGCCTCTACAGTGTTAACAAGTTTTTTCTTTGATCTGGCCTATAGTGACCTAGTTTTTGACTCAACATGACCCCGTTTCAGAGTTGACTTAGATACTACAAAAACAAACAATCTGACCAAGTTTCGTGAGTCTCGAAAAGAAAATGTGGCCTATGCAGTGTTAACAAGGTTTTTATTTGATCTGGTCTATTGACCTAGTTTCTAAACCCACATAATCCAGTTTTAAAAAGAACCTAGAAATCATCAAGATAAACATTCTGACAAAGTTCCAAGACCTTTGAACAGAAAATGTGGCCTCCAGAGTGATAACAAGGTTTTTCTTAGATTTAACCCCGTGACCTAGTTTTTGACCCAACATGACCCAGTTTCGAACTTGGCCTAAAGATTATCAAGACAAACATTCTGGCGAAGTCTCATGACTTTCGAACAGAAAATGTGGCCTATAGTGTTAACAAGGTAAATTATTGTAATTTGTGTTACATCAGGGGCAGTAGCTCACAGAAGTACTGGTCCGATCTGGCCCATACTCCAACTCATCCGAGAACTTAGGGTCATACATATTACATCCACATTTGGTTATGATTGCTCAATAAATGTAGTGTACAGAGTGTGAACAATATGAAATATTGCAATTTTTGTTACATCAGGGACAATAACTCAAGAAATACTGGTCCGATCTGGCCCATAATCGATTTCTATCGAGAACTTGTGGTCAAACACGTTCCTTCCACATTTGGTTATAATTGCTCAATGAATGTTGTGTACAGAGTGTAAACAATATGAAATATTGCAATTCTTGTTACATCAGGGACAATAACTCAAGAAGTACTGGTCCGATCTGGCCCATTATCGAACTCATCCGAGAACTTGTGGTCAAACACGTTCCATCCACATTTGGTTCTAATTGATCGATAAATGTATTCATTTGAATAGCCAACTTTAAGCTGTATATTCCCGAACAAACATTTGAATAACCAACTACAAGCTTTTAGCACGAATTAACATTTGAATAACCAACTACAAGCTTTTAGCACGAATTAACATTTGAATAACCAACTGCGTTATAACGGCAACTTCACAGACCTCACAAATTTTACCTCATGCGTATTTTTTTTCTACAGATGTCAAATTGAGTTGTTACATAAATGTGAAATAATGTAACCAAATTTTACAAACGTGAAATAAAATTAATGTACCTCATAAATGTACGTAAACACTTTCGACTGCAGTTATAACATTTATGGTCACAAATGTGAAATAATTTTACCTCATGTATCACATTTGTCGAAAGGTTTTACAATTGGTTAACCTTATTTTACATTTGTGATATTTTTTTTTTCATTCTGGGGTCCTTTGTAGAGCTCGAGTCAGCTAAAGTCATTCAACACGATTACATTTAGTCCAAAAATAATCTGCTATATCCAAGTATTTGTGTATTAAAACCTTGAGTACTCTTAGTATAAAATCTTACTTTAAATGAAAAAAGAAACGTGTTTAATTACCCGAATCGAGATCACCTTTTATAAAAAAAAATGCGCACTATATTTTGCACATTTCTTGATGACATGATTTACGGGAAAACAAAATGATATTTGTTGACAAGAAAAATGTTTAATATTACTATAAGAACGTGTGTTTTCTTCAGAATTTTAGTGCTTCGTTCACGCACAATGACTCATGTCCCTCAATGTATGAGAGGTTACAGTGATTTCAAGTCAGCGACTCTAACCACTCAACCACGAATACAGTTCCGCAACGCTTTCGTGCAACCCCCTGTCGCTGTGGAAGTGCTATCTTCATTAACATCATCAGCAAACATCATCATCATTAACATCAATATCATAAACATCATATTCATCATAACATCATCATTATTATTATTATTACGATCAGTATCATTATTATTACTACTTTTATCAATATTATTTAATAATAATAATAATAATAATAATAATAATAATAATAATAGTACATGTTATAATAATAACAAAATTTGTAATAATAAAACATGTTATAATGATAATAATAATAAAAATAATAATAATAACAACAAACAGTTTTTTATAATTATTATAATAAAAATAAAAAAAAGAAGAACATTATTAAAAAGTTGATGATATGATGATGATGATGATGATGATGATGATGATGATGATGATGATGATAATCGAGCTAAAATAAATAGATATGTATAGAATAATAATACAATCTTTCCAACATCATCTCAAAATAATTATACAATAGCATGACAATGACAACAAAAATAAAGAATTAAATAAAATAATACTTAAAAAAATACGATAGTAAGATTAATTGTAATTCTAAGATAATAATAATAATAATAATAATAATAATAATAATAATAATACCAATAATGAATACCAATAATAATAATAATAATAATAATAATAATAATGATAATAATAATGATACTACTACTAATATTATTAATGATAAATTTATTATTATTATTATTATTATTATTATTATTATTATCATCATTGATTAAAGCAGACTTACATTTTGAACTAGAACTCAAAACTGTATGTTTCAGAAATTCATACCTATGTGGATGTTTGACAATTTTAAATACATGTAGACGAATTTATTATTCTATTTGAGAGCTAAAATTTACCCTTACCTTTACCTTTGAAATGGAAACTTTTACAAAGTAAAACTAGATTACAAGTTGTGAGAAATTGAGTTAGAACTCGGCTTTGATACATTCGTCCGTGACTCAAAGTGAGCTGCGAACATTTATACAGGCGGAGTGTTTACTGAACACTGTAAACAAGAAGATATTTTGTCCACCCCACAATGCTTGTTGACCAAACCAGCTGCGTTTGTTACTCATAACTTTAACAGTTTATTCAAAAAAATTCTTTCTTTTATTACAGACAAATTTTGATCAGAATTATACATCTGATACATATCCGCATATCCCGTAACAGTCGCATATCATTTTTAGAAGAGCCGGGATATATATTTGAAAATGAGAAAAAGACAAAATTTTAAAGCAAAATACCTGTTCGTTATAATTAAAATGTCCAGGGAAAATAAGTGTCCATTTCGAGCCACCCTGATGAATCAAACCTATTTACTAAATGACGGGGTTTGGATACAGGTTACTAAGGCAGTGTTAAATACTGAAAATTTTATTAGATGTGGCTATATTTTATTCAAGAATTCCGGGGTATCTTTCGTCACTCGTTTGTTCATACATCGCCTAAGCCTTGTAAACTGCGAACACCTCATGTAAATATAATGATTCTGTTTATTAAATTTTGATTCGTTCTCTTTTATTCCGTTACTATTCACGAAGCACGAACAATCAGGGGGTAATAGGGACTTACGGTCAAAGCTTTGAGGGCAAATTTGAAACAAAGCCGAAGTGGTTACTTATTCATTAATTAAGTATACAATGGGTTTTTAATTAAAACTTGAATGGAAGTCCTATTGTTAAGAAGATAAAAGAATGATTTTCCTAACAAACTTGCCACAAATGGTGGCTCAAAATCAAAGCCTTCGTTTTTGTATATAAACAATACATGAAAAGTAATTTGTGAAAATATAAAAGAAATCTCTGTGAAACATTGTTGCTATAGCAACTTGAAGGAACACAGAAGAACAAATATGAAGCTTAGGCAGCTGAAGGTAATAATGACATAAAGAAAGAAAATACATTGTACATCATACGACTTTAACATGTGAAAACATGATATGCATATAACTTTCAGCTCTGACTCCATAATTCATATGTTGCGTCGGCCTATATTCTGTGTTCTGTCATAGGTAGCCCGGGTACCAGGTAAACAAACCATTATCTCCTGGATACCTGATCTCTCGTGAGACGTACCATTAAACCGTGCAGCACCGTAAAAGGCCTCAAATCTACCTGTCTATCGAAAACACGAAGGAAAACCTTCAATTATTCATACAAACCGCCATATTGTGAACGTATAAACTCTCTGAAGACATCAAATAGAGCCAATATGTATTCCGCGAAACCATTCCACGTCTCGCGTATGTTATTTGGCTACCCGATGCAACTCACTGCGCATGAATATTGGATGAGCAAAATGGCGGACTGTTTTATTGGCAAATTATCTTGTGAAAGACTTCCAACTGACAAGATTTCAACAATTAAAACCCGTTATTTCTAATTAGCAATGATTTTAACACTTTATAATAGGTATTGTTCGGGCAGATGAAGCCAATTTTCCAGGAATTCTACCAATGTCACGTGACTATCGCTCATTCTGTGAATATTAGGCCAGTTGTACTCGAACGTTGTTTGAATGGCTTCAGCCAAGTTAATTATAACATATAGTTTAACATAACATATTATCCCTATGTGAATATAAATTACAAATACTGTGAGGCATTGAAACACATTGATGTTACCCTTTGTCTAAACCAAATTGAAATTTTAAATATTACCCTCACAATTTCCCTATTGTGTTATGGTCAAAACAATGCTGAAAACACAGTACAATCATGTAAATGCTATGAAAACATGTAATTAATGAGATTTTTCTTTTATTTCAAAGACGTAATGATAAAAAATATAACCAACAGAAAGTTTTGACTAAGTAAGTCAAACAAAGATTTTTACAGATTTTCTATATATTCAATGGGAATAAAATTGTGATACAGATTGTTATATTTTTTGGTTACAACTTTGGCGATGTTCATGTTTCAAGTACGATATAGTAAATATTAGTGATTAATGTCTTTCTGCTGGCAACGAGTGACTCTGTCTTTATGTGTGATCAGTGCAGATCATGATCAGCATGCAAGAAAATCATGCACTGTGCAGTTTTATCACGATAAAACAGTCAACTTGCAGCCAGCATCTCTTTATTATTGTATGTAATTGTGTCTTTGCCATATTCGGTTATAATTAGTTGTAAATAGCCAAAGGCAATAATATGCCGATTTTGCCAATGAACTGAAACTGAAACATTAATAATATTTGCTTCTGTTCAATATGAAAAATGGACACTGAATGGACGGGGTAAAATATCCTCAGCTATTTTAGTACAGACATTATTCTCAACATGTTGTGAATCATTCACAAGTTGTGTCACGGTTGCGGACTTAATTCTGAACAGGGGAGAAAATATTTGAGCAGTCAATTAGAACATTCGCTACGCTCGGTAAGCGAAGAGTCACGGGTTTGAGTGCCGGTCGGTCTGCACATTTTCTCAACTTGTATGTTATACTGCGAAAAGTATTACATATATTTAAATCTATGAAACTGTTTAGTTAAATTGTGCACTTCTATTGGCCATGCATTAGAGATTCGTAAACATGTTGTCCATGTACTTGTTCTTTGACTGTTACTGAGCAGGCCCGTCGTCGGCGCGGCAAAATTACATGTAAGATTGGACGTCCTAGGGGGGTTTCGAGTGCATGCTCCCCCTGGAAAATTTTTATTTGAGGATGCGTGTAGGATCGTTTTAGGGTATATTTCAGACTAAAATGGTTACATTTTAGTGCAGTATTTTCATGCATAATCTAGTGGGATATTTAGCGATTATTTTTAAGAATGTTGACTATTTTCGTTTTAGCATTTAATGAAAGTATAAAATGAGTAGAAAATGTAACAACACTATATACAGCATATATGTACATGTAAACAACATTACACAAGTATTGATCATGGATAAACATAAACATTTTTTATCATAAATACATTGTACATGTATTTGCATTTGTAAATGTAATCCAAGAACATTCAACGTATGATCTATCTTAACTGTTAACACATAGAACAACTGTTGTATGACCGCTGATTTTGAAGTGAGTCCTTAGTACACCCGACTGTACATTCCGTCGGTCTTTGTCGAGATCTGAAAAGTAGAGCTCACACAAGACGTCAAGCTCCACGGTACGTTCTTGTTGTTCTGGCTGTGCCGATTTAATGAGGAGATCTTCAACGATGCGGAGAGCTCGATAACCTGGCTGATCAAACCGTTCCCTAACGCTGGCCATTACGAGGTCCACGGCTTCGATGTAGCGGGGTCGGAATACATCCTCTACCGTCACTGGGTGAGAACCATCACTAGTAACCAGCTGGTACCGACGGGGCAACTACATGAACACAGCCCTGTGTCCTCTAATACTAATGGAGATCTGGTAACATCGTTTCTGTAAGTATCATCCCCGTCTCACGGACTCAGCTCCGTGTCCCCTGCTATCAATGCAGTGCTTGTAACACTGTTTCTTTATGTATATCAAATATACCGGCAGCCTCAGAAACCCAATCGCATGTCCTCACCATCACTGCCGCAAAGGTTTTTAGTACACGTCTACGAACTGAAGTCTGTGTCTCCTAGCATCAACACAATTTGTGACAACAACGCTTCCTTTCACATCCTCCACAACCAAGTCAATTCTGCTCAATGACCCATGTACATGTATCAACGCAGACCCGGTTTATTACATCTCCGCATAAATGTACTCACATAGGTGCCCACTTACATTTTACACAACCCTTTGTTTCGGACCACCCCTTTGTGTCCCCGCATTCATATGAGCCAAGCCCCGTTTACTCTAGTATCAATGCAGCCCTTATAATACCGTTTCCTTAAAATCATCACAGCCCTGCGGACACAGCCCTTTTAAGGCCTCCTTCAAAGTATCCCGCCTGCCTATGAGTTCAGTTCTGTGTCCCATAGATTCAACTCAACTCGTAGAATGAACACTTTAAAAATGTCCCTACCTTCTCACTAACTTAACGCCATTTGCCAATCAATGCAGATGTGCAGACGCGTGTCTTTCGAGGTGCTAGGTTGATACTTGTATTAGGGGATACAGGATTGAGTAGATACTAGGGAAGTTGTGTTACCATTGACACAATGACCACATGGCTTAGTATGTGTGCTGCGAGGAAACTAAGGGACACGTGGCTACTACAGGTCGCAGGGATACCAAGAGAGACACGACACTGCATACATTTGGACGCTGGGAGACTGGAAGATGCGGTGCTCAGTGCACGGGGCTAAGGTGAAACTACATGTATGTGATACGTGTCCAACTTCACGCGACTGCGGGGAAAGTAAGGGTTTCGGGGATAACTTCTTAGGGCGCGGAAAAACTACCCGGTAAGCGTCACAGGGATGCGGGGAGACTATGGGCCACGGGCTAACCTCACGGAAATGCGAGGAAACTATGTGCAACAGGGCTAAATTCAAGGGGCGCGGGGAAACTGGGTGACACGGGGCTACCTTCACGGGGCGTTAAGGAAATTAGGTGTTACGGGACTGCTGGGCTAAAATGGGCTGGAAGGCTAACTTCTTACTCGTTTATTACGAGGACTGCGTTGATACTTCAGGACACAGGGTTCAGGTCATGGAGATACATACAATGGTGAAGTTACCCGTGGCTGCATTAATTCTGCGGACATGGGACTGAGCTATGTCAATGCATTCAAGAAGCTGACAAAAATAAGCGCTGTCTATCTCGGACCACCAACTACTAATGTGGACCTAATGCGGAACAACCAGAGCCATGGAGGTATGCCCTGTCAAACATCAGTATCTGTACTACAGTACCTGGTTTCTAATCGGATGTGGAAGATGAAAATATTTTAAAAAATCCATGACACAAGCCATGATCTCAGAAGATTATCTATTAGAGACAATGACCCATGTGTACACAGGTAGCTCTATTACACACGGTGGTCATTTTATCAAACGCATGGCTGGTGGGTTAGAGACAGTCAGCATAAAACAGGCAAGACTTGTACCAACTACAAAACAGAAATAGCAGCCATCTTACTGGCATCGAAAACTATTGAAGAGTCAAAAGAGGACCGTCAACATATGGTAATTCTAACAGATGCTCTATCAGTCCTGGAAGCCTTGACTAATGTCAAATTGTCATACCTTGCTAAAGAACTTAACAAGCTAAGCGAGACGCGGACTTTGTCCCTTCATTGGATACCTGCACGCTGTGGTATTCATGATAATTAAATGACAGACCGATTGGCAAAACAAGGAGCTAGATGCGACCAGCCACTCAACAGAGTCACTTATGAAGAAAGGTGATTAAGACTCTTCCAAGAACGAAGACTCAGAAAGATGACTACAATCTACTAAAATGATGGGAACAAGTCATTCTATTCAGGCTTCGTACAGGACACAACAGGCTCAAATGCTCATAAGTATGAAAAATTAAAGACGTCCTCATTACCGAAATCCTCGTGTGGTCTCTCAGACCAAACAACAGATCATTTACTTCAGATATGTCCCTTGTATGATCAGTCAAATTTAACTGTGTGACCAGACTGCACCAAACTAGAAAGAACGTTGTATGGGAGGAAGGAAGAGCTCAGAAAGACAGCTTCCTTCATCGCCGTGACCTTGAAAGCAGAGACAGAAAAAAAGATGTTTGAGCTGAGGGATCTTAAATCATATGCATGTAGGATACTTACAAGGCGATGTACACCGGGAAAGGGTGATACATGAAGACACGGGGTTGATTTAATCGTGCCGCGGGGATACATATGGAGGTGACGTTCAAAGGGAAATGTATGGAACGCCATGACCGTCTTATCATGACTTATTTGCTTATATGCGGTACATATTTCATTATATGCAGTAGATCTTTTGTTATATGCAGTAGATATTTAATTATATGTGGTAGATAGTTCATTATGTGTGGTACAAGTTACTTTATATGCTGTACTTTCTTTGTTATATGTAGTACAACTCTTCTTATATGTGGTGGTACTGTCTTTATATGCAATGAATTTGAATTTGTGAGCGGTACAAACACCAATATATGCAGTAGATTTGTTATTGTGTGTAGTAGATAAAACGTTATACGTGGTGCTTTTTACATTATATGCTGTGCAAACATAAATATATGTGTTAGTCACTGTGTCCATTGTGTGTGGTGCTTTTTTCCTTATATGCAGTGCAAATCACATTATATATCGTACTTTCGTTAATATACACTGTAGATCTCACATTATATGCTGTACGTGCGACTTCCTTATATGCTGTGCTTCCAGCATTATATGCGGTAGTTATGTCTTTATATGCGGTAGTTTCGTCATTATATGCGGTAGTTACGTCGTTATGATGAGATGGTTAGGATATTTCCGAACGATACCGTACATTGCCGGATTATTACGAATCCGGATGTTTAACACGAGTAATTATTGTGCACTGAGTTTTGAATGCAAGAATCAGACAAACGTTATTTCATACAAACTTTAATTAAAGAAGTCAGGAATATGTTTTTACACTTGTCAGACTGAAATAACATTTTCCTGAACTAGTTTAATACAAGCTTACATAAAATGACAACTTATGACAGATCCTATATGTATTGGGTAAAAGTATACTAAGGGCTGTTTCAGGAAAAAATGTCGGGGTGGGGGGCAGGGGGTGGAGGAGGAGCAACTAGCTATTTTAAGTGTGTGTGTGGGAGGGGGCGGGGTACTTTTTAATTAAAATTTTCTTGGAAGTGGCCAAAAGATGTATTTAAATTTACGGGTTGTCGTTGTTTGAGAAAAAAACGTTATAAATTCAATGTTTTCTAATTTTCAAAGGGTTATATTTGTTGGAACTTTTTGATAGAGTAATTGGTTCATATCCATGAAACACATTTCAATGTCAAATTTAGCTATACATGGAACACATAACTGTGTAAAGTATAAACAAACATGAATAAATTTGTTAATTTAAATGGGGGTAAAATTAGAAATTAGTTTAAACTGTCTCGGTGCACAATGATTACTCGTGTGAAACATCCGGATTCGTATTAATCCGGCAATTTACGGTATCGTTCGGAAATATCCTAACCATCTCATCATAACGGCGTAACTACCGCATATAAAGTCGAAACTACCGCATATAAAGACATAACTACCGCATATAAAGAAATAACTACCGCATATAATGACGAAACTACCGCATATAAAGACGAAACTACAGCATATAATGACGAAACTACCGCATATAAAGACGAAACTACCGCATATAAAGAAATAACTACCGCATATAATGACGAAACTACCGCATATAATGACGAAACTACCGCATATAAAGACGAAACTACCGCATATAAAGAAATAACTACCGCATATAATGACCAAACTACCCCATATAATGACGAAACTACCGCATATAAAGACGAAACTACCGCATATAAAGAAATAACTACCGCATATAATGACCAAACTACCGCATATAATGACGAAACTACCACATATAAAGACATTACTACCGCATATAATGACCAAACTACCGCATATAATGACGAAACTACCGCATATAAAGACATAACTACCGCATATAATGCTGGAAGCACAGCATATAAGGAAATCGCACGTACAGTATATAATGTGAGATCTACAGTGTATATTAACGAAAGTACGATATATAATGTGATTTGCACTGCATATAAGGAAAAAACCACCACACATAATGGACACAGTGACTAACACATGTATTTATGTTTGCACAGCATATAATGTAAAAAGCACCACGTATAACGTTTTATCTACTACACACAATAACAAATCTACTGCATATATTGGTGTTTGTACCGCTCACAAATTCAAATTCACTGCATATAAAGATAGTACCACCACATATAAGAAGAGTTGTACTACATATAACAAAGAAAGTACAGCATATAAAGTAACTTGTACCACACATAATAAACTATCTACCACATATAATTAAATATCTACTGCATATAATAAAAGATCTACTGCATATAATGAAATATGTACCGCATATAAGCTAACAAATCATGATAAGACGGTCATGGGGTTCCATAGAAATGAGTATAATGGCGTTATATGGAACGCCTTTACTGTCTTATTATGTTGCATGGCATTATACGCAGTCCATTTTCATGTATACGAGGTACATATTTCATTTGACATGGTACATTCCTCATGATATACAGTGCGTTTTCCGTTATATATGGTGGTTATTTAATAATATGCAGTGCAAAACTTGAAGATGCAGTAGAATAACCATTATATGGTGTGCAAACAACGTCATATGCAGTACAAATGACATTATATGCAGTCATGGTGTCGATACATGCGGTGGTATTTTGATTATATGCGGTAGTTTTACCTTTATACGGCGTATGTTGGTCAATAGGTGTGATAGATTTTTAAATATATGAAGTGCTTGCGATTATTTCTATACGTGGTGAATTATTAGTTATTTGTTCATAAAAAACGATGTACGCAATGCATTTGGTAATATACATGGCGGAAACGGCATTTTCTTTTTTATTATGTTCGGTCCATTCTACTATATACTGGTGTATACAGCATTATATGCGGTGCTTTTCATTACGATGATCATACTTTCCGGCATTCTCCGTAATTATTTATCCGGAAAATACCGAGTAAAACAGACAGATATTACTATAAATAGCGGTCACGTCATCAACCATAGACGTGCGTAATGTATAGCGCTACCGAGTCCATATCTCAATAAATACTTGATGTATTGCATTGAAACTTAAATATTCAAGTAAGATATCTATATCTTGTATATAATGCAAAGCATGGCCCTTTTTTTCAACTAAGAAATTCTGGTTAAAGTTTTGCATGCTGCTCGCTCACAGTTGTCGTTGAGAAAATTACATTTTCAACAATGATATACTAATATATAGAACACAAAACTAAAGGCTAGTATGAACAACACAAGTAAATTTGCAAAAATCTATTGAATATGTTGGTTTTACGGCAACTTTACACTATATGTTTATAGCGGAATTTCAAAAGCGTGAAATGCTTTCCAATTTTGGAATCGTATTATTTCAAATCTACAGATATACATTACAGGAATTTATATTGGAACCTTTTTATATGACTATTCTTCTTAAATATGTTATTTTCAGACAGTTTGAAGAACTTATTTTTGCACCAAAATCTGAGAGCGAGCAGCTTTAAAGTCCATATCTCAATTACTACTTGATGTATTGCATTTAAACTTTATACAAGGTTTCCCAGTCATCACACCTACGTAAATAATCAAGTTAGATAACTATTTCTTGCATATAATGCAAATTATGGCTCTTTATTTTTCGACTTAGACGTGTCTTTGAGGTACATGCAAGCGCTACTCGATGTTGATTGTACGGTTCATACATTTTTTCTTGATCTCGGTAATTTCCGTGAGAGTATTTTTAGAGACTGTCTTTAAGTATCATAATCATTATGGGAAAAACACCGCATATAATGCCGTATGTACATCTTATATAGTTGTTTGCAACAAACATAATTAAAAAGTATTTACTACATACTAAGTTGTTGACACCATGTATATTGACATATGCACC
This sequence comes from Saxidomus purpurata, assembly GCA_022818135.1. Classification (NCBI taxonomy): domain Eukaryota; kingdom Metazoa; phylum Mollusca; class Bivalvia; order Venerida; family Veneridae; genus Saxidomus; species Saxidomus purpurata. The sequence continues at coordinate 7,989,724 of JAFMSR010000008.1, forward strand.
ACACACATTGATTTATTATCTTAGTATAAGTAATGATTCACCACTTATACAATGAAACGAACGCACTTCATACATTTAAACATCTACCACATCTATTATTCAACATACAACGTATAAAGGTACACCTACTGCATATAATCAAAATACCACCTCATGTATAGAAAAACTGACTACATATAATGTTGTTTGTACTTCATATAACGTTGTTTGTACAACATATAATGGTTATTCTACTGTATATCCATATTTTTGCACTGCATATTATTAAATAACCACCATATATAAAAGAATAGGCACTGCATATTAGGAAAAAGCTACCCCATCTAAATGTTCATGTACCATGTCAAATGAAATATGTACCTAGTATACATGAAAATGTACTGCGTATAATACAATACAACATAATAAGACAGTAAAGGCGTTCCATAGCGTTACGTTAATTACATGATATGGACATTCCTTGAAGCGTTCATACCACAGGGTTGCGTTGATACTATGGGACATAGAATTGAACTCATAGGCAGGCGGGATGCTTAGAAGGTGATGTAACACGAGTGTTGATGATACATGGGGTCATGGGGTTGACATAAAGACGACGGTATACGGGTACACTTGATATGCACAAAGAAGAAGTGTAACAAGTACTGTATTGATAGCAGGGGACACGGGGCTGAATCCTTGAGGTGGAGATAATACTCACAGAAACGGTTTGACCAAAACACCATTATAGCAAGAGGCTTGAGGGGATATATGCAAAAGTTTATTTACTCGGGACTTTCGGGAAACCAGATTCCAAGGGGGCTAACTTCACCGGACGCGGGGAAACAACTTCCCACAGGGCTAACTCCACGATGGTACGGGGTGCTACGGCCTAACTTCACGGGGCACAGGGAACAAGGGCTTTCTTTACGAGGCTGCGAGGAAACTAGGCGCCACAGGGATAACTTCACGGGGCTGCGGGAAAACAAGGGCCATGGGGCTGCGGGGTAACCAGGTGCTACGGGTCTGTGAGGCTAAACGGGGCTGAGGCGCTAACTTCCCACTCGGCTCATCCTGTCTGTTCTATTAACAGTGGTTCTACATGTTTTATGTCTACATATCATGGCGATAAGCATTTTTGTGCAATATTAGCTCTTATAATTCTTAATAGAATGGTCATTTGCATGTTTAAATGTATTTACCTATGTTATTTATATGTATGAAGATGGAAGAGACGTAAATAAATAAATTGCAGATTACAATACGGATAGTGAACCTTATTTCTTTCAATCTAAAATAAAATGTATGTTCTGTTTGTTGTTGTAACGATGACGTTGCATATCCATTGTAAACATCACTTAATGACTGTATAAAAGTTCAAACATTTCTATAACAATTTTATATCGAATGTACAAATGTACTTACACAACTATTAACAGACAACAGCATTACTCTGCTCCGGACCCGACCGCCAGTCCCAGCTTAAAGAGACGGGAGTGAAAATGAGACTCTAAAAAGGTATTTTTATTGCAAATCATTTGTACTACAAATTGTATATACTATATATAAGTGCAATATTTATCAAGTTCATACCACGTTGTAGAGCTGGGACGGTCCTGGTCGGATCGAAGCACCATGTGGCTGATGTAGAGAAAAGCGGGAAAACAAATTTACAATGATAATTTTAGACAGACATTTGGCACTGATCGATACTCTTTGAAAACTGAATAGCACCGGAGTTATATCACAACTGTATGATAAATTTGTTTTACTATCATAGTCAAAAGGATTCCTTCCCTATCAGTAAGTAAGAGAAAGGACTCAGTATAGTTTCAATTATACCATAATATAGCATGTACATTTTAAAGGATAACACTACAGTAACTTTGAATTATTTTGTACAAAAATTAGACATATTATTGTGTCACTTTATAGTTCAAAGCGAATTCAATTAGCGGCAATAACAACGTAACACTAGAAATAATGACAATCTGAATTATATTCATTTGAATTACATGGGCATATTATCTGAAATTGAACATATGTTAGAGGTCGTTTGAAAAGATATGGAAGGTCGTAATTGTCATTTAATTACCATGTAGATATACATGTACCTCGTACTGGAACCTTTTGTATACTGGGTTTTGAGGTAGATTAAAGGTAACTTATTTCTTTCCTATGACTATTCGCTTCCTTTTGCCCTATATTTGGCATAATTATCCATCAAAAATCGGAAAAGTCACGCTAAAACTGGTCTTGTTTGTAATTAAACGATAATAATTGTCGTCTGCTGAGACAAAAATTAATCGAGACAGAACGACTGCAGGCGAAAACATTATCAAACTTTTCATTTGTATATTCTGTGCGAACGAGGTCTCCGAAGTAATTTATCATTAAGAAGTAGATGGTCCCGTGGGACGGGCAAATCAAATCAAAACCCTCCGTGATCGGAGCTGCACCTATTAAATAAAACGCAGAGAAACCTATGAAATCAAGTTTTATCATTTAATTATATTTGTATTTTTCGCACGCGGTGTCTCTATTTGCCTACAGCATAGGGGCAAACATCATCAAAAGACTGGATTATTGAGGAATCACTCAAAGTTGATTGTAGCTTAAAGTGGATTCGCGAGATGACTTTCATCGCTGCATTTCCACCCTGGGAATATGGTTTAAATGGAAATTCATTTTCTGCAAATAACTGTTGTACATCGAGGATATCTTTGAACTCTGTGACAAAACGAGACAAATAGAAATGATTGGCAGAAATTAAGTGCTTCGCAGTTTGAAACAGGTTAAAACCGTCAAAGAAATATCTCGACTTCGTAATTATGTACCTTGAAATACCTTCGTAAATTAATAATTTTCTTTTTATCTTGTTTCATATAAACTGGTTTTCTCATTAAACGAAGAGCGAGGATACCCAGAGGAGAAAAAAGTACTTTGCTATATGTACGTTATGCTAATAATGATACTAGCACTATTTTTTGCGCGGTTTAATATGTAGAAACACCTTAAAGAAAGTTGTTTTGTAATGATGTAATACTCCTTATATAGTCAATAGCCTGTTACGAGTATGGTAATTTGATAGGCAAAGGTAAGATGCAATATATTATACAGTAAACTTATAACGAACTCATTGTTACCATTTAAATGTGTCCCTTATATCCGGAGTTCGTTATATCCATATAACATTTTCATAAAGAATAAAGAAAGAAAAAAAAGCGGACAGTTAAAATGTGTTCCTTATATCCGGATTTTCGTTATATCCGGAGTCGTTATATACGGAGTTTACTGTACCGAAATATGAAGCTGCACTCACAGGTGTAAGGAACGTTGGACCCAGACACTGCATCTTACTAAGGAATATCTTTGTCACTCTATATTACTAGTATTAAAGTCCCATTGGCACTTCAGAATTTCATATTGGTGTCGCTTCTTCAATTTTCACTCCAAAAAATGGTCTCATGTTATTACATGTACATTCGATTTAAAAGAAAACATCATAAGGGAAATTTCAGGAACAAATAACGGTCAATATCGCCGAAAAGATGTATTTCTTGGTAATGTAACAGCAACAAGTAATTTTATATCCTAAGTGCTAAAGGAGCTTTAACCTTAGTTGAAGCAGTCACAAAGCTATTTAACTACGATGTAGTGTTTGGTCCAAGAACCAAACGAATACTGGTATGTGGCAATGGTTTCACACTACTAGCAAAGGCAAATTGCATTTGTGCTAACCATCTAAGTTTCTGAGACCATGAAAATGTAAGACATTCTGTAAGAAATAAGTTAAAAGCGTGACCTCTTCAGACTGCATTATATTTCTTTCATGCAAAATTTCAAATAGTTGATATACCCTAACTTTTTTAATCATTAATAATATCAAACATTACAACGGTATATTAGTGAACAACTACTCGATTGTTATATATTGTCAAAATAATTATGACACTACACTTGTACTTAAATGAATCATAGATCAACTCAACGAGTTATTCTCTTACTAGATATGGTTGAGCAACACTCACTGCTCACTGACTCGTGTTATTCGTAGAACCAAATGAGTTATGTCCACTGATCTCTACTCTGTGAGTTATATTCAGTGGACAATTTGCAGTTAGTGATATTCGAAAAGTAATGTTCAGTGAATGCTGTTACTGAAATTAACACAATGAGTTTAGTGAACACTCTTCTGCCAGTTCAGTTAAATTAACCATACTCAATGAGTACAATAGAGTGTAATACATTGAGAAATGTTCAGTTAACATGAAACATTAAATACTATTTACCGAGTACAATTCGGCGAGTTGTTCTTAATCAACAAATCTAACTTCAGTGAGTGATGTTCAGTGAGTAACGTTCATTGAGTAATGTTCAGTGAGAAATGTTCAGTGAGAAATGTTCAGCGAGTATTGTTCAGCGAGTATTTTTTAGTGATTAATGTTAAGTGAGTAATGTTCAGCGAGTAATGTTAAGCGAGTAATGTTCCGTGAGTTATGTTCAATGATTAGTGTTCAGTGTGTAATGTTAAGCGAGTAATGTTCAGCAAGTAATGTTCAGTGAGTAATGTTCAGTGAGTAATGTTAAGCGAGTAATGTTCAGCAAGTAATGTTCAGTGAGTAATGTGCAGTGAGTAATGTTCAGTGAGAAATGTTCAGCGAGTAACGTTGAGCGAATAATGTTCAGCAAGTAATGTTCAGTGAGTAATGTTCAGTGAGAAATGTTCAGCGAGTTATGTTAAGCGATTAATGTTCAGCAAGTATTGATCAGTGAGAAATGTTCAGTGAGTAATGTTCAGTGACAAATGTTCAGCGAGTAAAGGTCAGTGAGAAATGTTCAGTGAGTGAGAAATGTTCAGTGAGTAATGTTCAGTGAGTAATGTTCAGTGAGTAATGTTCAGTGAGAAATGTTCAGTGAGTAACGTTCAGTGAGTAATGTTCAGTGAGTAATGTTCAGTGTGTAATGTTCAGTGAGAAATGTTCAGCGAGTAATGTTAAGCGAGTTATGTTCAGTGAGCAATGTTCAGTGAGAAATGTTCAGCGAGTAATGTTAAGCGAGTAATGTTCAGTGAGAAATGTTCAGTGAGAAATGTTCAGCGAGTAATGTTAAGCGAGTAATGTTCAGCAAGTATTGTTCAGTGAGTTATGTTCAGTGAGTACCGTACTAATTGAACACTGTTAAGAATGTAATTTGTTTTAGATTTACCTCGAACAGGCGTATGTTGTCACTTTCCGGAGTTCGTCACCGTGGTCGAGTGTAAGAGGCACTGACTTGAAGTCACTGTAACCTCTCAAAGGGTGAGTGGCATGGATTCGAGCCCTGCTTCCGACAATGTCTGTTTATGTGAGAAGTTCGCAGTTCCTTAGGGAGGATAGGAATCTAGTACTATTTTTTACCAGGAACCTTGGATTAGGTATATTGCCCGCTTGTAAAATTGACGAAAATACGGTTGGGATGAGCGTTTATTTCGTACGACAATAACAACTATCCGGATCGAATAATTTTAATTTAGGTGGGATATATCTATCATTCTATGTTCCCTCATTCTCGTCAGCAAGAGCATTCATTATGTTATTTTAAGAAGGCTTGGCAAACCACTGATGTATGAGGATGATGTTCATTGACGGAACCGATATTTAATTACAAAATCACAATTGTATGTATATAATGTGATTATTGATAAGCCATATGTTCACATGATACTTGTCTCAAATTTTATTTCAAAAGCATTTTCTGTGAGCGTTTCCTTAAGGTGCTTACACTATCTTACCTAAATACAAATGAAATAGTCCAGAACAGTCAGAAGTTGATTCACTGAGCGTACTTGTTTACTTTCTGATACAATTCCAGTGTGTACTGACCTGTATTCATAAACTTAAATAGGAACAGTGCTCAATTCTTAGTAGATAACAACTCTATGTTTGTTTTAAGGAGTTATACACCAGTTTCAACAGTACTTCTGTCATTTGTAATTCTACTTGAAGTCACGTTCACAAAAAATATCCATTATTTTACCATGTCCATGTTCGCATGTTTTGCAGTTCTCTTTTACAGATTGTTTTGTGCATGTAACTAAAAATGTTCTATTTCGTAAAACTAAAAACGGACCAACACAATGTTCACGGTGATGGACCTGTGTTACACGAAATGTTTCATTGACGGGTTTTGAATTTGGCGACATCAATGCATAAACATCAACAATCGTTTTAAAGTGTGACTTGTTAGTAAGTGTCTTATATTAAGGTTGTACATATGCAAATTTAACATGTGTTGACTATCATTATCATAAGTATATATTTTTATATGTATGCATTAAGGTAGTACACCCCTAATAAAAACCTCCATTTGAAACTCTTCAATTTCAATGAGCTAGCCTAGGTTGTTAAGCATTGGACTGAAGATCTTTTGAGGTTTTTGAGGGCGTAGGTTCGAATCCAGCCGGAACCACATTTTTTTTTTTACTTTTTCTTCTTTGTTTTCATTATTTTGCACATTTCTTCATATGTTTATATCGTTTTTTGACTAAAAAGAAATTAAATATTTTTTTATGAATTAGTATTAGCTTATTTGAAGATTTTATTACTTGTAGACACGTCTAAAATTGTCGATGGAGATTTTCAAAATCAAATTATTTTAAATAGAGACGGTAAAACATTGTGAATTTTTGGCATGCTGTTCCCAAAATGTTATAGATAATTTTTAATATACAAAAAGACATGCCCCATTTCTAGAAAATGTAGATTTTTCCTAAAAACTTTGATGTTCAAAATTGAACATGGCCAAAAAAGTACATGAAAATTGTAATACTATCTGATTATTTCATAAAAGTTTGATAAAACTTGTTGATTATATAGTAAATGGTGTGTAATTTCTGAAAGAAAACATAGTTCTTGTTACTCTGATACCAAATCTGTACCAAAGTTTTGAATAATAAATGAAATACATGTTTTTCTAATCTCTTGTGTGATGTCATTTTATAGATAATTCCAAAATGGGGGTAGGGTTATTCAAATTCCTATAACTTTTTTTTTCACGGTAAAATTCTTTTTAAAATTTGTTTTTAAACCAGAAAATGATCAGATTAAGAAAATATTAAGCCAATAATGATTTGAATAGGTACCCATTAGGGGTCTACTACCTTAAGTACTAGAAATACATGAATGCTGGTGGGAAGTTTATCTAACCATCGTTCCTGAGAAAGATCAGTACTAGAACCCAATCCTCCGTGTGAAACTGAAATCGTCGCTCGAACCTATGACCCTCAATCTATGAGCGGCTTCAGTGATTTCAAGTCAGCGACTCTAACCACTCGACCATGGAGGCGCACTAATGGTTTCGATGAATTTTAGCCCTCGAATATGAATGTTAGATGCATTGAATTACTTCCCTTTATACACATATACAGAAATACTATATACATGTATATATTCAATATCTGAACGATCCTTTAGACGAATAGACAAACAGGTTCAAAGGAGCCCGCCTCTTTAGCAGAAATTTCGCTCTTATAGGTAGTTAGCCTTGTCACTCACATGAAAAGTCACTGAACTCTACAACCTGTTTCACAACGCCGGTACGGTTATGTATAGCAATAAAAATTAAATTTTCATTTCAATTAAGCAGCGATGCACAATTTTAAACGCATTTTTAATATTTCATTTCTTTAATTTACAAAATGGCAATTTAGTAATGAAAAAAACAACACTCATTTCAAGGGAAACGATTTTATCGGCTTCAGATACATTTGTTTGGTAAAATTATTACCAATGTATCAAAGTTGTACATCAAACTATATGGACTTTGTTTTTTAAATATTTTATTTAATTTACATAGAGTCAAATCTGCATACATACATACATACATACAAACAATGCATTCATATACAAAGACACGTAAAACTTTTGTACGCAGCCAGTCTTTTAAAACTTATAAATGACTATCCCAGATATCAATTAGCGATATCTATTATATGTTAAAACCTTTTCATAAAAAGTACTCTAAAAGTGATACGCATTTATGATCACAGTTGGTACTAAAACCATAAATATACATGTACAAGGATAAAATTTGCGAAGCTGGCATGCATTAATCCTCAATAGTTTAAGCCTAAAAACTGCTCTAAGAGAATTCATATACACTTTGATAACAGAAAAACAGCACACATGTGCATTAATTAAAAACTAAATGAAATATGACAATGATACGCATCGTAGACATTTTAATACTCTCCAAAATCACTCGCTCTGGACCCACTTTTGCTAAAATGTGTTCATGTATTTCGCAGTTGGTTATTAAATAAATCTTATCTAGATAAACCAGCAGAGAGTTGACATTAAAAGTTAATATACCCAGTACAGGGGAAACAATTTTATTGGTTTTAATGATTTTATTTGTAGGAGTTGTCTCCCTTATATCAAAGTCGATGCCCCGGAAAGATTTCGTCAAGTTTTATCTTTATGCAGTAAAAAGGCTAAAAATGTCACAGTGTGAGAAAAAAGTGCACCCTGGCCAGATGACAACCTACAGGGCAAACGCGTTCTCGACTGAGCTAACCGACCCCTTGTCCCATTATCTGCCAAATTGCTACCCATGTATATTAAAGTGGAATTATGCACATTTTTTTCAAGTAAAAATCAAGCTGAAATAGATGTGTATACAAAGGGTAGAGGAAATAATAGCTTTTAACCCAATACAACAAACTCTTCCTGCTACCACTGTAACAAGAACGAAATAATAACTTTCCAAATATTCATTTTTCTATTTTGACTGGGAGAGTCAATTTAAGAAATAAACCACTGCATGCAGGAGTTGCTTCCCTTCCACTGCGGCCACAAGGGAGATCACTGCCAAGAAAGGAATTATATTTCATCAGTCCATTTTTTTTATTTCTAAAGCACCAACTTCAAATACTAATGCGGCATTATCATAAGTTTAACACATTTAAATGCCCAGCAACGGAAAATAGCTTTTATAAAAATGTCACCAAAAATACACTATGTGCAGTAAGATGCGCATAATGTCATTTTAACTTTTAACGTCACTTTTCGCTGGTTTATTTGATAAGTTTTTTTTCTATAAAACTTACGCTTATCAACGCTGTGCATCAATTTATCGTCAATGATACGCGTCATAAACTTTTTAACACTCCCTAAAATCACTCACTCTGGACTCATTTCATGTTCGGTTAAGTGACATTAAAAGTTAATATACTCAATACATGGGAAACAATTCTATCAGTTTAAATGATTGTATTTGTAGAAGTTGTCTCCCTTATATAATACTTTTTGACAATATGAAAGAGATCGGCAGCTAGATTGGTTGCTGAATTCTGCCATTTCGTCCTGGTGTGTTGACGCGTCTGAAGTGTCTGAATGTGTCGTTCTGGCGTGTTGGCACCCTGCCAAAAAGACAAATAGGCGCCAAAATGACACGTGAATTTGGCGTGATGGCGAATATGAGGGGTGCCAACACGCCAATACGCCAGGATCCCGTTGTTCGAAACTCTTACCGGCTGTTAAGCTAACAGTCGGTTAACTTTGAGGGTCATATTTCTGCAGTTATAAAGACTTAACTAAAACAAATGTCTGCATTCAAGAGAATTAAGACTAGAAACTCTTCAAAAGCATCATGAAAATATTCCACTAGTATTTTCTACTAAGAATACTTTTCTCATTCAAAAGTTAATCTACGGTAAGCGCCACAACCGGTTAAAGTTTCGAACAACGGGGTCCTGAACGACAAATTCTTAATTTTGTGTATTGGCGCTCCCACCAAAATGAAAAATATGTCATTAAATTGATTTGTATGGGCGCGCTTTATTTGTCGTTATGGTGTGTTGGCGCCCTTCAGACGCAACAACACGCCAACAAGTCAGAACGACAAATATTTTATCTGTCGTATCGGCGCGCTTGTTTGTCGTGTTAACGTGTTGGCGCATTGTCGTTGCGCCAGTACACCAGTACGACAAATGTATAGCTTTAGGCTTTGTGGTTTCAGAGCAGAAGATTTTTAAAGTGAAGAACAGGGGGACATATTCGTATACGTATTTGTCGAACATGTGTGAGGAATTCGTAATTGTGAAAATTGCGGTTCAACATAAGCCTATGTCATATCAAGTGACCCCCTGAGTCATAATTTGAACAATCTTGGTAGAGTTCCACTAGGCAATGCTACATGCTTCATATCTAAGCTCTACACCTTGTGGTTTCAAAGAAGATTTTTAACGTCTGCATGGAACGGAATTCTTTGAACAATTTTGGTAGAGCTTCATGCAAGGAACATCCCTGCCATGTTTCATCAAAACTGATAAGTGAAGAAATTAAGGTGCTAGAGTGTAAACACAGTTAAATATTGCATTTTTTGTTAAATCAAGGGCAAAACTCAGGAAGAACTAATCCGATCATGTCCATGATTGAATTCATATACACATTGAATTTCTCTGTAAATATTATTAAGATAAGTGAAAAATGGAAGGTGCTAGAGTGTAAACACAGTGAAATAATGCATTTTTTGTTAAATCAAGGGCCATAACTCTGGAAGAACTAATCCGATCGAGCCCATAGTTAAACTCATCCGAGACCTTATGGTCATACACATTCTCTGTAAATATGATCAGGATTAAAGAAGAAAGGAAGGTGCTAGAGTGTAAACATAGTTAAATATTGCAATTTTTTGTTAAATCAGGGGCCATAACTCTTAAAGAACTAATACGATCGAACCCATAATTGAACTCATCCGAGATCTTATGGTCATACACATTCTCTGTAAATGTGATTATGATGTGATTATGACAAGTGAAGAAATGAAGGTGTTAGAGTTTAAACACAGTTAAATATTGCAATTTTTGTTAAATCATGAAGAAAAATAGAACGTATGCTTTCTTTTTGAGAATATTTTGTAGTTGTCATTATTTAGTAGTTATTATGGAACAGCATTTCAAAGTTTTTAAAACAGAAGAATCACCAGATTGTACTTAACTTGGAAAGTATATGTTTTTTTGTTTAGCGGACTGATACGTTTCTGAGTAAGTAAAGCAATAAAAAACACAAATGTTATTAATTTTATCATACTAAAAATGCCTAATTTTGAAACTTTTATGCATTATTTACAGAAAATAATATAGTTATGGATAAATAAAGAAATAGCTGTCATACAAAACAAAATTGAACAACATGACAGAATGTGTCATTTGTAAAAAAAAGAAAAGAGAATCACATATTAATGAGATCTTTCAACCTACAGTAGGTTGTCATAAATATGATTTTCAAAACCGTATCAAAATGAAAATGAACGAAATTCTGTTGTATGAAAACGATCTTAAATGTCATGAAATTTAATCTCCCTTTCTTTTTATAAATGTTTATTTATAGCTTGTTAGGTATAGCTTTTTTGAACAAGGAACGAAGCAAGTTTACAAAAAGAGGTATTTATTGCATATTTTGAAATATGTGAACAATTATGTATACGTTTGATTATTTTGTCAAATATGATTGTGTATAAACAAGATTGGAAAATAAATAATAAAAAAACATCGTTTTGATATATTTACCTTAGTGTTTTATAATAATATAGGTTATTGAAATCGCAAGCTCGTTGACCCCGCCAAATCATCCCAAGTCATAGTTCAACAACCTATAATCTACGACACTGTTTCCAGCACGGTGTTCCGTTAACGCGAAGTAACGATAACGATTCGCGAAGTTACGATCACGATGCGCGAAGTTACGATGGAGAAACATCATTGTGACTTCGCGTATCGCACATTCGCGTATCGCCATCGTGACTTCGTGCATCGCGTTACGCCTTCGTAACAGGAAATTGATACGCGAAGTGACGATGGCGATACGTAAAGTCATGATGGCGAAGTAACGATATTTAATCAGTGTATGCTAGTCTAAGAGCATATGAACTCTTGCATAATTCAAGCGTCAGAATTATTTTTTTATTGATGAATAAGTGGGGAGTTTCTGTGGAAATTCATGTTTCGGTAGAAGAGGATTTTTTAAAAAATAGACATTCATTGAATCTGTGTTGTAAACAGGTGCAACCAGACAGACTACAGTATAATTAGTTACTCTGAATTTTCAATTTCAAATTATATTATATTCTTTGAAGCTGCAATTCTTTTTACACGAGCCTATTTACAATATAAATATTAATGCATATTTGTGCAATTTATATTCTAGCGCTTGCAATGAAATTGAGCTAAATAAACAAACTTCTGCACGGTAAGTAAATACAAGCGATTTGTTGGTAACAATACAGTACTACCGCGGCGGCGATTTAAATATGACAGATTGTCCGTAACTTGATCATGCATTCGTTATCCTGTTGCTTGTACTACATTGTTTTCTCTTTATTTCGAAATTTAGTCTTCTCCGTTCGTGTTATATAATCAGGCACATTTCATGTGATTTAAAGAGTTGTTTCACTGTCACTTTTTAGCTCTCAATATTTCTGGCCTGTCTATACTAATCTTCAGACGCCGACGGTCGTCATGCAATAGAAGTAGGCACTGTCCTGCAACTTCTGAATCCATCCCAGCAAGTGCGACACGGGACCGGGCTTTCCTTGCATACTAGTAATGCAGTGGCACACTACACAAGGTTCGTACCGCTGTTGTTATCCGTATATCTCAACATGTGGCGTAATATCAAAAATACTCACGGGTCCACGGACACTGACCCTGGATATAAAGTAAGTATGTGCCCAATGGTGGTCAGTGAAAGAATAAGGGTATGGGTTTCTCTGAAGCCCTCGCAATTTCAACGAGACACAGGCTGTCTTCTGAATATAGGACATAGTCTTAAACTGTTTGTAGCAGCGTTCCTTCATGTAGGAAAATTTTGAAGGATCAATTGTCGGGAAAAAATATTCGGCTGGTGCGAGATATACTCCGTCCTCGTCCGTGGGATTTTTTCCCGAGGTTTCTATATACTCGCGGTAGACTAGAGTAGCATAGTGTGGTCCTGTGCTGTCCAGTACATTCCACATATGAGCAAATTTTGGAAGAGTTTGCAGAAATTTCTTCATCAGAGGGTGACCTGCTTTACATGCCATAAAAGCATTTATTACTAGATGTTCAAAATTCGAATCTATGATCGGGTGTTCGTATGGTTCCTGGGGTAAAATACAGGAGTACTTTCTCACAATGCTGTTTAGCGACATAAGGCTTTCCATATCTAGGTCAACATACACACCACCATATTCGTGCAATATGACATATCGCATTGCGTCTGCGCGGCGGATGTTTTCTAAATACATGTCATATGCCGGAAGTAGATGTGAATATTTGTCTGCGATGAGTTGACGTGCGCTCTCATCTGTCCAAAACATATATTTCCAATCAGGGTGCTTTCTTATCCATGTTTTAACCCACTCTATATAATAATGAGGAACATCTGTAGTTTTCCACGTTTGATGTATTATTTTTTCCATTCGAACGGGTCCGTCTGCTGGAAATTCCTCCGGGTGCGTAATGCCAAGATCCGGATATTCCTTCAAATTTAGCTTCTCAAACCCGGGTATCTCAATCTGAAATGCGAAAACGTAAATAGAACAATTATCCCCTCTTCTGGAACTAACTTCCGGTTGATATACAGTTCAGCTAGGATAATGAGATGGTGACGCAATAGAAGTTCAATGTTTTTGTGTAATTTCATTGGAAAATTTATGGATTAAATTTTTTTATATCTCACATGATCTATCTTTTTGTATGTAATGAAGTTCCTGTATTGAGACCACCCTTCGGACCAGTAAAAGATGGTTTTATTAATGAATCTATTTTATAAGCGAGACCTTTTTACTATGAAATTGAGCATTTGGTTCCAAAACGTCTGGCCTCAATATCGAGGGCGGTCTTAATATCGAGTGGTCTTAATAGCCGAACTTTACTGTACTTGTAGACTTTACTGAACGCATGTATCAGTCACATCACTCACATCAGTCACATGTCACATTGTCCTTATGAACTATACCTCTCGCATGAGCAATTATGTACCACTCTTAAAAACTACACATATTATAAAAAAACGCTTAATGTTTTTAAGTCGTCGGTTTTTACCTCTCGACGAAATAAAATCAATAAACCCTGCAAAACAGAAAACAGGGAGATCGCTAGGCAAACAATATCAAAACATTTCTGAGTAGTAGACAGAGTATAGAATAGGGATTGTTCGTGAAAAAAAGGGAGCAGGCACACTGACTCACCGCAACTTTATAGTCACCTTATTTGTCACAGCTACAGAGATCTATTTCTTTAAGAGAATAATCTTGATATTGCAATGTATTCAGCTTCCATCGTGAAATAAAAAAATTAATTAAATTTGTATAATAAGCTGTAACAATATTGGTCAAGAAGAATATTTATTACAGAATAAAACACCACCTGTCATCAAAATACTTAACGTATACATGTACAAGGAACTAGGAAATGCTGCTTAATACTATTTTACTAAAATTATGACATTCCTGTATTCCAATATGTCTCCTCCATTATTGTTATGGAATATTGCAAAAATGCATCTCATTGCATAAATGAACTGTCCGATGCTAAACGCTTCGAGCAGACACGACAGCCATATGACCTTTGATATCTAATTGTGGCCTTGACCTTTAGCCAAGGTGGTTGTAACATGCGCTCTGCACATTGTCCCAATATGGTGAACATTTGTGATGAGTTAATCTGAAATCCCTCAAGGGCTTCAAGAAATATGGAGCTAAATATATCTAAATTTGTTCCTTATATCCGGAGTTTGTTATACCCATATAACATTTTCATATGAAATAAAGAAAGAAAAAAACTCGGGCAAAGAAAATGGGTTCGTTATATCCGGAATTTCGTTATATACGGAGTTTACTGTAGTGAATAACAGTTTGACAATTAACATTTCTGTACTTGTTTTCATTATTGTACTCAGCAAATTTTTCATCTTCAAAATGATGTTAAAAAGCATTAAACCAACCACTGAAATGTTCAAACGTCATTTCGAAGCGAGAATAAGGCAGGAAATAAAAAGGAAATAGCAATAAAAGATGGACAGCATTAAGGAAAGTGGCTTAACTTTACAGAACAAATTTAAAAATACATTAAGAACAAATAATTAACAAGATTTGGAAACGATCTTTTTGTTGTTGTTGTTGTTTTTCCTTTTTGTTTTCTGTTGTTTTTTTAATAATCCGTATTATCCTGTTGTCCTAATACATACGTTTGTACACTACTAGGGGCACATCTACTAACTTTTCCCCCTTTTTTCATAAAAACACATACATTTGTATTTGCACATACATTTTGTAGATACAATAGGGTTATTAGTATAGTAGCGTGATCCAGCATGCCGGATTTGCTCGAGTCGTGCGTCGGATCATACGAGTGCGTAGCACGAGTTTGATCCGACCTCGACGAGAGCCAATCCGGCTTATGGATCACATTACTATACTAATAACCCTTTTATTATATACCTTTTGACACTTGTCTGCGCGAATAAACTAAATTAAAATGATATTCTACGCATAAAATTACAGAAAAACCCTTTTTAGCGCGAAATATACGAAGTATGCGACGCCATTTTATTGACGTCATCGTATAAACAAATAGTAACGACCCAGTCAAAAGCGACGTTATTAACGTCATGTGCATTTTAGAGCCAATTGAATGCACTCTTACAAATTTTGCCGCGCTATTTGTATTCCACGTACATACAATACGGATTTTTTTCTGTCAGGCCGTATTTGATGGTTGAATATAGGCTGTATTTTTGGCAAAATTATTATAGATATATAATAAATATATATTCCTTCGATAAAAATATATTTTGTATGTTAAAGTCTATGCTAAAATATCTAATGATGTTGTTTGGGAATGTATGTTGTGTATATGTGTGATATATGTTAAGAAACGGGGTAACCCATTCGTGGCCTAAAAAGAATACTTATACTTATTGCTTGATGTAGTTCCCTAGAATACACATAAAACCACATATGCTTGTGATATGGACATATGTCCCTTAGAACCTGGGATCAGTATTGGATCAGTACGGGCCCGGGTGGCGAGATCCATACCCTAAACATATGTGTCATAAACACTTAATTGTAAAAGGTCGCTATATTTTCACGTCTTGTGTAAAAGAAACATTAATCGGTATATGTTCTTCTTGAAAAAAAACTATCTATCATTTATTATTTTACGTACATTTAGCTCCTGTTTAACGTTTAGAGAAAATCATGAATCTGCTAAAAGTATGGAATGCCTCTTTAACGAGCTTAAGTAAAGTGGTGGTGAAGAAAAATGTCAGCTATGGCAAACTACACGCCATAGAAGTTGTACCATCCGAAGTATTGTTGACTATATCAATGGATTTAAAATAAAATATTTAGTTGCTTTTATGAAAATATTACGGAACACGCAGGTCAGTCTTTTCAGAAATTGCTATGATGGACGTATCACTTGGCCACCATGAAAAAAAAATTTAAAAAAGAAATCTTAAAATACTTACTTCGTTTGATGTCTCGAACATTTTGAAGCAGGTCAATAAGAGAATGAACCCAACAGCAATGAGCAGGAGTCGAGCCCTGTACCGGTTAGGAGTGCGCACCATCATTGCATGCGTGACGGCTTTCTCTCAGATAAGTCACCAATTATCCTAAACGAAAAATTAGAAATATGAAATCGCGGTCTTTTTCTCATGAGCGTCAATTTGGTAGGTAGTAGGTAGTTGGTAGTTGGATATTCGAATAACCAACTACCTACTAGTTGGTAGTTGGTTATTAGTAATTCCAAACTATATAATAACTGGTAGTTGGTAACTCAATACACTATCACCAGAATGAAATGTTCAAACACACAATACCCCTTCCTTAACACAGAATAAAGCAGGGGACCTAGTTGGTTATTAGTGTGAATCTCCAACTACCAACCAGAAGGTAGTTGGTAATTCGAACTTTGCATGTATTCCTCTCAAAATAGAAAGTATTTTCCCGGAAGAAATGTAACTGATATATAACAAGATAGATGTGTTCTACGACATGGTAACATGCCCTTCTCCCTACGTCCACCAGGGGACTCAGTTGGTTATTCGCGTGAATCCCCAACTACCAACCAGAAGGTAGTTGGTAATTCGAACTTTGCAAGTATTCTTCTCAAAATAGAAAGTATTTTTCCGGAAGAAATGTAACGGATATATAACAAGATAGATGTGTTCTACAACATGGCAACATCCTCTTCTCCCTATGTGCACTAGGGGACTCAGTTGGCTATTCGCGTGAATCCCCAGCTACCAACCAGAAGGTAGTTGGTAATTCGAACTTTGCATGTATTCCTTTTCAAAAAAAAGTATTTTCCCGGAAGAAATGTAACGGATATATAACAAGATAGATGTGTTCTACAACATGGCAACATCCTCTTCTCCCTATGTGCACTAGGGGACTCAGTTGGTTATTCACGTGAATCCCCAACTACCAACCAGAAGGTAGTTGGTAATTCGAACTTTACATGTATTCCTCTCGAAAAAAGGAAAGTATTTTTCCGGAAGAAATGTAACTGATATATAACAGGATACATGTGTTCTACAACATGGCAACACCCCCTTCTCCCTACGTCCACCATGGGACTCAGTTGGTTATTCGCGTGAATCCCCAACTACCAACCAGAAGGTAGTTGGTAATTCGAACTTTGCATGTTTTCCCGTCAATATAGAAAGCATTTTTCCGGAATAAATCTAACTGATATATAACAAGATAGATGTGTTCTACAACATGGTAACACCCCCTTCTCCCTACATCCACCAGGGGACTCAGTTGGTTATTCACGTGAATCCCCAACTACCAACCAGAAGGTAGTTGGTAATTCGAACTTTGCATGTATTCCTTTTCAAAAAAAAGTATTTTCCCGGAAGAAATGTAACTGATATATAACAAGATAGATGTGTTCTACAACATGGTAACACCCCCTTCTCCCTACATCAACCAGGGGACTCAGTTGGTTATTCGCGTGAATCCCCAACTACCAACCAGAAGGTAGTTGGTAATTCGAACTTTGCATGTATTCCTCTTAAAAAAGAAAGTATTTTTCCCGGAAGAAATGTAACTGATATATAACAAGATAGATGTGTTCTACGACATGGCAACATCCTCTTCTCCCTATGTGCACTAGGGGACTCAGTTGGTTATTCGCGTGAATCCCCAACTACCAACCAGAAGGTAGTTGGTAATTCGAACTTTACATGTATTCCTAAAAAAAAGGAAAGTATTTTTCCGGAATAAATGTAACGGATATATAACAAGATACAAGTGTTCTACAACATGGTAACACGCCCTTCTCCCTACGTCCACCATGGGACTCAGTTGGTTATTCGCTTGAATCCCCAACTACCAACCAGAAGGTAGTTGGTAATTCGAACTTTGCATGTATTCCTCTCAAAAAAGAAAGTATTTTTCCGGAAGAAATGTAACTGATATATAACAAGATAGATGTGTTCTACAACATGATAACATCCTCTTCTCCCTACATCCACCAGGGGACTCAGTTGGTTATTCGCGTGAATCCCCAACTACCAACCAGAAGGTAGTTGGTAATTCGAACTTTGCATGTATTCCCGTCAATATAGAAAGCATTTTTCCGGAATAATCTAACTGATATATAACAAGATAGATGTGTTCTACAACATGGTAACACCCCCTTCTCCCTACATCCACCAGGGGACTCAGTTGGTTATTCACGTGAATCCCCAACTACCAACCAGAAGGTAGTTGGTAATTCGAACTTTACATATATTCCTCTCAAAAAAGGAAAGTATTTTTCCGGAAGAAATGTAACTGATATATAACAGGATACATGTGTTCTACAACATGGCAACACCCCCTTCTCCCTACGTCCACCATGGGACTCAGTTGGTTATTCGCTTGAATCCCCAACTACCAACCAGAAGGTAGTTGGTAATTCGAACTTTGCATGTATTTTTCAAAAAAGAAAGTATTTTTCCGGAAGAAATGTAACTGATATATAACAAGATAGATGTGTTCTACAACATGGTAACACCCCCTTCTCCCTACATCCACCAGGGGACTCAGTTGGTTATTCACGTGAATCCCCAACTACCAACCAGAAGGTAGTTGGTAATTCGAACTTTACATATATTCCTCTCAAAAAAGGAAAGTATTTTTCCGGAAGAATTGTAACTGATATATAACAGGATACATGTGTTCTACAACATGGCAACACCCCCTTCTCCTTACGTCCACCAGGGGACTCAGTTGGTTATTCGCGTGAATCCCCAACTACCAACCAGAAGGTAGTTGGTAATTCGAACTTTGCATGTTTTCCCGTCAATATAGAAAGCATTTTTCCGGAATAAATGTAACGGATATATAACAAGATAGATGTGTTCTACAACATGGTAACACCCCCTTCTCCCTACATCCAGCAGGGGACTCAGTTGGTTATTCGCGTGAATCCCCAACTACCAACCAGAAGGTAGTTGGTAATTCGAACATTGCATGTTTTCCTCTCAAAAAAGAAAGTATTTTTCCGGAAGAAATGTGACGGATATATAACAAGATAGATGTGTTCTACAACATGATAACACCCTCTTCTCCCTACATCCACCAGGGGACTCAGTTGGTTATTCGCGTGAATCCCCAACTACCAACCAGAAGGTAGTTGGTAATTCGAACTTTGCATGTTTTCCCGTCAAAATAGAAAGTATTTTTCCGGAAGAAATGTAACTGATATATAACAAGATAGATGTGTTCTACAACATGGCAACACCCCTTTCTCCCTACATCCAGCAGGGGACTCAGTTGGTTATTCGCGTGAATCCCCAACTACCTACCAGAAGGTAGTTGGCTATTCGGATTTTGAATGTTTTTTTTTACTGAAAACAGAAAGTTTTTTTCAGTAATTACTATAGCGGATATATTACCAGATAAATGTTTTACTGTCATATCTTTAAAGAGCATGCACCACGAGCAATAATCATAATTCAAATACGCAGTACGTTATCAAGTATAAATTTCACCTAAATAGCGCCGAGCTTTTTAGAATGTAAGCACAAAGTGCTGCGAATTTTAAAGAAGTCTGTCTGACTAAGATCTAGGATTGTCCAGTGCTAGTCCGTGTACATTTAGTACTTCCCATGTACTAACCTTTTCCTTTGGATGAATATAAAGGTACCAACACGAAAAGGAAATGAAAGGGCTTCAATGTTCACTGCCATTTTTTCATATCTTGTTAAAATCAAATGCTCTATATGTTTCAACTACGTTACTATCACTAACAACTGGATGTACATTTAATTCCAAGTAATATTTGTAATTATGTACTTTTACGTCAGAAAAAAATGACGTGCGTTAATATTTGTTTGGAAATCAAACATTACATTTACTGGATTACAATAAAAGGACAGCTGTTATTTAGACAAGAACCATCTATCACGGTGTTGACAGTATGTGTTGATTATGAGAAATTTAGTAGTAACACAGGCCATTTTTAAGTTGATGTAGCATGAATTTAACCGACGACATCGTGGAAAAGAACAAAAGTCCAAAATATTTTGTTCCGCTAGTTCCAATTCAATACAACAATAACAACAACAACAACAACAACCATTTTTCAATAAACCCAGTCTTGGCTTGCCAACCCTGTTTCTCTCATGTAGCTGTACTGCATATTATCAAACGCACTCGTAAATACTTTACAGACGTAAAGCATGTCTGCTTTAATCCCTGTACGAAAAAAATACGAATATCAGTGTGTTGTAATTATTTGATACATATATAATCACTATTTCGAAAATGAATGATATATCTCAGCAGTAATCCGTTGTTATTAAATGATTAACAAGTATCTTATTACATGCAAAGTTCGAATAACCTACTACCTTCTGGTAGGTAGTTGGGGATTCACGCGAATAACCAACTGAGTCCCCTGGTGGAAGTAGGAGAAAGGAGGTGTTACCATGATGTTGAATACATTTATCTGGTTATAGATCTGTTACAGTTATTATTGAAAAAAGCTATCTGTTTTCCTTGAAATACATTCAAAATCCGAATTACCAACTACCATCTGGTAGGTAGTTGGGGATTCACGTGAATAACCAACTGAGTCATCTGGTGGATGTAGGGAGAAGGGAGTGTTACCATGTTGTAGAATACATCTATCTTGTTATAAATTAGTAACATTTATTTCAGATAAATACTTTCTGTTTTGACGGGAAAACATGCAAAGTTTGAATAACCAACTACCTTCTGGTTGGTAGTTGGGGATTCACGCGAATAACCAACTGAGCCCCCTGGTTGATGTAGGGAGAAGGGGGTGTTACCATGTTGTAGAACACATCTATTTTGTTATATATTCGATAATTTTTTTCCGGATAAATACTTTCTGTTTTGACGGGAAAACATGCAAAGTTCGAATTACCAACTACCTTCTGGTTGGTAGTTGGAGATTCACGCGAATAACCAACTGAGGCCTCTGGTGGACGTAGAGAAAAGGGAATGTTACCATGTTGTAGAACACATCTATCTTGTTATATATTCGTTAATTTTTTTCCGGATAAATACTTTCTGTTTTGACGGGAAAACATGCAAAGTTCGAATTACCAACTACCTTCTGGTTGGTAGTTGGGGATTCACGCGAATAACCAACTGAGGCCTCTGGTGGACGTAGAGAAAAGGGAATGTTACCATGTTGTAGAACACATCTATCTTGTTATAGATTCGTTAATTTTTTTCCGGATAAATACTTTCTGTTTTGACGGGAAAACATGCAAAGTTCGAATTACCAACTACCTTCTGGTTGGTAGTTGGGGATTCACGCGAATAACCAACTGAGGCCTCTGGTGGACGTAGAGAAAATGGAATGTTACCATGTTGTAGAACACATCTATCTTGTTATATATTCGTTAATTCTTTTCCGGATAAATTTTTTCTGTTTTGACGGGAAAACATGCAAAGTTCGAATTACAAATTACCTTCAGGTTGGTAGTTGGGGATTCACGCGAATAATCAACTAAGGCCTCTTGTGGACGTAGAGAAAAGGGAATGTTACCATGTTGTAGAACACATCTATCTTGTTATATATTCGTTAATATTTTTCCGGATAAATACTTTCTTTTTTGACGGGAAAACATGCAAAGTTCCAATTACCAACTACCTTCTGGTTGGTAGTTGGGGATTCACGCGAATAACCAACTGAGTCCCATAGTGCACATAGGGAGAAGAGGGTGTTGCCATGTTGTAGAACACATCTATCTTGTTATATATCAGTAAAATTTATTCCGGAAAAATACTTTCTATTATGACAGGAAAACATGCAAAGTTCGAATTACCAACTACCTTCTGGTTGGTAGTTGGGGATTCACGCGAATAACCAACTGAGTCTCCTAGAGCACATAGGGAGAAAGGGGTGTTGCCATGTTGTAGAACACATCTATCTTGTTATATATATCAGTTACATTTATTCCGGAAAAATACTTTCTTTTTTGAGTGGAATACATGCAAAGTTCGAATTACCAACTACCTTCTGGTTGGTAGTTGGGGATTCACGCGAATAACCAACTGAGTCCCCTGGTGGACGTAGGGAGAAAGGGGTGTTGCCATGTTGTAGAACACATCTATCTTGTAATATATCCGTTACATTTCTTCCGGATAAATACTTTCTTTTTTCAGAGGAATATATGCAAAGTTCGAATTACCAACTACCTTCTGGTTGGTAGTTGGGGATTCACGCGAATAACCAACTGAGTCCCCTAGTGCACACAGGGACAAGGAGGTGTTACCATGTTGTAGAACACATCTATCTTGTTATATATCCGTTACATTTCTTCCGGAAAAATACTTTCTATTTTGAGAGGAATACATGCAAAGTTCGAATTACCAACTACCTTCTGGTTGGTAGTTGGGGATTCACGCAAATAACCAACTGAGTCCCCTGGTGGACGTAGAGAGAAAGGGGTGTTACCATGTTGTAGAACACATCTATCTTGTTATATATCCGTTACATTTCTTCCGGAAAAATACTTTCTTTTTTGAGAGGAATACATGCAAAGCTCGAATTACCAACTACCTTCTGGTTGGTAGTTGGGGATTCACGTGAATAACCAACTGAGTCCCCTAGTGCACACAGGGAAAAGTGGGTGTTGCCATGTTGTAGAACACATGTATATTGTTATATATCCGTTACATTTCTTCCGGAAAAATACTTTCTATTTTGACGGGAAAACATGCAAAGTTCGAATTACCAACTACCTTCTGGTTGGTAGTTGGGGATTCACGTGAATAACCAACTGAGTCCCCTAGTGCACACAGGGAAAAGTGGGTGTTGCCATGTTGTAGAACACATGTATATTGTTATATATCCGTTACATTTCTTCCGGAAAAATACTTTCTATTTTGACGGGAAAACATGCAAAGTTCGAATTACCAACTACCTTCTGGTTGGTAGTTGAGGATTCACGCGAATAACCAACTGAGTCCCCTGGTGGACGTAGGGAGAAGGAGGTGTTACCATGTTATAGAACACATCTATCTTGTTATATATCAGTTACATTTCTTCCGGAAAAATACTTTCTTTTTTGAGAGGAATACATGCAAAGTTCGAATTACCAACTACCTTCTGGTTGGTAGTTGGAGATTCACGCGAATAACCAACTAGGCCCTCTGCTTTATTCTGTGTTAAGGAAGGGGTATTGTGTGTTTGAACATTTCATTCTGGTGATAGTGTATTGAGTTACCAACTACCAGCTGTTATATAGTTTGGAATTACTAATAACCAACTACCAACTAGTAGGTAGTTGGTTATTCGAATATCCAACTACCAACTACCTACTACCTACCAAATTGACGCTCATCTTTTTCTCACTCGTTATAACTTAAAAAAGCAAGTAAAAACGTATCCTCGTCTTTTACAAGTAAACAGGTAATTAAAAAAAGTAGAAGGCCGTCTTGAGCAAACAGCCACTTATGAGAAATGAACGTCTGCGACACACTTATTATAGCTACAAGAGCTGTCCGCCAGGCAACAAATGCTCGACTAATAAAGGGTCGGGGTAAAGTGAAACGGTTCATGATACCAGTACTTAAGATTTGTGTAAAAATGAAGTCTCTTTTATACATTTCTAATGTATCGAGGAAACAGAATTAAAACTAAGTAGAATGTCCTAGTGTGCGTGAAGTTTGCTGTCAGTTGCCCGTTGCCAATTCAATGCCGATTCAGTTGGCAACTGGCAACTGGCAGCCAATTTCACACTCTTGTTGCAAATCGTCTTCACTTGCAAAGATTAACCAAATACATAGTTTTTTAAACCACACGAATCGCCAACTGGCAACGAATAGGCTATATGCAAATGAAATTTGAATTGGCATCTGGAATATGAAATTGGTTGCCAGTTGCCAATTCACCTTTTATTCATAAAACTCGAATTGGCATCTGGCTGCCTGTTAACAATAGCTAATACATTTTATTCACAATTACAGACCGTCGTCCAATTGGCATCTGGCTGTCAGTTGCCAGTTGCCAATTCGTGAGGCTGAATGAATTGGTTATTTGCAAGTGAAAGTTGAATTGGCATCTAAAAATGAACTTTGGTGCCAGTTGCCAGTTGTCAATTCAACTTTTATTCAGATTTTACATATAAAACGAATTGGCATCTGGCTGCCAGTTGCCAGTTGCCATTTCGCGTGGTTTAACAACTTGGTATTTGGTTAATATTTGCAAGTGAAGACGAATTAGCAACATGAGTGTGAAGTTGGCTGCCAGTTGCCAATTTAATCGACATTGAATTGGCAACTGGCAACTGGCAACTGACAGCTAACTAAAGGCACATAATATACTAAGCATCAGATACAGGTCATGATTTTATTGGACACTGATGTTGCTAAGTTTAGGCCGTGAATATTTAACGCGTAGGTATTGTACTCGTAACTTTAAACGCATAAAAGGCGGGCATTCACCATGACTGTCAAATTTAAACTCCGTGAATACAATAGTTCAACCTCATAAATTCGCGATTTTAACTTTTTGAATTTACAATTTCAACTTCATGAATGCAAGATTTTATCATCAATAAATTTCGGTTTCTTCTTCCGGACACAGATATTGTAAAGTAGTGAATTCATGAAGTTGAAATCGTGAGCTCGTGATGTGGAAATTGTGGATTCTAGAACCCATGAAGTTGACATTTTGAATTCATGAAGTTGAAATTTTGAATCCATGAAGTTGAAATATTGAGTTCATGAAGTTGACATTTTGAATCCATGAAGTTGACATTTTGGATCCATGAAGTTGAAATTTTGAATTCATGAAGTTGTCATTTTGAATCAATGAAGTTGACATTTTGAATTCATGAAGTTGAAATTTTGAATCCATGAAATTGAAATTTTGAATTCATGAAGTTAAAATCATCAATTTATGAAAGTGAATGCTCGAATTCGTTCAATTGAATAATCGAGCTCAAAACAGGATAGTTCTATGTACAACAGAGAAGAACGAAAATTCGAAATGAAACCACATTATTGTAGATTATGTTTATAACAGGCGATTTATTCAAAAGAAGTAAGAAATTGCTTTGATTTTGGAATAAGTTGCTATAAACATGAGTTACAACCAGAGTTGATTTACTTAAGTGAATTGAATCGAATTACTACCCAAAGTTATTGATATTCAACATAAAGAAAATGATACTAAAGTGACTGACAGTGTCTGCATGTGTTCATATATTATATATATTGTATTATATATTTGTGGCAGCAAAGGTTATAGAACAGACAAACACTATACTTTCGTTCATTCAAGACATTTCATGGACATTCAACGATGCATTGCTCTCACTAGTTTCTTGTACATTACTTACGAGGGAATAATTCTCAAGTTTGGGGAGAAGGGGAGGGAGGAGGTGTAAGTCACACTTGGGTATGGGTTGGGCAGTAAGCCCAGACAGGAAAAAAGTACAGGGGGGAGGTGTAAGTCGCTTGGGTATGGGTTGGGCAGTAAGCCCAGACAGGAAAAAAGTACAGGGGAGGAGGTGTAAGTCGCTTGGGTATGGGTTGGGCAGTAAGCCCAGACAGGAAAAAAGTACAGGGGAGGAGGTGTAAGTCGCTTGGGTATGGGTTGGGCAGTAAGCCCGGACAGGAAAAAAGGACAGGGGAGGAGGTGTAAGTCGCTTTGGTATAGGTTGGGCAGTAAGACCGGACAGGAAAAAAGGACAGGGGAGGAGGTGTAAGTCACTTTGGTATGGGTTGGGCAGTAAGCCCGGACAGGACAAAAGTACAGGGGATGAGGCGTAAGTCACTTGGGTATGGGTTGGGCAGTAAGCCCGGACAGGAAAAAGGGACAGGGGAGGAGGTGTAAGTCGCTTTGGTATAGGTTGGGCAGTAAGACCGGACAGGAAAAAAGGACAGGGGAGGAGGTGTAAGTCACTTTGATATGGGTTGGGCAGTAAGCCCGGACAGGACAAAAGTACAGGGGATGAGGCGTAAGTCACTTGGGTATGGGTTGGGCAGTAAGCCCGGACAGGAAAAAGGGACAGGGGAGGAGGTGTAAGTCACTTTGGTATGGGTTGGGCAGTAAGCCCGGACAGGACAAAAGTACAGGGGATGAGGCGTAAGTAACTTGGTATGGGTTGGGCAGTAAGCCCGGACAGGAAAAAGGGACAGGGGAGTAAGTTTTTCATAACTGGACCTCTTAGTAGCAGGTACCCGTATCCGAATCAGCTACAAATCAGTAGACTGGGTAACTGTATTTAAACGAAATGTAGATAAAGTTGAATAACTAATTTATTTATGATTTTTAGAACTCTTTATAAACTTGATGTAAATAATAACAGCGGCCATTTTAGCCCTTCAGTTTACTATTTTCTCGTTTTACACCCTTAGACCCCGAGCTAAAATACTGAGCTGAATACCTTACTAGTTCACTTTTCGGGAGCGTACCCGTGCGAAGAGTCGCGAGTCCGAATTATTGTCCTGTAACTTAATTTGCCGTATCTTTAATGGCTCGGCTAGCTAGTTCCTTAACTTATCATTTTGTATACAAAACCTACCGTTGACGAATAATAAAAAACATCTTGACATTGAGTGTATGGTTTATGCATACTCGTTCAGGTCAGTCCTAGGATGATTTGATGTTTGAGAATATCTAAACCTCAGGCCTTGAACTGGTGACCAGTGCGGTTTTAAAATGTAAAGTGTAAAGCATAAAACATCGAAATCTATGGCTTAAAAGTGCCGGTTTTGTCTAAAACGAGATACGTTTTCCCGAAAAAAAATAGCAGAAAAAAACTTACCAGCAATGTGTGAGTTTAAGCCAAATAAAATCTAAATAACCATTTCATTGTATATAACTGGACGACTACATTTGTATGACTCGTAGCTTACAAGATTAATGGCATACATCGATTCAGGTTTATTTGAACACAACTGATAAGCGGATGAAGATATGTTTGAGTTAGAGACTACACTCGAAAGTGTTGACAAATATGACATCTTCCTATTTAAGATTTTCATAATATCGATGAGGTTTTAAAATAATAAAGTCAATTTTGAGTGTTTGACAATACTAGGCTATTTAAGTGTTTAACAAAGTAATAAAAAGTTCATGTCACTAGTCTGAAGGCATATTTAAGTTACCATGTCACGTGGGATATCGGAGCAATGAGGTAACAGTGACTGATAATACAGAGTATTTGTGATAACATTCAGAAAGTCATTCGCCATTTCCCGTGGAATTTTATTTTTATACGGAAAGGGCCGAGTGAAGTAGCGTTACAGAACAGACCGACATAGTCTGCTTTTAAAATTTGTCAAGCTTTCGAATGAAGATTTGAAACTAGCACATTTTTGTATTTCGGTGTTTTACAGGTCTAACTTAAGTTCCTGTAGAATTTAAGAACTCAGTGAAATATAATTGTAAAACGTAATAATGTTTTTTGCATATCGGATCGGCTTTTCCGGTAATTTTACCCATGCCGGAAAAAATCCATCGGGCACCCCTCCTGTGCCAGACGACTCTCGTGAATTACTTATGACGTAACATTATAAACATTGTGACGTCAATTTCACAATTCTAACATGACTCGAGATTTTGTCTCTATATACAAAGAGTAGAAAAATTATGTTATATTAAACCATAAACAACGCGGGAACTGATATGCTGTAAACATGACGTCATATTGCGCCGCATGACGTTAAATGAGCGTTCGCGTAGAAAATAACGCTTTGCATTCATTCACTTTTTGTAATATCTGGTCATGTTAGAATCGAAATAACATCCTTTTCAGCGTTGTCATCGTCTAATAAACAATAATTTGTCGTACTGATATGCAGTTATAAACATCTCATGCCTACGACCTTCGTGGCTAATTACTACATATCAGTACTCCAAATCATTGTTTATTTATGAAATAACATCCGTTCCAGCGGTATTAGTCGTTTAACAAACAATGATTTGGAGTACTGATACGCAGTTATTAGCCACGAAGGCCGAAGGCCTGAGTGGTTTATAACTGCGCATCAGTACGACAAATTATTGTTTATTAGACGATAACAACGCTGAAAAGGATGTTATTTCGATTCTAACAGGACCAGATATTACAAAAGGTGAATAAATGCAAAGCGTTATTTTCTACGCGAACGCTCATTTAACGTCATGCGGCACAATATGACGTCATGTTTACAGCATATCGGTTCCCGCGTTGTCTATGGTTTAATATAACATAATTTTTCTACTCTTTGTATATAGAGACAAAATCGTGAGTCATGTTAGAATAAACGACTAACACCGCTGGAACGGATGTTATTTCTTAAATACAACGTCTGAATACCGTTTGTTTTATACGACAATGCAACACTTCGACAAGTTTTTTGCATTTAGAAATCCTATTTTAAGTAAGTGCGAGACGGTATTCAAGAAAAAGTTTCTATTATGAGACATTTAGTTCTGAGATGGAAATATCCGTCACCGAGGGTAACCGTTTTTGTGGGAACTCGTTGACGGATATTTCTATCTATACCGCGTGCTCATGACAGAAACTGTTATTTTTGCCAGAACTTATTTTGACCGTGACCTTGCTGTCAGGTATTCATGAATAACCATCATGTATATTGTCCAACACGGCTGCCCAACGTTGTTGTTTCTTTCTCTCCTTTTTGGCACAACATTTCTGCAACTTGAAACAACATAGACTATTTCATATATTAAGACTCATTTCTACAATGCGACTTGAAATGTAAAAAAGGCCGTATCCGCAGTGTATGTGAAGTTTCCTTTATATTTGTTCCCTTCATTGACACTACATAAAATTGTGTGCGAAGTTTGGTGACTGTCTATAGTTTTTAAAGAACAGTTTGTATGTCCATTGTTCGCATATTAATTCTAAAATCTAGTTCAAGGGTCATAACTCTACCACTGATCCGTCAATCAAAATGTCTGTACAGTTTGGGAACTTTTGGGTAATAACTGAGTACTTTATTTTGTCAAGGGCTATAACTAAGCAGTTACCGGTCCAATAAAAAATAAAACTTTCAAGGACCATAACTGCCATTAGAGATAAAGATAACTCAGGAGCACAACTTCACTTGCTAGTTAACATATTTGTAATGTGTTGGTGATTACCACAAAATGTTCGGGATATACGTACCTCCGTACGGTCGCCCGTACGTACATACGGACGGACGGACAAGGCGACTATGTATGCCTTCCTTGACAAAATTTGAAATGTGCTTATATTGTAAAAAAATACTGGGAAACTATCTCACGAATGGTAAAAATAAAATGAAAAAAATCGCTAAGGGGAAATATCTGCTACGGTGAGTTTGGAGATTCAGTTATGCATTGTAAATATTGAAACAGTAGACACTTGAACGAGAAAACGATATCTTTTTAATTGTTTTAATTATTATAAGATTGTTCGCTTTTGTCAGCCTACAAGGGGGGATAAAAAATAAGTAATCTTTCCTCATAACTTTAAGACGCCTTTTTTGTGCAGTTAGTATAAAATAGTTCCGAATCAATGTGTACCAGTTTCCGAAATATCTGATTAATATCCAACAAGATCTATCTTTAAAAAAGATGGTCGGCGCAATTTTGAGTATATGAAAGCGATTGGAAGGTAGATATAGTAAAAAATCTTTACCAGGAACTCATGGCCCTTCGCTTCCAGAGATGTTGGAGCAAATGCTCTCCAGGCTGTGCTAAACGGCCATTTACTCAGGTCTCCCAAATTGTGGAAAAATATGTTCCCTGACATGTGCATCAGGAAAACAAACTTAATCCTCGATTTTCTTATCAAATATGTTACTCGAAATATTGACCGAAATTCAATGGTCGAGAAATTATAATTACTCTTCCCATATAATTAATATTAATTTGGCGGTAACAATATTATTATGTTGAAAGACATAGTCCCAGAGCCCACTGGGACACTTTTAAGCACGAGAACAATTTTCATATGTATCAAATCTACAGTGTATATAGTTTCAGGAACCAGACAACTTAATTGCCATACCGGCGCCGATTGGTCAAAATCCAAGATGGCGGTCAAAATGGCCGCCAAAATAATAGAAAATCGCTATATTTCAATACCTGTCACATATACACATTCAGACACATCCAAGTTAAACTACTTGTCACTGTTTTCATATACTACACATTATTTATGAAAATAAGTACATATTTGCCACAGATATACTATTTAGATGAAATTACACGGATAAAATGTAGCAAAAAACCGTACTTTCGTCACTCTTTTCGTCTAGACCGTTTTTCTATTTGGTGCATTTTTAATATGATCCTTATAATGGACAATTATAATCATGCGATTCAAAAGACACTATAATGTAATGAAGCAAAAAATGTTTAAAAATGATTATCATATAAGTTTCAAATTAGTGATTTTCCATTCCAACCCACAACGCGGATTTTAAGTATGTCAGCAGACGATGGGATAAACAACCCGGTAGAGGAATACAGACAGTGTTATCGTTACATGATATTTTCAAAAGTTATTTGCTTTAATCAGGTTCATAGGCATAAAATATGTAGAAAAAAATTCTAAATAAGCACAAAACTTATTATAACCCGTGTTGTCATGGTAACACAAAGAGCTATGTAAACGATAACGAAAGAAAATTATATAAGGTTTACATTTAGAAGTACAGCGAAGATGTACATTTTCAATAATGCAGAACTTCATATTGACGGGAACTATGGTGCATGCATTTAGAATACATTGTACTTTGTATTGCATAAATAAAGAAGAAATTTGTGTAGATATTTTAAAAAAGTCAAGACGAAAGTCTATGTATTTTTATCATCCCTCGATGAACTTCTCTTTTTTTTGGAAAATGACGGGTAGTGTGTGATCGTGTTTAATTGATTTCTTATGCACAGCCAGAAAGTTACGTAAGGTAAAACTCAAGTATGACACGATTCAATATTTGAAAATCTAAATATATGTAAACACAATTATTTGAGCATCAAATAAAGCCACGAACAATGATTTGCATAAATTGGTGAATCTAATACGACACGAGACATCTATTAAATCTGTGTTACTTATTCTTGTCGCTAATGATGGTAGCTAAACTGTTTACTTTTATTATTAAATTTTAGAATTTGAATAATAAGATTGCAATTTAAATGAACAATAACTGATATTTTACAAGTACCTAGGCTGGAGAGTGCTGTTTGACTTTGTCCACGGCCGAACTTCTACGTTATTACGTTAAAACCATAATTACATGAATTCGTCTGTGGAATGCCTTGTTATGTAAAATGATCATTTTATTTTGTTTCCCTCCCCCCCACCCCCCACCCCCCCCGATTCTATAACTTCTAGTCGTTTGCCTTGTATTGGCGCCTGTGACCAACCCCAGCATACCTCCCATAATGCTTGAATCCTTTTTGTTTTATTATTTTTTGTTTGTTTGGAAATGAGCCATTATAGTTTTGTTATTTGAAACTAGCCCGCCATGTATGAAACGTAGCAGAGAAACGGATCCCAGCCTACAGACCCCCGAAATACACCAAACAAAGACAACTATCACGTGCACCCAGACAATACCCATGCCAACTACGAAGGCTCGTTCAACTTCACAACTTTTTAATGCGCGATGTCAATTTGTGCAACTTGTATCTTTTTATGTCAACCTTCCATGAAAAAAAAATCTTAAATATTTTAAAATCAAACGTCATCTTGTCTTGCCTTCTTTTCCTTTTATAGGATTCGGGTCTTTGTTCTCAACTGCACTGTTTCCTTCCGGTTTATATGTGGATGTTTCGTTTTAATTTTTGACTTTATGATTATACACATATTCATTTACGTGCATGTAAAATTCAAAAGGAAATTTGTTTTCACCATTTGTTTTTCCGAGAGTGTCATAGTGTTTGTGTTTCGAATACATGTATCATTTGATTATCTGTCTGCTCCTTCACTTAGTTTTCTATCTGCTGTTGATCCTTTCGGAAGTTTTTTCTGTTTCTACTGCTGTGTGTGATTCTATGTCATCCTCTTTTGTGTCAACAGTGTTTGAGTTCAGTCCTGTTCCCCGCGCTCCCCTTTCTTCTGTCTCTTGTCACTTTGTTTGGTCTGTTTCAGTGTTTTGCTTTTCATTGGACTTTTTCAAGGTGGCAGCATTTCCCTTCCTTTCATTTCCTCTACTTTCGTTTGTGTTCCTTGTCTCACCTGTGACTTTCGTTGGTACTTTCAGTTATTTGTCATTAAATTCTTTGACTCCGAGTTTTTTTTATTTCTCTATTACACCTTCTCCTAACTCCATTGTTTTCATTTCTCCTTAACTTTTGTAGTGTATTTGTTGTATACACTGTCTAATGACTAATTTTTGCAAGACGACAAACAAAACCCATGTTTTAACCGCGCGCGCCTACTTTAGGTCATGTCCATACAAAGGAGCAATTGGTTTACGCGTCCGCTCATTATCTCCTAAACCCCTTTAAGATTTTTCAAAATGAGTCAAATGTTTACCTCACCATCGCGACATGCAAAGTCCATGTTCCAACCATGCCAGTTCAGGGTAAAAGGTAAAAAACACGAGTCTGAATTTAAGGATTTTCATAAAAGTTGAATAAAATTTTCATCTCCAGCCCAGTATTTGGAGTCAAAGCTCGTGATATATTTACTTGATCCCTTGTCACGAGACTATCTAATAAAATGATTTTCTTGACACTTCAGTTAAATTTTGGTCTGCCAAGACGGGTCAAGGTCACAGTCAAGGCCACAGACTCAAAGATCATGAGCCTACTTTTACTAATGACCAATGTCATAGAACTTGTATAAAATTTTCGTCTCCCAAGATAGTCAATGTCATGGAACTTGTATTAAATTTTCGTCTTCCAAGATGGTCAATGTAATAGAACTTGTATCAAATTTGTGTCTCCACAGATGGTCAATGTCAAGGAAAATGTCATGGAACTTGTATTAACTTTGCGTCTCCCTAGATACCCAATTGTATCAAATTCAAATGAAATCCTTGACAGAGTTACCTTCTTCAGCCTACGTTTGGGGATCATGATGCTTAACAAGTATTCCAACTTTCAAAGTATTATCTCAAACAGTTCAGTCAAAAATTGGACTGGTGCGAAAAACTTACCCGAGATTCTAAGTCGATAAAGAGCAATTTTTTTTTAAATCCTTGACAGAGTTACCTTCTCTTGCTTACAGATGGGGTAATGATGCAAGCAAGTATTCCAAATTTCAAAGCAATTACTCAAGAGGTTAAGACAATAAGTGGATTTTACCAATATTCAATGTATTTTGCAAGTCCAAAAAGAGGCATAATTCTGACAAAAACTTTGACAGAGTTATGTACTCTTGTCTATGGATGGAGGTAATGATTGTAAATAAGTATGGTAAGTTTCAAAGCAATATCTGTAATGGTTTTGAAAAAAAGTGGGGTGGTACAAAAAACTTTACCAAGCTCAATGCACTTTATAAGTCGAAAAAGGGCCATAATTCTGACAAAAACCTTGACAGAATAATGTACTCCTGTCTGTTGATGGAGGTTATGATGGTAAACAAGTATGGAAAGTTTCAAAGCAATACCTCTCAAGGTTTTGAAATAAAGTTGGGTGGTATGAAAAACTTAACCAAGGTGTACAGCCGTGGCCGTTTTCTGTCGCATTTCGCTATGAGTATACTATCATACACAGACGTTGTTCACTACATAAAATCCGATACAACTTTAAGTGGAATATTCTATTATAAATAACCGCTAAAAATAGGGGTGTACCACATACAGGTATCAATCGATAAATACAAACGTCAGTAAGTGTACTACCCGACCTTTATGAGTTGCATTAAAAAAAGTAATTAAATAAATACATGTACATCTTAATGCTGTTTATCGTCCATAGTAAAGCCTTGATGTTGTTGTTTAACAAAATTCGTAACAAACGGAAATACTTCCGTGACTGTATATAGAATACGATCCCACGAATCAAAACGATATTATAATCCCATTCTTATGGTGTCAATGTAAAATGAACAAATTTAAATAGATCTGTGCAGGCACGTTTCACGAGCATGGTGTGGACAGACATCCTTTTACGCAAAAAGAAGTGTTACATCGTTGAGTGTCTACAGAAATTTTCCCGAGACTTGCATATACAGTTCCCCGCAATGTGATCGAATGAGTAAAAAAGTTATTCTTCTGGGGTTTTTTTTGTATATCTACTCGTGTATACATTTTATAACATACATGAAATAATTCCGTGAACTTCTTGTGATTTCACCAACTTGCACGCAGCCAGTGAGTTGATATGCTTTAGAACTGTAATACTCATTTCTATCATAATAACGAATGACACCGAAAACATTGGCACGTGACAGTACATATAGCGGTCACACTGACGACATGTACATTCGTGTTAAAAGCATTCAGTTTTGAAGCACACATAGTTTGCCGTTTTCCCGTCGTTTTATTGTAATGAAATTCGTTAAATATATTTTCTTTATCATTCATTGTATGTTTTACACCGAAACGTAAAGTAAACATATATAGTTAGTTAAAGAGTTATAACAAGGTCTGGCTCGACACGTCCCGCTCTGGTGCCTTCAAATTTGATTTATGTACGCTGTCATATGATTTTTTGTATTGCGAGCTATTAAATATCAGTGTTATTTCATTCACGAATTTCGATAATTTCATCATGTATAATACACGCTTATGTAAATAAAATAAACAAATTGTATAAAAGATAAAATTATCCGTCGGTCATGTCTTTCGTTTCATTTTCATGTCCAAATTTTTATTGATTTGCATTGTTGTCTGTTACTGAACACCCCAGCCCTTATAGGGTTTGAAAGTAAAAGCACAATACACATTCGCAAAGCTCCGTCTTCACTGTCGGGATTGCATTACATGTAGACTGGAAATTTGATTTACTCATGAACAAGTAGATTCCGGCAGGCAGGTATGTTAAAGGCATTGGATTTGTCAGACGAAAACGACACTAGAGTGTTCGAATCACAAATGCTTGGGGTCTGGACCTCACCCCCTTAGGCCTGACCCTCGCCCCTGCTCACTGCAGTATCTTTTAATAAATCCTACAACTGCGTGTAAGCTAACCAATTACTGTTGCAATTCCTTATTCTACTTACCTACTGATCACATGTTTATAGTGTCAATGTATATAAATATACGTATCGTACAACATGGGACAAGAATAGATTCCATACCACAAGCATCTGTGGTTCGAATAAATAACAAGTGCTGCTAAATCCGTAACGATCTAGTATTCAAATACTGATAATTTCAGAAATTTGACATTTTTTTTCCATTTTGGCAAAACATGGTCAGGACGATGTGAATAGGCCTTTTTATGAAAAAAAATATAACAATGATCACCAATGATGTAGGATGGCATATGTTACTGCATTTATAACAGTAATTTAGCAGCAAATACTGTTCTTTATATCTTGAAGCAATAAATTGTATAAACATGTACAAATATTGTCATACACATGAAGACAATTCAATATGTACTCAAAAGTGTGTTAACTACTTCTAGCGTAAGGTTCCGGGAACATACATGTAATGCATTTATAATAGTTTATGCACTTGCGGTAGCGATTTTAAAAGACGATATCTTTGAATCATTCACAAAGTAATGGCCCCTGCAGGAATACTACCTTCTGATGCATATATTTTCTCCAATATAAACAACATCACCACGGATTGTAGCGACTTCAGACTTTTTCGTTTTTTTTCGGACTGTAAATATTACAAATACACAGGTCACACGGTAGTATAATGTTGTGCTTCATTTTCATTTTTCGGAATTCAGAAACCTTCTTGTGACCTCGTAAGTAAGCTCGGGTCTACAGTTTCAAACCATGGTGAAGAAGATTGGTTTTACGGCAAAACCTATTAACAATTATAATTGAGTAACACAGGTATTTTATAGTGGTCTTGAATTGTGTGCCGTACAACCTACGCTTCAAAAATGCTGTATCTCTGTTTCCTTCAAAGCTATTGACTAAATTGTCAAGCACTAGTAATTTTGAATCCACTGAATTGTTTTTTTACCTTGTACATACGATCTACCAAAGACGCAAAGAAAGGTTTTAATTTAAGCGCATGTACTAACGACGGTACCCCTAATTTAAGCGGTAATTCTATAATGGATTCTTCCACTTGATGTATCGACAGATGTATCGGTTTTTTATCAGAAAGAAAGGTGTATAGACGTAGTGAAACTAATGTGAAATGCGACAGGAATATAGCCACGGCTGTAACACCAATGCAGACCCCGAGGCGAGTAGGATAGCTCCCCTTTTCTTCGAAAAGTAGAGCTAAAAAACGTAGATCATTGTTGCAAGTTACATTATCCAATGAATTTACACAATAATACTGGACTCTGCCTGTATAACTGTCACATTTTCCTAAATTAACTGTATTGACATATGTTAAGTACATGTACTGTTATTCATGTTGATATAACCGTCACTTATTGTTGGTAAGTTCCATTCGCACTTCGGATGTAAAATTACTTGTAGCTCCGATCTTACAAACAAGAACTGTCAATTGGAGAACAGGCATAAAAAGTCTAAAGAAACTGCGAACAGACTTAACGAATGAATGGGACATACAAATGGATGCGCAGCGGCACAATTGGGTACACTGTATAACATTTGGGTAATATATGACTCTACATGGCCATGGCAATTTTGCCTTCAATTTTCAAAGTGCCATACTTTCTTTTTCTGAAGCAATTCAACTGGACCTCAAAGGGCATCATCTCTATATAGTAATAAACATTTCCACCATGTTTCATTGAAATTGTATTACCAGTGTGGTAAATACAACTCCTGACATAAATTTGGCAACTACCCCTCAATGGTGGTTTAGACATTTAGGCCGAGGCCCTCGGTTCTGTGTCTCTCACATATTCCAATGAGTTTCTATAATTTTCGTTGAGCTGAAGACTTTTAGCAAGAAGGCGTTGAAAGCAGAAGAACATAAAAGCAATCAGTTTATTAAATTAATTTCAAAATCATGGTTATCAACGTCACAATAAATGGCAGCTGCACCACTAAGATACAATCTAACAGGTGATGAATACGAAGGCACTAAAATTTTCTGGATCTCCATCATTTTAATATTACATGCAATAGGTTTCTGACTAGTCTAGTCTAGAGAAATTCTGTGATGATCTTCTATCTGTTCTTCAACAATTGAAAAATGTGGTACAATATAATATATAATTATGGTACATGGCAGTTAGTGCTGTACTCAAAATCTAGCAATATGTAAACAACATTTTTGAACAATCATAGCAAATGATTCAAATCTAAGATAAGTTAACAATGCAGTAATAATACAAATAACAATGGTGATCAACAGATAACAAGAGGACGATGATGGCCCTATATCCCTCGCCTGACTCAATATTATAAATAGTTATGTCAAATTAATTTGGAAATCTGGCAAATTATTTCAAATAAGACAATTCATATTAATTCCACTTTATTAGCCATATAATGAAAAATAGTTCCACCCTCTGGTGGCCATGTTTTTTAAGCAAAGCAAATCACATTTGAGGAATTTGTTACAGCACCGCCAGGGAACATTTCTACCAAGTTATTTTTTTTCAAATGTCAAGGGTAGTGTTTCTTTTCAGCTGCCATGGCAACCTTGATACTACAAAGATCAACTGATCAACAGCTGATACTGTCAAGTGTCAACATTGATAATGAAATGCCCGGTACATCAGACGAACACTGAAAACAAATTCATGAAAAACATATAAACATCACAAATCTTTTTAACAGGAACACATGTAGTACATGTACATACATTATGAAACAATACTGATAGGCACTATAACAACAATTAAAGCTGTGAATTTCTTGAGCCATGTACAGAGAATGAAGTTTTCACTACAATGGTGAGAACAAGTCATTGGTCAATAATCAGTCTCTAGAACTCTCCTAGATATTTATTAAATGTGGACATATTAATTTTTGCCATGATCATTTCAACTTTATAATGGTTAAAACTTTCAGTTAGACAAAAATTACATGACTTACCCTTATCTGAATGGTATTAAATTTCTTTGATTGAAAATGCTAGTAATACATGTTACAGACTAGATTGGTGTTCGGTAGAACACTTGTGTCTCCCTCTTATACTTTGTCAGAATAACCAAAAAGTTTTTGTGACAGACGGACAGACAGACAAAGCGATCCCTATGTATCGCTGTTTCTCTGAAAGGGCAACACAAACATTTTAAAAAATCATTTGGCTTCAAGAATTATTTGACAACAACATCCACCTCTCTCTTGGCTAACTTGATAAAATTTAGAATAATAGCCTCCCTATAAAATACAACCTTCTTATTCATAGATTGCACAAGACTGTGGCCATTTTAAGTAGCAACTGGAAAAGACTTCAAGTTAAAAGAGCAGACGACTTCTGTAAACATTGCCTTCTGTGGGATGGGGATCCAATATTGTCATCAACAGATGGGTATAAAAACTCTCACATTTGACAATTCTTTAAAAATGTCCGAGCTT
This sequence comes from Saxidomus purpurata, assembly GCA_022818135.1. Classification (NCBI taxonomy): domain Eukaryota; kingdom Metazoa; phylum Mollusca; class Bivalvia; order Venerida; family Veneridae; genus Saxidomus; species Saxidomus purpurata. Next base: position 8,028,729 of record JAFMSR010000008.1, read on the forward strand.
ACAAATATACATGATCCCTTGACTCAAATTATCTTTTGTGACTAATTTTTTAAACCCAAACAATCAATATTTGCGTACCAAGTTGTCTATCAGACACAAAACAAATCATATTTGTTTCCCAGAAAAAATATATATCACATCTGTAGAAAAAATAAAACTTGGATTTTAGCATTTTGCATTTTGTTTCTCTCTGCCAGACACCATCCCTACACTGTCGAGTTTTGGGGGCACTGCTGATAAGCCACTTCCTCCACTTGTACTGGCTTGTCTCCGCTCCAAGAGTACAACGTAACGGAAATTATCACTAACAACAACGTCACTAAGATAACTTGGGTTACAAGTAGACACTTCACTGTTTTGTGGAGATGTTTATTGCACTCAACCAGACCGTCAACCTGTTAATGGAGCAAAAAACAGTCAATCTTTATAGTTACAAGTTGTGTATGTTGTAAATTTTTTTCAATTTCCAATTTATTTCGGGTTTCTGAAATCGCTAGAACTTTTTCTTGCTTAAATGGGCTAATAAGTAATCTTCGTTGGTGGTTCACTCAGTCAATTGATTTTCTGTCAAACTTGAAAGACAAATAAGTCCATGTAAGCAATTTAGCTAGGTAGGGGTAAAGCAGACTTAATTTTGAAGTCAATACAGTTTTCTAGTCTTTCAAAGTGATAGTGCTTAGATAGCATTATACAGGTGTCCTAGCAACCAATTATGATCCTTATTTACATATTATATTCTACAGTTAAACAACAGTAAAGAAAGCGTGTCTTGCACATTCTCCTCACCATTCAACATTGTAGTCCAAAACACTAAAAGCGCAGACACAGTTTACTGAAAATTGTTGATCTGTACCTTACAAAAACGACAACGGTATATGTGAACATACTTAAAATCCTTTCTCCCAGCAGAATATTACCTACATGTATCTAGATAACATACTAGTAGGCAAATATTTAACTCACCTTTTTTGATATATCTGATAAAGCAGGGGAGGTTTGGCTAACAGGGGATCCAATAGTTGGAGTACCACTGCCCTTGCCACTTGCTGATATACAACGTAATCTAAAATAGGCAACAATTACACTCTTTATACCTGTATCTTAAATACAATTTATGAATTTATTGATACACGGGGTATTTTTCTGAAATACAATTGAAAGGCATCATGTAGGTTTCTCTTACTTGGTTGGGGATGAGGCGCTTGGGCCTACCTGTGTTCCTTTATGGATTTGTTCTCCTTGGGAGTTAACAATCATTCCAACATTTGTGTCTGATATTCTACAAGAAGGTAATTTACCTAACCATCGTTCATGGGAAAGACCAGTACTAGTCTCCCAATCCTCTGTAAGAAACTGCCGATTTTTTGAGAATATAGTCAGGTTAGTAGCCAAAACTTGAACACATGACCCTCAATCAGTAAGATGGTTTAGATATTTTAAATCAGCAACCTTAACCTTTCATTGTGGAGACAGGTCGTATAGAATCTATTTTCACAAGTTCTGTGATTTATCATAATAACCCTACCTGTGCTCCATGATGGAATCTTTTTGTACAGTTTTCCAGAGTTCAGACAAAGACTTGTTGGATTCATTGGCAACTTCCATTGCCATGATCAGAAATTTATCTTTGTGTACTGTGGTATGGTAGCCTGAAATTATATCTTGGACATTTAAAAGAAGTTCATTGTAAAAACCTTTACCATTATTCCAATTTCACAAAATCATAGATAGTTGATGTAAAAAACTTTATGCTTGGTTTTGTTTCAGTTTCAAATTACTGTTACTAAATTAGAAATTGGGACAAGAGCTGTCCCTCACAAGTGACGAATGCCTCCAAAAGGGGAGCCTCACAGTCTGTGTCCTCTCCATGTGCTCAATAAATGTGCTATGTAATTTTAAAATCCTTCCATGCATGACAGAGTAACCATGCATACAGTTTTCCATTACTTTAAACACTAAGTGTGACCTTGACCTTTGTGGTAGGGATGTGGGTCTTGCACGCGACATGTCATCTTGATGTGCTAGACATTTGTGCCAAGTTATTTTAAAATCCTTCAATGCATGACAAAGTTACAGTCCGGACACGAATGTGTGCATATATGCATATATAGATGAATCCATTACCTTCAAACTCTAAGTGTGACCTTGACCTTTGAGCTAGGGACGTGGGTCTTGCACGCGACATGTCATCTTGATGTGCTAGACATTTGTGCCAAGTTATTTTAAAATCCTTCAATGCATGACAAAGTTACAGTCTGGACAAGAATGTGTGCATATATGCATATATAGAGGAATCCGTTACCTTCAAACTCTAAGTTTGACCTTGACCTTTGAGCTAGGGACGTGGGTCTTGTACGCAACACGTCGTCTTGATGTGCTAGACATTTGTGCCAAGTTATTTTAAAATCCTTCAATGCATGACAAAGTTACAGTCCGGACACGAATGTGTGCATATATGCATATATAGAGGAATCCATTACCTTCAAACTCTAAGTATGACCTTGACCTTTCAGCTAGGGACGTGGGTCTTGTACGCGACATGTCGTCTGGATGTGCTAGACATTTGTGCCAAGTTATTTTAAAATCCTTCAATGCATGACAAAGTTACAATCCGGACACAAATGTGTGCATATATAGAGGATTCCATAACCTTCATACTCCAAGTGTGACCTTGACCTTTGAGGTAGGGATGTGGGTCTTGCACGCGACACGTCGTCTTGATGTGCTAGACATGTGTGCCAAGTTATTTTAAAATCCTTCAATGCATGACAGAGTTACAGTCCGGACACGAATTGTAAGTGGGGACGCACAGACGGACGGACAGACAGACGGACGGTGCGATTTTAATATGCCTCCCTTCGGGGGCATAAAAATACACTAATATCTGTAAACTCTTTTAAAAAAGCAACCAAAACACTCACAAATGCATGGTCAACCAAACTATAAGATAGAGGGCCTTGGTATGTGTTTAGTGCATGGTTCCTAATTGGACGACTTGCAAAAAACAAGATCCGACCTGTAGATACATTCTGTCCTACTGGTAAGTTCAATAGTCAGACTCCTGCTGTCTAGATGCATGTCTCTCTTCAATTCAAGGGAGGTAAATGCTATAATGACAACCAGCCTGTTTTCTGTCATAATACTTGAAATACATTCTACCACTGACAGGTTATTTTTAACACCACATCACCTTTTAAAATCATGTCACCTTTTAAAACCATGTCACCTTTTAATACCATGTCACCTTTAAATACCACATCACCTTTTAATACCACATCACCTTTTAATACCATGTCACCTTTAAATACCACTTCACCTTTTAATACCACATCACCTTTTAATACCATGTCACCTTTAAATACCACATCACCTTTTAATACCACATCACCTTTTAATACCATGTCACCTTTAAATACCACTTCACCTTTTAATACCACATCACCTTTTAATACCACATCACCTTTTAATACCATGTCACCTTTAAATACCATGTCACCTTTTAATACCACATCACCTTTTAATACCATGTCACCTTTAAATACCACTTCACCTTTTAATACCACATCACCTTTTAATACCACATCACCTTTTAATACCATGTCACCTTTAAATACCACTTCACCTTTAAATACCACATCACCTTTTAATACCACATCACCTTTTAATACCACATCACTTTCGTGAAATTGTTCAGAGTCAGCTGCTGCTTGCGCTACACTCCAGTGAAATCAATCAAAAATACTAATTAACTCACATTTATATGTGACAGCAATTGATCTATGGAAACTCGTCATTAAATATTGAAACAATGTGTGCATACAAATGTGAAAGGACTGCAACAATGTGTCAGGGCATACAAACCTTGCTGTAAATGTATCATAACTTCCGTATCTGTCCCTGATTTTATAAGGCCAGAACTAGGTCGTACACGGTATTTCTCTGGTGATGTTGTTTTAACCTGTTTATTAAAGAAAAAATGTCACGTTAACCACAATTTTGCATTGGAAAATTCTAATTCTGAAAGTCAAGTAAATGATCAAAAGAAGATATCTAAATGAGACCAGAATAAACTTATAACATTCCTTTTTTATACAATTATCTTACACCTTAAGTAAACATAGAACTGAACAACTTGAGACTAAGGGAGTAAACTAGCAATTTTTTGATTTTCAAAAGTTAAGAGCAATAAATTAAGTGAGACAATAATTATCAAACAAGACCTATCCATTGTGCCTATAAATGTTTACTGTGTTTCTTCAAGACTGATAAACAATTGAAGTTACACAGGGAAATATGTAACTGAATACCAAAGATCAATGGTTTTATATTTGCTAAAACAAAGTACCCATGGCTCCCTCTTCAGTGAAGTATACCACAAATTATTGCAAAGCTTACTTACCTTGTAGGCTATAGAATAAGGCAGAGTGTTTTTTAACGTAATCATATCACAGGCTTCCTTCACACCATCCTCTATCACAAACTCTAGCTCTTCTGCAGGACTTGAAAACAGAAAGAACATGACATAAATATACTTTAGATAACCTTCAACATGCTAAATTTCTATAATAAACTGGTCCATCTTTCAAATTGGAACGGTCCATTAATAGTTCAAACAGTTGTTAACTGAAGACTTGCTGACTAAATAGTGAAGACCATGAACAGACTGCATTGATGTTTATAAAGTCATTTTTTTTCCTTATTTAAAAAAAAATAGCAATCTTTGAATAAGGTTTTAATAATGAAAAGGGAAACAATTACCATATAGTGAGTAGTCTTCCAATGAATGAGTTATCTTGCCTACTCGTTCTCTTTCTAGGACTCGGTAGGGGGCCTCTTCTCTCCCGTAGTATACCACTGCTGTTGACACTCCCATTCTAGGAAAGATATGTATAACACATAGTTGAAAGTGACTCTGTTTAGGCCCAACATCGTAAAAACTTGGTCCTTTGTCCGGAGACTACCTCGAGCAAGTCAAAGTCTGCTAATTTAATGGCTATGCAGTCTTGTCCCTGTCGAAAGGTTTATTACCTCTAAACCCAAATCAAAGTCAAACATCTGACATTTCCAGATGTCTGATATTTCAGCAGTTGAGACAAAGTACCTGTGCTTTTTTTCTAAGTTTGAGCAGTGCAAAGCATGGTTTATATGTGTGCTTATTGGAAATCTATCCATGTGAAAGCCGAGTGTAGATCATGTTTCAGCCACACGGACATGCAAGCCAATCATGATCTACAGTGCATAGACAATCTCACAAGGGTCTACCCTCTTTGCTGAAACACATGCATCAAGCATTACAAATTACAAGTTTACTCGCAGGAATACTGCCTACATTGTACAGCTTGTTTTTATAAAACCTCTGAATATTGCCTGAATTCTAACTACGTATAAATTAATGATTTGGTATAGCACATACCTGTTTGGATACAGGATTTTCTGGGCTGACATTGTCTATACTTTCTTCTGCAAATGTCACCTGTATTAAACAGAAGGCATTAGCCTTTAGATGGACTGTAGTGGATAAGGGGAGATAATTTGCAATTACACTATAGCAATAAAACAACTTGAGAACCAAATATGGTATAATGATAATGTAAATATGCACAAAGTTTGAAACTGAAGCAGATAATAGTTGCACCAATTTATAAATCAGGACACAATATGCATGTTAAACTGTTACAAATAAATTGATTTTCAATGTCACTGAAATTTATGCTCTCTTGCATTGTACTGCCCAGGTCAATGGTATACCAGGCACTGTACCGCCCAAGTCAATGTTTTACCAGGCACTTTACCTATCTATAGTTCTTGGCAAAGACAAGCACAACACTTCCATTCTCCAAACCAAACTCAGCATTCTCCTATCAAAGTAAGGTTGGTAGTTAGGCTCGAAACAATGACCCTGAATAATTCCAATCAGCTAGAGGTTCACTGACGTTAACTGCTCAACAACAGATGAGGGTCAATAAATGACATTCAACTGCCACTGAAGTCTGATAACAAGCAAAACACATGTACAACTTACCCGCTTTCTAGCTGCAAAATCACCTTCTGCTCCAGTGCCGTCTGCCTCATCATCCCCTCCTTTTGTGTCGTAACAAGGGGGCTCATATTTATACTCAAACTTATCCTGAAACAATCACACATCAAGTTTTAACACTCTGTAGTCTATACTATACCAATTTACTGTAATTATTCTTGTTAGGAAATAAGATACCACAACCAAGATACATTGTATTTTGTAATGGCTCACGAGACTCTCACTCCAGATGGATTCAACCTCGTAAAGAGAGAGAGAGGCAATGCTGAGTAAGTTTCTTGCTTAAGAACCAACATGACACTGGTGGGGATCCAACCCCTGAGGGACAACCCACCATACCATTACAGCGCTTTGCCTGACATATGGTAAGGCAAACACAAATTTTTGCCAGACCAATGATATTTTTGCCTGTCAAAACGACAGAAACTATTCCGTAAAAGGTCATAAACTGACTGAAATTCGGTCAAACTGCAGCTAAGATCTGCCTGATCTCCTAAAATCAGCCACTAAAGACAGCCACTATTCAGGAAGACAACAACCAAGAAGAGATAAAATATCTTATAATACTTACTGTACCACCCATGTGTTCCCAGAGCTGGTCCTTGTTTACATATTCCTGAATTCCAGACTTGTTCACAAATTTTATTCTTTTCACAGACTCTGCACTCAACATCTGTTTGATTATTTTCCAGGCAGCTACAAAAACAAAACTCTGATGCTTTAAACTAAACCTATACCCCCCTAAATATATATAATGGGCTTGCCTATCTTTGAATTAGGATAGTATTACAAATTGTTCGAAGGGGTGCTGGCTAAACTTAAAAGATTAACTGACTGAAAAGTAAACATCGCAGATCATGATCAGACTAGGGGGATGTCCTGGCCAATCGTAATCTGCTCTAGTTGCACAGGCAGAATCACTTGCAGCTAGCAAGATAAAGGTAATATACCTGTCAAGTTTCTTCCTAATGCCCAGAATATTTCTGTGTTCATGTCTGTACACAGAATTTTTTTTTTTTTTTGGTGCAAGCCTTTCTCTTTTATTCTAATATGCCTATGGTATATTTCTACAGTCAATCCGAGTGCTTTAACATGATTTCCTGTTGGTAATGTGCCTGCATAATAATTCGCTCAGGTTTCGTCCTGGTGAATTATTCCGCCGGGCACATCACCTCCGTGGAATGCTTCAATTTCAATAAAGCACTCCAAGCTACCGATTACCTCTTAAATAAAAGATTGAAATTATCATTACATTTTGGAAGTGGAGCTATAATTGATGGTGATTCTGACAAGTACAGTCAAACCTGTCTATAAAGGCCACCGTTAGGAAATGAAAAAAGCGGTCTTTATTGACAGGTGGTCTCTCAACACAGGTAAATTTGCACTGTTTATTGTTAAACGGGAAGAAAAAACGATGGCCTTTCGAGACAGGTTTTTTAGTTGTGGTCTTTATTCGGAGGTGGTCTTTAGCACAGGTTTGACTGTATTATTATCCTTTCTATGACCTTTGCTGCGAGCAACACAAATCCCAGTGAAAATGAAACAACTCTTAGTATTCTGTGTAAAAAGAAAAAACGTGAATTAATTAACAACATTAAAACTTCAATCTTTACCTTTTTAATAAAAAAAAACCCCAAAAAGAAACAAATATTTGATACTGCTTTTCAGTGCCTTACCATTAAACAGCCATGGCATTTCATACATCAGCAAATATTCTGTAAATGAAAAAAAGAGAACAGTTGTGAAAATAGTAAGAACTGTCTATGTTAATTGATTCTACAGTGTAACAGGTAACACAGAGATTTTTCTATATCGTTACAGCATGGTGCTAGGTTCTGTCCATCTTTTCCTACCAATCATGCTGCCCTTATGTGCACCCACTCCTTCTTCCAATTTGTTATAGGCCATAGATTAAAGTAAAGAAACATTTTAAAGTCTTTTGGAGACATTTCTTAACATTATGAATAAAAGTTTGTTTTCTCATCTCTCCAAATGCAAACTGTTCAATTTCACAGTGTACTTTATTATTGTGAAGCATTTGAACACTCAAAAACTGCCCTGTCCCTTAGTGCTTCTTGCCCCTTTCTGGGGGCACCTAGCCTGTTTTGTAAGTCTAGAATTAAACCCTATATAACAGATTAGCAGAAATAGGCCTCTAGTGAAATATCACATCCACACCTTGAGGCAATAGATTTATTTTTCATTCGAGTTTATCTCTATAACAAATTCAACAAATACGATGGAAGAAGGTCTGAGTGAAAACGTGAAGTCAGTTTCAACCCAATTACATTGAAAATGCTGTTTAATAATATAAAAGTAATGTCAGACTTACCTAGAAGTTTTGGATAGTACATTTTGAAGCAGTTGATGACAAACTTTATAAACTCCATATCCTGAAAGTACATGTACAGTAAAACTGAGTCATGTAAAATGAAATCAAACTGCAGCTAGAAAAGATTGATACCTCATGGGTAACTTTGTGTAAGTTATTGAGTGTGAATTTTTGACAGGTTGGCATTCACCTTCTGAAAAGGCAGACAATAACTAGAGAATTTTATTTAAAAAAAAACAACAAATGTCTTCCCCTATCCCATTGCCTCAATCCCTCCGAAAGGAAAAACTTACTGGAGTAGGACCCTCCAAAAACTTTAACTCAAGGGGGTAAAAAAAACCAAAGTGACCCTTAAATATAATGTGCACAACTACCTACTGATGCCTCAGACCATGTTTGATGAAAATCCAATAATGGATTTTGAAGATAAACGTATAGAGAAAACAAGATTTCCTATCTACAATTGGCCTTTGACCATATGATCACCTTAAAACTAGAATTATAAGAACAGACAAGAGTTTCAGGTTTCAGGCCCCAGTGACCTTCAACCATATAAATAATAACCCCAAATTATAATATGCACAAGTTGTGCAGCACAACTACACTTCATACTGATGCTTCCCACCAATTTTGATCAAAACCCCACAAGGGGTTTTGTAGATGATCAGCAGACAATAATATTCAATTTTCAGGCCCCTGTGACCTTGACACTTTAAGTATATGACCCCAAAGTAGAATATGCACAACTAGACTTCATACTGATGCTTCCCTTTCGATGAAAATCCAACAAGGGGTTTTGTAGATGAAGAGTAGACAAGGTAAAGAAGACAGACAGATGGCAAGAAGGAAAACAATATGTCTTCCCCCCCACCCACGCACTGATGGAAGAAGACCCTGATTTTCAAAGTTGATTCTTAAGGTGTATATCCTCTTAAATAAAAACATGTACAAGTATTGGGAAAACTGTGCAAAAATCTTGATGCTGCAGTCTTCTTTTATGAGACATACAAAAAAAAATTCACGAACTGATGTGCTGAAGTTTTTTTTTTTAATTAAAATGTACACATACAATGCTACAGATACTTACTAAATGTGCTAATCCTGCACCAACCAGGTCAAATAGAACTACAACAGTTTCACCTGGATGTTTTTCCATAAATCTCTCCATCAAAAATGCAAAATATTTCTTTATAACTGGTAGTAATTGGGGATCTCTGTTGTGTTGTTTTACTTGCAGGTATACTGGAAACAGACATTACAGTTATCGAACCCATAAAATACCATACATGATCATGTAACAACATTCTACTAAGACGTTGACCAACACAGAAAATGTCCGACATATCTACATATCTTTCTAACTGTTGTAAAACCCTTGAAAACTGCGGAACGTGTTTGGCTCATGAAACTTTGAAGACTCCAACTGTTGCCATAAATAAACCTGCATACTATTTTTTACAAATTTACTTGTTTAAGCCTCACTGAAAACTTCTTTTTGTGAAACAAGTGAAAGCTGTAAAGTATAAACACAAACTGCTCAGACAAACTAAGGGTTAGGGTTTACGAAAAAGGACCACTGCACCCGGGAACGCTGATAATATGCACATCTAGCCATGGGGTACTGATCATTCATATTCAGTTTGGTTGAAATCCTCCCAGTGATGTAAGAGAGGTTGCGCAGACAAACTAAGGGTTAAGGTCTACAAAAAGGACAATTACTCTGCTAAGAACCACTGAACTGGAAAATGCTGATGACATGCACAACTTCACTTGGTACTAAACATTTCTACCAAGTTTCAGTAAAATCTTTCCAGGTGTGTAGGAGATGCGCAGATAAATTTTTGTAACAGAGAGACAGACCACTAATCAATTTGCCCTCCCCCCCAGCACTAGATGGGAGACATTATCAATTTAATTATAATAATATAGGTGCTAAAATACTAAAATAGTCATTATACATACCAATAGCATGTCCATCTTTGTCATGGTTATGAAAATAAATTGCCCCACTTTCCCAGAACTCTATTGGAAAAGTGTCCTCTCTACAATCTAAAATTTCCAAAATGTTCATTCATTACCGAAATATCTACAATGCAATTATATTACAAATCTTGATTTTTAACCAAAGAATAATCAAGTTTACAAATTCATTAACACAACAACAACTTAGATAGTAAACAAAGTTACAGTTACATGTACAATGTACCAGCATTGTAAAGTATATTTTTTGCAATTAAACTCAAAGACAAACATGAAAATCTAAATGGGTTTTACAATTACAAGACACAAGCTACTGTGTGGAACATATTTTATGTGTTAATATACATTTTGTTTAGCAATATCAAGCTAATTATGTATGTGTCCAAGTAACTGTAAAACAATCAATTGTTCAAATATAAAAAAAAATAAACGTTAGTAATGGTCAACCGTCATAATGAAAGCTTTACTTAAACTCTTCTGCGTCTGCTCTATCTGACCCTTCGTCTAGTTTACTCAGTTAACTTTTTTTGTTTTTTGTTTTGCTTTAAATTGAGAAGCATAGCACACAGATAATTATACTAAATGATATTACTACTGAGAAGTCAAAATATGTACCATTCATTTGGAAGTCCTGTCGAAATTTGAGCGATTCATGCAGGTGATTGCATGCATCCTGAAGTGTCTCATAGGACCTAATGAATGAGGCAACAAACTCATCATTTTCACGAAACTTTGCAACATCATTTTCATGGTAATGTCCTTCATCAATATCTCCTGAAGGAAAGTTATAAACTGAATCAATTGAAAGAAAAAAATGCAAACAATGATTGTCAGATGTACCTCGACACTTGCAGCATAAATCAATACTGAACTATTATGATCATGTGTGTGTGTGTGTGGTGAATATTCAATAATGATTTGCAGTGAAAGTATGTAAAGTGTGTCACTGTGAATTATGTCGAAATAAAGAAATATATATAAGAGCTGGTTTACAAAAGCCTGTAAACAGTTTTGTGGGGAAATGATGGTTCCAACACTATATTAATGATAAGTTCTGGAGAAAGCAAGATCCCATTTTATTAGTTTGGTTCTTAAATAAATTTGTAAAAAGACAAAACAAAGTCTGAAAAAAGCATAAATATATTTGCCAATTCTATGCAGAGCTACAGATAAGCTGCGTATTTGCGTAAATACGCAATCAAAATCGGCAAAAAAGCAATTGAAATAACAACCCTAGCGTACAGAAAAGCAAAGGAAAATATGTTTACGCATTTGCTTTTTAAATCGCTGCGTATCAAAAGTGAATAAACTGAAATCGTATTTATAGACTGTTCCAGCAATGACAGTGAGCAATGCCTTTCCACTAAATAGCGAACATTGAATCGGCAAGGATTATCCTTTTCGTATGTTTTGTTTTTTAATCAAGTTGTTAACCAGTCTTGGCAGACATTTAGTATTTCCGGCTACATTTTGTAAACAAGTTTGTCCCGATACGCAAATGATTTTCTAAAAAAAGCAATTCCTTTCTGGACAAAAAGCAAATGATCAAAATATGATGGGGTAAAAAAATTTTGCTACTCATTTGAAAATTAAAAAAAGCAATTGGTGAAAAAGTAATGGGGTAAATACCCAATTACAAAAAAGACCCTTTTGAAGCAATAAAACATAGAACCACAGTCACAGGTCGGTACCTCTGGCCAGCTGTGTTTACCTTCTAAAATGATCACATGACATTTGTTTTTGAATGTTAATTTGGCAGAAAACAGGTGAAATGTACCTGAATGCTTCGACAGAAATAGTTCTCTCAACTTTCTGGCCTTTTCAGCAACACTCTGAAATAGAAAACATAAACTTGTATGAAATGCCAGTTAAAAACATCGTTGATAATGTAAATTCAACTGTAGTTCATCAAATTACCTCATCGTTGTTGCCTCCCTCTGCCATTTTTGTTTTCGTCTGCTTGAACTTCCGGGTTGCGATTTGCGTGAGAATAGCAAGTCGTTACAAATAACAGATAGGGTTTCGTGCATGTGTTGAAAACTTATTTACTCTAGATAAGGTAGTCACAAGAAACCTGTTTATAAGATGTAAATGGTGCTCTATTAAACGAAGTGTGTGATAATGTTTTTTTCGTAACATTGATTAAGAAGAGTCGCCCTCCTTACTGTAAATTATAGATTGCTCTTTCCTGATTGTCTCGTAACCTAGTTGATTCGTACCCTAGTTATTTCGTACTCAAATTGGAAACCCGTTTCTCTTTTATGATATCACGTATTTTAATCATTTTGTTAATTAAATTCTTATTGGATACAAGAAACACGTTCAAATAAGGGGGCTTGTCTCCTCGTCTGACTGAGACTACCTAATGCAAATTGTTAATTTGGCGTTTCAGTGTGACCCCTTTCACAGATCTGGTATTTTATAACTGTCACACCTCTAGAAGATGAACAACTATAAAATATCACACCTCTAGAAGGTGAACAACTATAAAATATCAGTCTATAAATTTGGTTTGCCTTCATAGTCGAAATAGACTACTATGCAAAATAATATATTTTGCTTACAACGACACTTCCAACCTCAGACTATAACGCTGGTTCATTAAAATTTCTTTTAAAAAAGAGCAGAATAGGGAAACACTGCTGCCAAGCAAAAGGGTGGCTGTGAAACTGTCAATTGACACATCAGTTCATTCTCGATTACTGGTAAATTATTAAAGTTTACAATACATTATCGTGCGTACTGTAACTCTAGTCACTCCATTCCACTATCTACCCTGACTCACACATTTCATTTGTACTTCTTCTCCCTTTGAGGAACAGAATCGCTCTTTTGTTTATCCTCAGACCTAGTATTGTTTGGAGGTAATCACGCAAAACTAATGGCAGGTTCTAGGGGCATGTCCATTAATTTTGAAAAAAGTCCCATTAGCACTTTGTATGTATTCTAAAAAGCTCTTTTATAACCAAGTCAAATTTCTTATTAGCAAACTTTTGTTTGAAAATCATTTCTAAAAATGCTTTTTAAATCCAAAGTACATAACATTCAATAAATATACTACTTCTTGCAATGGTATTGTAAAGTAAATAGCGAAGTGAACAGAATACATTATATCATGAATAAGATAGAAATGTATACCTGTAAGTGGACATTATTTTAGATTAAACAGAACACAATTCTATAATTATTCTATCCGTAACTTTAGAATCTAATTACCAGTATCTAAAGAGCTAATGAGACTTCAAACATTCAAAGCTTTGACATTTCTTTTCTAGGTGAGTGATGTCGTCTGCTGCAGTTATTCAGAGATTAGTTCAGAGAGCCAAACAAGCAGAAGAAATTATTTCACAGCTTAAGGCACAGATAGAGAATGTGAAACAAGCTGCTGGTATGATGGTTAACTCATTTGTAAAGGAAAGAAATTATTTGAAATTAATTACAACAGCAGGGCACTAGACAACTTTTGGGGACAGGTACCCATGCCCTCTGGAAGGGGAACTTTTCGTCATTTTAAGACTAATAGGGGAATTTTTAGCCATATAAATATTACTACTATTCACACTTATTAATACTGTTTTCAGTCATTTCCAACAGATGTAGCTACATAATAGTTTTCTGACAAATACAACAAATGATTATGCAAGTTGTTCTACTATATTCATTTTTTTCTTTCATGAATTAAAACATCTCAGTGACACATGATTTTTTTTCTTATAAAGGGGAAAAAACATATTATTTTAGGAGGGGAATGGGGCCAATATTCGGCCCCAAAATCGGCCAAACGAGTGCCCTGCTGTAACAGGAACAGTCTATACTACATAGGTAGATAAGCGAGTTTCATATCCCGGTTATAGAGTATTCCTGATTATAATAAGCCTAGGTGGCCTGATGTTAATGAGTTTGCTATCTGAGCGAGGACATCCCTTGTCATTTGCAAGTTTGCTATCTCTTGCTTATGTTGCATGATGCACCGTATGCTGCAGGGTTGTGAAAGAAATTTGAATTTGTTACCAAAACTTCATTCAGATTTTTAGTTCATTTGACCTGATTCAGACCTAAAACACGTAACTGTGACTTTCGTAATGCAGGGAAGGCCTTGTCTATAAAGTTGTTTAGATTTGCGATTACATCTATACAAGTCTTAATAATAGTGTAAATTACATTCATTCAATGAATTTCAATTTTTGATGTAACAGGTTTTTGTCGATGTTTAGAGGTTTTACTCACAAATAAGGTCACAATGCGATGGACTTAAAGTTTAGGAAGTGGCTTCAAATGTTTTTATCTGTTTCAGCTATAAGTGTTAGTAAACCAGAAGAGGAGAGACTGAAAGTGGAAAATGAACAACTGAGAGCTAAGATAAATAACTTGAAGACCACACTGATACTGTGTGAAATAAAAAATGGAGGTAATGATATGTTTTCGATCTTGTAGTTAGGGTGACTATCAGCGGGTAAAAGTACCTGAAAAATGAATATACATACATGATATATGATGGGCTGACCCCTTCACCAGAAAATGAAATTCTGTTGAAATTGAAGAACATGTATCTACAGTAGAGGCCTAGCAGTAACAAATTTTGAATATACATGCAAGAAAGGTTCTAAGGAATGGTTTTCCCTTAGTTAATTAAACAACACTAAGTAATACCCGACACTGCGTTTGAAAATGGCAGTGTTTTATTTTTGTCTTTACAATATTAAAGCCAAATAATTTTACTTTTGCGAGCAGTGTAGACCATGATCAGCTTACATACCTGTGTAGCCTGTGAGTATCGGTCCTATTGGACAAATCTTTTTTTAGCTCACCTGGCTACGCCAGGGTGAGCTTTTCTGATCGATGATTGTCCGTCGTCCGTCAACATTTTGATTCAAATGACATCTCCTCTGAAACCTCTAGGCCAATGTTGATAAAACTATGCAGGAATGTTCCTTGCATGAAGCTCTACCAAAATTGTTCAAAGAATTCCATTCCATGCAGAACTCTGGTTGCTATGGCAACAAATAGGAAAAACTTTAAAAATCTTCTTCTCTGAAACCACAAGGCCTAGAGCTTAGATATTTGGCATGTAGCATTGTCTAGTGGACCTCTACCAAGATTGTTCAAATTATGACCCCCAGGTCAAAATTGACCCCTAACGGGGGGGCACTTAGTTATTGCATAGGCATATATAGGAAAAACTTAAAAAATCTTCTTCTCTGAAACCACAAGGCCTAGAGCTAAGATATTTGGCATGTAGCATTGGCTAGTGGACCTCTACCAAGATTGTTCAAATTATGACCAATGGGTCAAAATTGACCCCGCGGGGGTGGTCACTTAATTTTGCATAGGAATATATAGGAAAAACTTTAAAAATCTTCTTCTCTGAAACCACAAGGCCTAGAGCTTAGATATTTGGCATGTAGCATTGGCTAGTGGACCTCTACCAAGATTGTTCAAATTATGAGCCCCGGATCAAAATTGACCCCGCACGGGGGGGTCACTTAGTTTTACATAGGCTTATGTAGGAAAAACTTTAAAAATCTTCTTCTCTGAAACCACAAGGCCTAGAGCTTAGATATTTGGCATGTAGCATTGGCTAGTGAACCTCTACCAAGATTGTTCAAATTATGACCCTCGGATCAAAATTGACCCTGCACTGGGGGTCACTTAGTTTTACATAGGCTTATATTGGGAAAACTTTAAAAATCTTTTTCTCTGAAACCACAAGGCCTAGAGCATAGATAATTGGCATGTAGCATTGCCTAGTAGACCTCTTCAAAGTTTGTTCAACTTATGCCCCTGGGGTCAAAACTGACCTTGCCCGGGGGGGATCATTTGTTTTACAAAGGCGTATATAGGAAAACTTATTTGGTATATAACATTATCTAGTGATCTTCCACCAGGCAAGTGGACTTGTACCAAGGTGAGCGATATAGGGCCATCTTGGCCTTCTTGTAGAAATTGATAATAATTAAAGTGTTTTGTAATCTTTAAATTTTGTTTTAAGTGAAACAAATACCTATTCCACTGAAGAAACCAAAGTTGGAAGCAGTTGAGCCAAGTGTTGTGCCCTCCACCCCACAGCCAAGTGCCATAAAGACGGAGCAGAACCCAGAGGCATCCAAGGAAACCAAACCTCAGAAAGGGAAACAAGGAAAAGCCGAACAGCCCAACAAGAAAAAAGGCGATGGTGTGTACAGCTTTTTACCTATGGATATAATATTCCAAATGAAGAAAGTTCATTAAATTAATACACGTTTCTCAAAGGATAGATGTTAAACTATCCTTTCTCCTTCTTAATTGACATTTAGTTACAAGAGTCTTACACAAAGGTTTGATTAATACATTTGCGATGCAGTTAATATTGAAAAAGACAGTAAGAGTAAAAAAATTTTAAGTGGTAATGTTTTTTGCCTTATGAGACTTAAGTATATGTTTCATCCATTGGCACAGTGACACTGGCATGACCCATCAAGAGATTTGCCTTTTGTAAATAGTATTCTCTAACCAAGTTATATAAAAAATACCTAGTTTTAGTATATTTACTTTTTGTTTGCCACTGTGCAGATGTACGTCTGATTTTTACCGTGCATAATGCCGGAGATGATGAAACGTACAACCCCATAGATAATTGGATTTTCTAACCACTTTATAAGTAGTCTGTTATGATTAAAAGTGAATTCAATTCAGTACATGTATGTTTACTTAACTGGCTTTAAATGATGTTTGTAAAACATACTTCAAATGCTTCATTTGTGTCAAATGTAATGTGGCATCCAATTTGACATCCTATCTTGGCGTGTCATCGAGGTTCCAAAGACTTAAAAAATTATTTATATATATTTCATTGAGAAGATGCCGATGATCAATTTACGGTACTCCCATGCTGTATAATTATGTCCATGTATCGCTGATTTGGAACATCGAAACAGCCAAATGATTTTACCAAGAGGTGAAAAATGTCAGTACTA
Source organism: Saxidomus purpurata (assembly GCA_022818135.1). Lineage (NCBI taxonomy): Eukaryota > Metazoa > Mollusca > Bivalvia > Venerida > Veneridae > Saxidomus > Saxidomus purpurata. The sequence goes on from JAFMSR010000008.1 coordinate 8,046,031, forward strand.
TGTTGGATATCATAGCAAGTGTGAAGCTAATTGTTAGTCAGCTGATTAGCATTGATTTTAGATACATTGTACATGTATACATATGCGTAAATGCTATGGATGTGTATCTTGTATAAAATTCTAGAAGCTATACATTATTTTACAATAAAATACATCACATCCAATCGCATTGTGTGCTTGTAAATTACTATGGAATGTTGCAAAGCATCGAACATAGTTCGTGGTATTTTTCAAATTGTGTTGGAATCGAAATAATAAATGCATCTCTGTATTTTATTGTGGAATAGAATACAGCCAGGTGTTTGGATGCAATACATTAAATCACTCATGCTACGCACTCGTAATTTAATTACTACACATCCGAATTTCTGACTGTATTTTATTAAATGATAAAATACAGGGACACATTGATTATTACTTAAACACTTTAACAGTAAAATATGTCTTTTAAATCTTAATTTAGATGCAGGTAAACCTAAGAAGGCTCAAGCTGCAGGTGATGCTGACAGGCCGATAGATATATCACGTCTTGATCTGCGTGTTGGCAAGATAGTGGGTGTGAAGAAACACCCAGATGCAGACAGTCTGTATGTAGAGGATGTGGACCTTGGAGAAGGGCAGACACGTACAATTGTATCAGGCCTGGTGAAACATGTACCTATAGAGGAGGTCAGTACCCCAACCTGTCTCGGCAAAACGGTCTCTACAGCTCTCTTGGTTCAAATCCTGCAAAGGAGGACTTCTGTAATGTTGATAAGATCTGTAGATCGGTTAGGGTATAATTATGTTGTCATTGCTAGAAATAACGCCCATTGAAATGATTGAATGGTATTTTGGCCAAACACTTTTCATGAATAGTGAATTGCTAATTGCTTATGCATATTAAGTTGAGAGTGTATTATCCAGATATTAATTTGCGGGCATTGTTACGGGACAATTGTGCATTTAATGGAAATTTCAATGAAATTTGTTTTCCAAATTAATTGCCCATGGTGCATGGAGTTCCCCAACCCCCGCATTGTCTTCACCATTGTAACGGTAACATAAAAGTCTGATTGTGGCCGGGAGAGAGACAACATTGGAATCACTTGGTCATTTTCATTGAGCTTCATCTAGTACCAAATTTATAAATAAATATTAAACTTAATGAGTATTTGCTGCATTGATTTTTAAACATTTTATACATTGACACAATTATTGTAGTACTGGTAAGTTTTAAGGTAAGTGACTCAATAACAAGCTGCAATTATCTCCCCTTTCACATCATTTACTTCAAGCTAAATTTGCTTTCAAATTTTGTACGAAAGTAAGGAATATAACACTATTATACTTACTTTCTTAAAATGCATAACATTGTAAGTTACCTCCCTTGATAAACTTTCACAATACATTTATGTAGTGTATACAAATCTTACATCATGTATATCACTAGCACCTATGAAAGAAATTGTAAAAGTCACTGTTGGATTCATAATCCTAGAAATATTGCACAATTTGATGATGTCATAAGACACACTTTGATGTCATTATAAGACACAATTTGATGTCATAATAAGGGTTCAATTTGATGATGTCATTATGTGATGTCATTATAGGGCTCAGTTTGATGTCATTACAGGGTGCAATTTGATGTCATTATAAAGGCTATTTTTTTATGTCATTTTAAGGCGCAATTTGCTGTCATTATAGGGCACAATTTAATGTCATTATATTAATGTCATTATAAGGTGCCATTTGATGTCATTATAAGGAAAAAATCAGATGTCATTATATGGCACAATTTGATGTCATTATAAGGCGCCATAAGTTGTCATTGTAAGGGCACAATTTAATGTCATTATAAGGTGCAAATTGATGTCATTATAAGGTGCCATTTGATGTCATTATAAGGAAAAATAAGATGTCATTATATGGCACAATTTGATGTCATAATAAGGTGCAATTTGATGTCATTATATGGCACAATTTCATGTCATTATAAGGCACAATTTCATGTCATTATAAGGCGCCATAAGTTGTCATTATAGGGCACTATTTGATGTCATAATAAGGTGCAATTTGATGTCATTATAAGGTCCCAATTTGATTTCATTAAAAGGCAAAATTAGATTTCATTATAAGGCACGAGTTGATGTCATTATAAGGTGCAATTTGCTTGCTTTCTTTGCTTCAGTAATCAAACTCATCCAGCTAAAGTATATTAAAATTCATTTTGTAATGTACAACAATCTTAAAAAATAAAGTGATAAAGGAAGCTTTAAATTTTTTGCAAATTTCTTTCATAGATGCAGGACAGATTGGCCGTGTTCATGTGTAACCTGAAGGCAGCAAAGATGCGAGGGATTCTGTCACAGGGAATGATCATGTGCGCAAGTTGTCCTGAGAAAGTAGAAATTCTTCTACCACCACCGGGAGCTCAGATTGGCGATCGGGTGTTTGCAAAAGATTACCCAGGTACTTTCTTTAGAGCCTTTATTCACATGCTTAGAAGTGTTTGAAAATTTATAATTCACAACAGGATTATTTGAGCGGTGTGGCAGTTGTAAAAAATCTGCAAGTGCATACAGTCAGTGTTGTCATTTATACACATGTATTTACCATGTAAGGCAGATTTATGATGTAATAAAAAGTATATGTGTCAAGTACCTGTGCCGTAAACAGGTATGTTGTTGAGTAGTTGCTTACATATTTCTTACCATATTTGTTTATAACCTCCTTCAAAGTTGTTTTGGTAGTCAAGTGGTCTGAGGCATTATTGCGTTGCATATTAAGGGAGTTCTGATTTACAGTCTGGTTTAGATCGAGGTGCGGGCTTTGATACATTAAATCAACAGAAAATCAAGGTACTTGAGGTTTGAAGATAAAAAAAGTGCATGCAGGTACAACCTTGTCCTTGCAACCACCTGAGTTAAGCAACAACCTGACATATGCAACCACTTTATATTCCTCCCTTGTAAGTTTAAGATGATAGCAATTCATCCTGAGTTAAGACCCACCTGTCTTCAGAGACCACAATTTCAGTTTCTGCTGTGTGGTCGTTTAAGACAGGTTTTACTGTAGTAAATATACATCGACATTTATGATAATGAAAGGCATAAGAAATACGCAGTAAGATGTCTTTTCGTAAGTTTTGACATAAATTTTTATGACTGTCACCTTTTGAATGACTTCAGCGGTTTTGAATAACACAGTTTTCTTGTTTTCTATTCTAGGAGAGCCTGATGCACTAATGAACCCTAAGAAGAAGATTTGGGAAACAATAAAACCTGATCTGGTAACAGATGCCAGTAAAGTGGCATCATATAAAGGTTCTCAGCTCATAATTGAAGGAAAGGGTCCACTTGTGGCCCCTACAAGGGCTAATACCCAGATATCTTAACATCACTCTTTAAATACTTGTATACAGAAATGACATTAAAAGATGAAATAACATAATTGTGAGTGTGTTTGTTTTTGTCATGTTGATTTTAGTCTCAGAATTATTCAGACAGATTTTATTTCAAAGTTTGTGTTTTTCTTTCAGTAAATTAATAAAATAATTTTCAATTATCATTAAAAAAAAACGACACAGGACAGTGAATGCTGTATCAAGGTAGAACTACTAGTTTGGAAAATGCATAATTCAAATGAAAATATAGATAGAATTTATTTCCTGTCGAAAAAAATGCTACTATGAGGAGACTGGTTTTTTGAGACTGTATGTTTAACTCAGCTGCGCACGAAGTGCTCAAAGGTGAGCTAGCTATTGTGATCGCTTTGTTTCTGTCGTCTGTCTATCTGTCTGTCTGTCCACACTTTACCCTGTGTATGCAATAGAGGCTGTATTTTTCACTTGATCTTCATAAAACTTGGTCAGTATGACTGCCTTGATGAAATCTAGGTTTGTTTTGAATATGGGTCATCTGGGGTCAAAAACTAGGTAATTGAGTCAAATCATAGAAAAAACTTGTGTATGCAAATAGAGGTTGCATTTTTGAAAAAAATGACGAGCTATTGTCGTCACTTGATTGTCGTCGTCGTTGTCGTTGGTTAAGTTTTGCGTTTAGGTCACTTACATGGAAACTATCAAAGCTATCACTTTGAAACTTGGAAAGCTTGTTCATCTAATACCCTTCTTCACAATGTATGCTAAAGATGCTGAGTCTGACCTGTTTTTTGGGGTAAAAAACATGAATTTTGATTGATTTTGGTTGATTTTGAGAATTGGACATAGCTTCTTCATTTTTTGTTAGATTGATTTCAAATTTTTCACAAACAATAAATGGATAATGTACTTCAACATATTAAACGGGGTTTTGAGTTATACATTTGGGGGGGATATTTTAATATTTTTGGACTTTGTAGTTTTTAGCTAGTCTGATTTTTTTAAGTTTTGCGTTTAGGTCAGTTACATGCAAACTATCAAAGCTATCACTTTGAAAGTTGGAATACCTGTTTACTATCAAATGTACAATAGAATGAAGGAAGAGTTTTACAAGTAACATAACCCTGTCATGTATTTTGACTGGGTTATTGCCCCTTCTTAACTTAGAAAGTTTCACACACACAATATTTTTGTAATAGTGAACATAATGCAACCAAACTTAGTGTATAGGAAGTATTTATGAAAATTTTTATACCCCCAAAACGAAGTTTAGGGGGGTATATAGGAGTCACCCGGTGGTTGGTCGGTCGGTCGGGCGGTCTGTTGCATTTTCCTTGTCCGGAGCATAACTTGAAAACTACTAGTTGGAATTCAATATTACTTCATACAATGGTCAAACACATTGAGAGGAAGTGCAGTGCACAAGAACCATAACTCCATCTTGACTAATTACAGAGTTATTGCCCTTTGTTACTTTTCCTTGTCCGGAGCATAACTTGAAAAGTACTTGTTGGAATTCAATACAATTTCATACAATGATCAAGCACAATCAGAGGAAGTGCAGTGTACAAGAACCATAACTCTATCTTGAGTATTTACTGAGTTATTGCCCTTTGTTACTTTTCCTTGTCCGGAGCATAACTTGAAAACTACTAGTTAGAATTTAATACAATTTCATACAATGATCAAGCACAACCAGAGAAAGTGCAGTGCACAAGAACCATGACTCTATCTTGACTCATTACAGAGTTATTGCCCTTTGTTACTTTTCCTTGTCCGGAGCATAATTCGTAAACTACTGGTTGGAATTCAATACAACTTCATACAATGGTCAAGCACAATGAGAGGAAGTGCAGTGCACAAGAACCATAACTCCATCTTGACTCATTACAGAGTTATTGCCCTTTGTTACTTTTCCTTGTCCAGAGCATAATTTGTAAACTACTAGTTGGAATTCAATACAACTTCATACAATGGTCTAGCACAATGAGAGGAAGTGCAGTGCACAAGAACCATAACTCCATCTTGACTAATTACAGAGTTATTGCCCTTTGTTCCTTTTCCTTGTCCGGAGCATTATTCGAAAACTACTGGTTGGAATTCAATACAACTTCATACAATAGTCAAGCACAATGAGAGGAAGTGCAGTGCAAAAGAACAGTAACTCTATCTTTACTCATTACAGAGTTATTGCCCTTTGTTACTTTTACTTTTTGTCCGGAGCATAATTCGATAACTACTAGTTGGAATTTAATACGACTTCATACAATGGTCAAGTACATTGAGAGAAAGTGCAGTGTACAAGAACCATGACTTTATCTTGAAAAATTACAGAGTTATTGCCAAGAACAATATCTCTCTTTAGTTTGTTTGCAAGGTATTCTGTTACTACAAACTTCCTCAGTTTATAAAGCAGTCTTTTGGGGGTATTAATCACATTTAGTGATAGCTCTAGTTTAAATTGGATTGTGTTTTGGGGCTGCTGGGGTCAAGGTCACTGTTACTAAAAATAGGAAAACCGTAATATATTCAATATCTTTAGTTACAGTTGACATAATGTAACCAACTTTTGTTTGTAGTAAGTATTTATAAGAAGATCATTAATGGGGTTGTGTTTTGGGGCTCCTGGGGTCATTGTCAAGGTCACTGTAACTAAAAATAGAAAAACAATAATATGTTCAATTTCTTTAGTTACAATTGACATAATGTAACTAAATTATTAAGTGTGTAATATATATAAATGAAGACTTTTATTGGGATTGTGTTTGGGGCTCATGGAGTCAAAGCTCAGGATTTTTTTCTAAAAATAGAAAAATGGGGAAAACACAATATCTTTAGTTGCAGTTGAATAATTGTGACCAAACTTATGTCTAGTAATTATTATGAAAACCTTTTGTGGGATTGTGTTTCGGGGTCAAGGTCAAGGACACTGTTACTTAAAAAAATAGTAATAAATTAACCGTAAAAGGATAAAATCAGACGAGCGTCAGGCACCCATAGGCGGTGCTCTTGTTGGATTTACATGAAACTTGTTCAGTATGATTGCCTTGATGAAATCTAAGTCGATTTCGAACATGGGTCACTTAGGGTCAAAACTAGGTCATGGGGTCAAATCATAGAAAAACCCTGTGTATGCAATAGAGTTCATTTTTCATTGGACCTTCATGAAACTTTGTCAGTATGGTTGCCTTGATGAAATCTAGGTCGATTTCGAACAGGGGTCATCTAGGGTCAAAAATAAGGTAATCTGGTCAAATCATAGAAAAACCTTGTGTGTGCAATAGAGGTTGCATTTTTCATTCTATTATCATGTTAATTGGTCAAAAGGTTTGCCTTGTCAAGGTCAAATAGAATGTTTGTGTACAGTTTATAATAATAGTTCAGAGTTGAAGCTTTGTCACATATTGTCATAAGTCTCAGGTGAGCGATATAGGACCATCTTGGCCCTCTAGGACCATCTTGGCCCTCTTGTTTGTAGAGAGGCAGAGTTTTCACCCTTTAGTAATGAAAGTTTGCTTGTTCATGTGTATGATTATAATCATAGAAAATAAAGGAGAGTTGTCTGCCCCACATACCGCGTCAGCTTGTACCTGCTATACTGTCTTTGTTAATGTTAAATACATGTTGCATCGCATTTAATGCAAATATTGATTTTAGGCACAAAAAAAGCAACATATGGAAGTTTGCAGTAAGACAAATGGTTTTCTGTTTTTGTTAAACTGTGTTTGAATTGAGCCAGATGTTACAGTGATATATTCACTGCATCTGGAACTATGATATGTAACTATTTCTTCTAGTCCAGAGATTTATGCACTATATGATAAAATATTTTGTGTTCATATAGTTTGTATAGGAAAGACACGATTAGCAGTGAATATAAGTGCAGGCGATCATGACTGGCCATGAGTTGATTGTTACACTCAGGTTTCATTAGATTACATAATAAATTATATAAGATCTCTGTTTCACTGTACCGTAAAACTTTATTCAAGGTAAGACTTGCTCTGCATAATTACCAGGAAGGCAATCGTACCACCATTAGACCATCAGTACAGAATTAAGCCACATACAACCTTGTTAACCTATTGATATTGCATAACATCTGTTACTTCAATACAATGTCACAATAACAGTGAGCTGAAATAGAAGCTGGTCACCAGAAATAACTACAGAAATCCATTGTTGCTGTGAAAATGGCTCAAGTGTACTCGGTAGCTTTGATTAAAGTTTGATACGCTTTCAATGTTAAAGGTCGAACTGGAAGTCGGTTATATTTTAAATACAGTTGATTTAAGAAACTAATTTTCTCCCTTTGCTCACTCGAAAATTAATTTCTTAAAACAACTTTATTTAAACTATAACCCATACTTAATTGTGTGAGAATGGCGTACACATGGTCTGAACACACTTTTCATAACACTGTGCTCAAGGTCATTACTGCATCATAAGGCAAAGATTGAACCATACATCTATCGCTGTATAATTAGGTTGTTACTGCTAAGAGTAGGTAAGGGGCTTTCATTTACCCCCTTCCACAAAATGGGGAATGGGTTATGGGAAATGGTTCCGATCCATACCCAAAACTTTTACAGGATTTTCATGAACTGTAGTAAAATGTTCACCTCAATGAAACAACATGCAGAATCAATGTTACAATTTCACCATAACTATCAAGTTAAAGGTTAATGTCACAATTTTAGGTAAAGGGTTTGATCCTTGCATTTAATATCTGTCTGCTATGTAACCCATAAATGCCTCGAAGGATTTTCATTTAACAGGAATATCATGTTCACCTCATTGATGTGCAGAAGCCATGACCCAACCATACCAACTCAATGTCAAGGTCAGGGGATGGGGGGGGGGAGCGAAGGTCAATGAACCCTTGACAGATTTTCATTGAAGTCAAATGTACATGCATCAGGTTGACATACAAAACCCAATGTTCAAACTGCTCTGGCGCAAGGTTACAGTTATGGGTCATAGTGTTTTGTGTCCTCTATATTTCCTTAACACTGGAGTGGTTTTAATAAACTTTGGTCAAATGTTCACGACATTATAATGAAATCATATTCCTGCACATGGTAGTTGATATATTGGTGTTTCAGATTTCCTCCAATTGAGGCCACATTCTATAGCCAGCCATAGCAACAATTTATAGGTCAAGGTCGAAATTGGGTTTCATGGGGTTTAAAGCTAGGTCACCAAGTCAAATCAAAAGAAAATCCTGAGAAAACAGAGTTGTAATTTAGTAAGGTGGTTTTTCATTTTATGTACAGTGTTTAAACAAATTGGTGAGAATGTTAACTAGATGTTTTGTTGATCAAGGTTGAAACTAGGGAAACCAGGTCACCGAGTCGAATCAAAGGAAAACCCCGTGAAGTTTAGTTAAGTACCCAATAAGACTGGAAATTTGTCAGAATGTTGACCCCAAGATAAAAAGACAGTCGAATTCGTAAGGTGTTCAAATTAGACGACACGGTCAGATAAAAAGAAAAACTTGTGAACGCGCCATTTAAAAAAAAAGACATGTATAATGAAACTGGCATATTCTTTTTGCGTTCATATCTTTATACACCACGTGAATCAAACAGCTGAGATCATATGTTGCACATTTTTATGTGCACCAGATTAGAGATAAAGAACCATAATTGTATAAGTGTAACATTTTAATCTTTATACGTGCATGAATCACGCAGGCCTGATCAACTAGTATATTCTGTGTTGACTCAGGTGAGTGTTGTAAGACCACCATTGCCTTCTTGTATCTTGAAGTGAGAAACTACTCAAAGACAGTATCTGATGTACTTCCACCGTTGGCATCCAATTCCTCCGCATTTTCCCCCCAGGTGAATGAAACCAAATACGTTGTTCTGTATAGGTGTACCTTATAAATGTCAAGAACATTATACGAGATATTCTTGTATCACGTAGAAAATATCTAAAAATTAGCTTGTTTTTCCTGTTATCGTGGCGTTATAGGAACCGCCCAGTGCAGTCCTAGAAAAATCGTTAATATAGCTCACGATATATTTGTATATGACATCTTGTTCGTCAATGTTACACTTTGATGATGAAAATAACCTGTTAAACACTGTACTACATTCGTACAGTCAAGTGTTTTTCCCCATAGCATTGACAGGTAACAGTGGATATGTAGCAAAAAGTAAGTGTTTATACTGATACAGATAATGATATAGATTGCAATAATATTTTTTAAGACAGACTGGATTTCCATTGTGCCGGCGTGTCTCGCATACATAGCAGAGACATTATACAGTATGTTTATTGTTTTATTTGATTCTTTTGCTAGGTCTAATCAACGCTGTGATGTATTTAATTATAATATCGTATACCGTATATATAATTCTTAGTCATACGTTTAACTTATGGTACATGTATTTCTTTCGTTTTTTTTTCGAGAAAAACAACTGCCTTTTTCCAGATTGGAATATGAGATGAATTATCAAATTACCAATAAATATTACCAACTAGTTTCTACTTGTAGATGCGAGTCAGTACGTATACATGTTTATATATAACCTTTAGTCAGTTATTTTTATTTTATTAACCAGGTTTTCAATTTTGAAAATCCTGGTTATTAGATTGGGGTATGGCGGGCGGATGGGCGGATGGGCGGATGGGCGGGCGTCAAACGAAATTGTGTCCGCTCTGTAACTCTTCAACCCTTTGAAGAATTTTGATGAAACTTCAGACAAATGTTTACCACATCAAGATGACGTGCGAACGCTGTTCCGCATGGCTGGCTCCAAGGTCAAGGTCACAGTGACATTAACTTGAAAATCCTGTCCGCTTCTGTAACTCTTCAACCCTTTGAAGAATTTTGATGAAACTTCAGACAAATGTTTACCACATCAGATGACGTGCGAACGCATGTTCCGCATGGCTGGCTCAAGGTCAAGGTCACAGTGACATTAACATTGAAAATCCTGTTTACATGATTTTAACTTGATTTGGCAGTCAAAGGAAAACCTGGTTTCGTGGCATTGCCATGTTTCTTGTTTTTGTATGGCTTGCACAAATTTTTAAAGCGTTTTCCGTATAACATCAAGATCGACGGGGGTGTCTATTTTTCATAGAACATGTACGGACAAACTCTTTACGTACTTTGTGGGAAGCATCATCAACTTCCTTCTAATAATATGTGATCATACACTCTCAGTTTTCCGGCCTATTTCATTTCTTTATCCCGGATGCAGATTTGTTGATTAGATACTTTATATACACGTTATTGAATACACATGTAGGATGTACATGTATATACTGAAATTGCATGTTTGCTGATTGGACAATTGTTTTTATTAATGCACATATTGTTGGAAATGCTAAATGTGTTAGATCCTTGGCAGATACATATCTGCGAATAACACGGTTTTCTGCCGTATAACCGATTGTTTATATTTTACGTGCTTTTACGCTAGTAATGCCAGTTTTCAAGTTTAAAGCGCGTACTTTTAAATACCTACACAATATAAAAGCTTGGTTTAATAAATAATTACATGATGATTAAAAGTGGTCTCATCTTTCATCTGTAAAGCATCGGGAGATGGACTTTTAATAAAACCACGAAACGAAAGGAATTAATGAACTAAAGCTGTCTTCACGCCAGATTTATTCTTACTTACTACTTTGTTTACAATCGGGCGATATTTCGCAATCATCGTACGATAGTTAGTTAAACTGAACTAACGAAATCATACGCCGTACCACACACGTAACGTGTGCGTGTACATGTATTACCTCAGTCAAATTTCATCTAAATTGCAATTCCTCGTTTAATAAATTGTTATCTGTTTGACCCAAAGGTTTTGTAAATAGAAAATGTGATTACACTAACGCATTTAGATAGACAGAAAATAATGCAACTGTTATAGGAGTGTACTAAACGTTAAGGCTACACCAGGGCACGGTAAATATATTGTTTTCTATTTAATTGTTGCAGAAATATGTACAAACTTTCTAAAAAAATTTTGTCATATATTTACAATTATTTTTTATTCTTGCTAATTATTTCTACAGTAGAAAGCAGATACATAGAGGATAATTGTTGGTTTCGGTGTAAGATCATGTTATAATTTCACCGAGTGAGCACCAAAAGTGATATTTTCACGAGTGGCGCAGCCACGAGTGAAAATAACAGCTTTTGGTGTTCACGAGTGAAATTAACGTGATGTTACACCGATACCAACAATTTTTCTGTTTATTTTATGGTTAAAACTCTACTTTTTATTGAGTTTGTTTCTACAAAATATCGAAAATCGCGGGAAACGTCACCAGAAACATAGCGCAAATGACGTCATTTAAACGACGTCATCGTCGCATGGTTTCCAGCATTAATTACGCTCGGTATACTTTTTGACGTAAATCCGGGTAAAAGAGCGCAAAACAGTGAAAAATAAAAATGGTAATCCACTGTTTCAAAACTGTGGATTATCACTTTTATTTCACTGAGAAAACTCTATAATTCACTGAAAAACATTAAATAAATGACATTATTGTACTGTCTTTAGATGCATGTTTTATACTAGTATTATGTATGCAAATGTTACATCTATGCGATGTCTTTTTTCTCTTTTTGAGGCCCCTTTATTGGGGTTCATCCTGTTTATTATCCCCGTCATAGGCGTGATGAGGGTCGGAGAGCATCCCAACCAGCATTTGTATAAACTTTTTAATAAATGAGAGTTAACTTGATCTTTTTATTGACAATTTCGCGGCACTTTGTTGTTCGCGTAATTTGAAAGACGAATCTGCTTCCGGGTCAAAAGTGTCACGCGCTCGTCTGTCATTTACAAATTACACCGAGAACTTGATGAGTTTCATTATTTATTCTATGTATTGTCATATAGTCTTATGATACTAGTGTACTTTATTCTGACAAAGAGTGATGTAAAGATACAAACAGGATCACATATTATATACAGTGTATGTAATGTTTAATAATTACAAACTTTTAGCTATCGCCTGCCTTTCCACATAATTTCGGGATTCATTGTTCCGTCAGTGCTATGGTGTTGGGGTTCCTGTATTTGAGAGTGATCTTTTTTCACATTTAACTTATTAAACTCCGCAGTTGTTTACCAAAAAAGGATTAACAGCTCATACCTTATGACCTCTGTTTATCGAACTACGTTTTTCAACGCTATTTTAAATGACCATAATGTACGTCCACTTAAAAAGGGGATTGTTTAAGGGATTATGACTTACATTTTAAAAATAGACATTGTTACAATCACGCGTTGAATATACAATGTATATTTATGATTAAGAATTTTATTTGTAAATACTTTTTAATTCTGACGTATATAATTAATTCTTGTATTATGTTTTGAAATATATCTTCCTACAGGTCATTTGAAGTTGGAGAGCGTACAAGATGAGAGTTTGTTCAGAAATCAGATGGTACAGACATTGAGTTGAAACCAACGCATTTAAAGCATTGTGCGAGTCACGGACAGAGGAAATTGCTTGTGCGTTCGCTGTATATAAATATATATAGAAGGCGGCATTTTTTTGTAATTCTTATTAGTGCATTTCTAGCGCAAAAGTCCCACAAAAGTGAAACAGTGGTGGACGCTGCACTGTTTTAATTCTTTTCTTGCGTTTTGACCGGAAGTTCACGCTGCGACTCCAACATGCAACAGATATACGAATCAATCTCGAAGAACCAAAGGATGTTATTGTGGGGGGTCGGACTAACACTTCTGTGCTATTACCTCCTCATGGACGGGATCCTCTATACCACATTACAGTCAATTGATCTAGTCAATGAAAAACAGACGCCTGGACAAACATGGTCACCATTCCATCCACTGACTGTTAAACTTATAATGACGGATCCCTCAACGCATTACATCATTACACCGTTCTCCGAACACTTCAACAGTGCTACAAAATTTAGTGAAATATTTTATTTTATCACACCAAATATGGTCACAGCTACGCATTTAGTTGTAGCTTTTATATCTGCAAAGTTTGTTTTCTCAGAATCTTTACAAAACAGACGTATTGGTGTTTTGTTGTTTGAAATAAGATCCTTCTTGGACGCTTTTGACGGGACCGTGTACCGAAGTCATGCTAAAGTCAAGTCCTACACATCGAACCACGGAAAGTTTGGTTACTGGTTTGATGTTACAGCCGATACTATAGGTGGCTTCGCTTTAATGTTTGGAATTCTGTTTTTCTTATGGTGGAAATGTCCACCAGGAAATGACGCAGCATCAGCAACGTCACTGCCGTGGACAGCAGACGACAATATTGATTCAAAAACTGACCTGGTCACGGAAAAACCGATCAGAAGACCACATTGTCGATATAGCAAGCTGTATATATTTTTCAAATGTTTTTGTTTTGGTGCACAAATTGGCCTGTCCTCGGCATTCTGGGACCAGCTGACCATGCAGTTTGACGACGTATTTTTAGTGAAACTGGAGGATCCCGAATTACTGGTAAGTAAATCTAAACGATATTGCCGCATAAACTAAAGGCATGACTTCTCTTGGACACGAACAAAATCTGCCATTCATGTGCCAAACTGGCCTCAGCTTGTTTCTTAATATAATATGCCATAGGAGCTCCGAGTTAAGAACCAAGGTCAAATAATACCGTTCCGTTGCACCCGAGTCTTTACGTTCGTATCTTGCAACCAATACAATATTTGCAAAGTTTTGATATCAATTTAGTAAAAACAATACAGATACTAGTATGATACATGCAGTTTGCTACATATGTAATCGAACTAGATCCATGTAAAACAATATAAAACTGGTATATTTGATGTTAGTTGCTTACAAAATAGGACTATGTAATATTACTTATTTACAAACGTTGATAATGTCATCAAAACGTCGCTTTATTTTCATTACTATTCTTCAGTTGACACAAATGTGAATATTATATGACACAAGGTGATTTGGTACGAATATTAATACGTCAAGTTGTCTATTGCCCATAGCATTGTTAAACGAGTCTATAGTGTTTTGATTGATGCGTTATTTATAGCGGCCGTACTCTGTAATTTTTACATACATTTAAGTACATTTGTACATTGTATTATTAAATTTAGATACTTAATATGCAAAATAGGATCAAAGACGATGTAATCAACTATCTTTCCTCGCTGGATTGTAGCTACCTTGTTTATGTATGGGCATTCAGTCCGAAGTCTGACGCGCAAACTCATTTGCCTCTTCATATATAAGACGGTTTCAATGGGGTGCCCTTGGCAAATAGACAGAATAAATGACTAAAAAGAAATTCATTGACCAGGTTTTTTTGTCCGTCTGTTTCAGCGGTTACAATCTGTGGCACTTCATTCTACAACGACCTGGATCGTGTTCTGGCTGTGGAGAAACTTGTGCGGTCAATCTTTACAACAAGTCATTCTTATTGCCATCTTTACTGATAAAATCTGGGTAAGTTGGCATAAGGACTTTCAAGTTAAAACGCATTTTAAGTTTTTCCTGTAAGGTAGGGTGAAATTATTCATGTTTAGCGTCCGACTCCGTTGCAACTGTTTTATAGATCAACCCGAAACATTGTCGAATTGAAAGATTGGCAGACAAAAGCTGTGCCACTTTTTTAAGTATGTTCATGTACATGTATGTATCAGTCCCCCGGGATTGGGCGCCTTTTTTTAAGGTGATAGGACAGTACACATAAGGGTACCATTTCTTTACAAAATATCGCAACGAGATTTTCTCTTACAATGATCATTCCGGCTAAAAAATTGAAAGTAAATCCGAATCTTCGTTTGCAGCATGCTATTTTGTTTGGGGCTACTGTACTGCTTAACACATAACACATTTGGTATGGCCTAATGACTACACAGTTTGCATGTGTGCTTTTAATATCCGTAACTTAACGATTGTTGTTCGCCTTTAACATCTTGACAAATAATATACAAATTTATGTTGCGTAAAAGGTGCGCTGTTATCTCCTGCATAGATGTGATAAGCAGGCCAATAGTGTATCAGTCAGTATTGAAGGAGATGTAATATCACCCTTGAACATCGAAACTTCGCAAATCATCCAGTCTTATTTACAATATGATAAGCACTGCTTGTGTGTTTTTTTTATTTGCGTCTTATTTGTGAATGTATAATATACGTATACAAATACATCATCGAAAACAGATAATTGATCGTTCAATGAAAATCAGGGTTTCCCGTGTATGTATTTCTAATACAGAACGGGCGGTTTTGATTATTTGAGGACCAAGATCAAACTGAAAGAACTGTTTAATCTTTTATTGACCGCAAATCATATGCAAAATTAATTGCTTATGTTGAAGCAACGAAGATACGTGTATATCCGGTTCAGTCGAAAGTTTTAATTTTTTTTAAAGTATCCCATCTCTTCCCATCTCATCCGGGCGTAATTATTTGCCGGCACGTGATCAATTCTGAAATAATGTATGAAACAACAAGGATAGATTTATTTTACATGTTTTTTTTTGTCAGACAAAATGCGTCTGTTTTGCTATTTATATGCAGTTTTTCTCGACCAACTCTTCCGCTGGGCTTTACATATTCAAAAAAAAAAAAGAATTTTATATGAACTGAAATTTTGTCGAGAAAAAGAAACCCTGTTAAAAAAGGTGTCCAACCAGTCATATCAAGAAGCGGAAGTATTTAATGTACTTAGCAAGAACAGTTGTGTGTACAATCATTAAAAAAAAAAGATTCCTCATTCTGCAGCAGATACATGAACATTATACATGTTCATTATTTATATTGCCTTTTCCGGCATTTTAAGGATTTTAAACCTTAAGACTGTATATATATTTTTTTTTTCAGGAATTTTTACGATTCGTGCAATACATTGGCTTTGTGCTGATAGGAATACTGGCAGCTTTTACCTACTATCATGTATTACAGGTAACCTTTCTAAGCGTAAAAGCAAGCATTTTGAACTTGGCAGTTTTTACATGTATGACAGTATCTTTGCATCTTTAATTGAAATTTTAAATGAATTGAAAAGGCAAGGAAAATTATTGAAAATATGTTCCTTGTCCAGAAAAATAAAAAAAATCATTCTCCAAGTCACTGACGAAACTAATTTATATTTAAATAAGCCTTTAAATGACAGTTTCTTCAAAAGGTACAGAAACCAGACGGAAGTTTGAAACGAATTTACTTTTTTGTTACAGATAAAAGCGACGCTGCACTTATGATAAGAGACTGGAATTTGAAAACAAGTACACAAAGCACGACATCTCGTGCACAACACGAGATCTCGTGCAATCTCGTGCACAAGAGATAAGGAACGTGATGTGGCAATACAACTGCAATATTAACAGAATTAACAACTGAGCTTACGGTAACAAACCGGTGATATTAGTATTATTGGTGAATAGACATGCCGTCGACTTTGCTCGGTGTTCAACCGATGTGTTCGAGTCTGCATACATGTGCATCCACGTGATGCAAGAAGCAAAACGATCCGAACAGCCAAAATCAGCGAATATGTTTTAACACATGATGACTATATCGCACACACTCGTAATTGTGCATTGTTGAGGCCGATTAAAAGTGCAAAGTCGTGTGAATATAAGCTTACTGATACTTGAGAGCAATGGACAGCTATAGAAGATAGATATAAGCATAGAACCCCGAAATATGAAAATGGTCACAAAAGTGAAAATGTAAACTCTAACCTTAAAGGCGCAATACTATTATACAAAAGGTATTATTTTTCAGCATGTATTGGCTAAACTATGTTATATAAATTAGACTTTGACAAGCATGAAGTGTAACTTTTGCGCAAAAACAATAGACTGTTAACAGTGAAATCACAAAAAGGCTATGTATAACCTATTTAAGGTCTTTTGAAGTGTCTATAATATATCATTGTCATAAATAATTCTATGGTTGCTTGAAATTTGAGAAAACATTGCTTGCCAGTCATAACGTTTTATGATATATTTCAATATATTTATTGGCCTTTGAAATATTTGACACTTCTCTTTCTTTGATTTGTATATTTAACTCAAATATGAAATTATTTTACTCCATATGTAAAAACTTTTGACAAATGAAAAAAAAAACAGTTGTGAAGTTCTTACATTTGGGGTAAAATTCATTTCACGTTTGTGCCTATAGTTTCACATTTGGTGGTCCTGCAAGGTTTTCTTAGTGTTAAGAATGCATGCACTCTCTTTAAATGCTTGACTAGTCATGAAATGCGCAGGGAATAGTAATACTTGTGAAGCTGGTGGTGGAGGGAAATTGTGATAAACAGTGAGGACATGTGATAAACTGTGGGCACATGTGATAAACCGTGTGATAAACTGATAGAGCAATAAGCTATCTGTAGTGTAGCACTGAAAACCTCAATCGGACAAACCTCGATTTATAAAAGCTTTACATCTAATATATTTTATACACTTTTAGATTTTATTTTCATGTTCTGTTCAGTGCCATTGATCCGTATATAGATGAAAGCATTTGTAGAAAAACTAAAGAGAAACAATTACGTCTTGGAGATAAAAGTCGAAACGTTTCACTGCAAATCTACTTACAACTGAATTAGAATTAGTCTTAGATGCAGAGTTCTTGCCAGACTTAGTGCAGAATGTAAGGGATGCTGAAATCCTGGTCAAACTCTATACCAGTGATGGGGTTCAAACATTGGTAACAATTAAGGAGTTCAACTTGCCACACCGAATCAGTCACAATTTTGTACCCTAAACTTCAGACTTCCTTGCTGTACCTTTACAGTATTAAATGTGTACAATACAATAAAATTCTTCATGAAAAACCATCTACAGAACAGTGTAGATCATGATCAGATATGAAGGCGTGTCATGATCTACAGCCATCACCATAGCAACATCACTTACCTCAAGCAGGTTACACTTTGTCATCATATTATAGTTATCAACTCGTGCATCATGCATATACATAATTCTGAATGCTGCTGTTTTTAGTCATGATTTATGCAAATTGTTCAATATATAATTCTACAGGAAATGGGTTCAGCAGTGACCTTGAACTTACTACAAATGTGGGTAACCACTTCCTACAGACGTTTCAACTCATTTTTGTTAACAAAATACAAAAGAATGATCTCTTTGTAAAAATAACACTGTAATTTACACAATGTATGTTAAAGAAATACCTACCATATCTGGTGTTTTTAATACTTCAGTGGTCATGTTTAAATATCTTAGATAAAAATAAATAAATAAAATACCAATTTTGCACAAGTGTCACCCAGCATAATATTTATTTGATAAAAAACTGTTGCGACTTTGTTATACAAACAGGGAGCTAGACACAGTTATATTGCTAATAGTTCTGTGTTTTCTGTCCTTCTTAAAACAAATACCATCTAAGTATGTATTCAAGCCGTTTTCCATCTTTATAAAAAAAAAAGATGTTTAACATCGGTTGACACTGACAGACATGTAAATTACAAATGTACTTCAACGCTACTTATCGTAAATTACATGTACATGAAGGTAGTCATGTGACTTTTATGCTTACCTGTAATTTCTCACAAGGGATGAAAAATATGCAAATAAGATGGAGTATGTGGCAGGAAGGTATTTTTGTAGGTGGGTTTAAAGGCTTTCATATTGTAATAAAGGGATGGGATGTTAAACTGATAAAACTTTATCTGTATTTGTCATCATTTGAACAGTAATTTATGCAAAAAATGCATTGTAGTTGCAGAATTTTTATTAGCCTGGAATGTATGTGGTAATACATGTATGTAATTTTGTGCAAAATTGTTAAAGGGCATTTGTGTAAGGTCTGTGTGTAGTCATGCATGCAAACATAATGCTGTGTTTCATCAAAATCAATCAGAACTTGAGAAAATAAAAGAAACAATAAATGAAATCATGCAAACAAAAATTTGTTTAAATGTAAAACAATGAAGTGCAAGTGAACGGCGTTTGAGGTGTATCAAGACAGCACACTTTTTGATCATTAAAGTGTGTATTTCAAACGTACATGTATTTTGTATTGGTTAATATGCCTAGATGACACCGGATGATTTTGCTAAATTTTTACTACATAATATCTTAGGGGAAGTGATGTCTGAATGGTAATCAGTAAATCTTGTAGATATTGAACATGATCCAGACAGTAGATCTATATACTGGAGACAAACTAATTTACATTTTACAACAAGGCAAGAAGGTTACAATTAAGATAAGATCTATTGGTCAATGATAATAGGGGTGTGGGGGTAACAGGGGTATCTTCCTTTATTGTTGAAGCTTTTAACTTGCTAAATCAACACCGAAAATGAGACTCATGCGAGGCTCAAGTACTGACCAGCATCAGTTTTAAAGTTGAAGCCCACCTGAGGAAGCCATGCTAATCAATGCCTAATTCAGTCAATTACTTCTTTCATCAAACAAGCAGGTAACTGCTTTTAACAAATCTATAAATCACTAGATTTTTCTGATCACTGTCAAACACCCTGACAGAATTGTGGCATAATGAGATCTTTCTTTACAATGTGACATTATAGCCACACATTTACTAGTCCTTTCTTAGTCATTTGTTACAAACTAAGTATTGTTGTTTTTGTTCACTTACTATACAGGTATATATAGAACAAAACACCATTTTTTCAGATATATATTTGTTAAGACTTACCAGTACATTGCATTTAAATAAGACAAGCTTTATTTTTACAATTATACTGTTGTTTTATTGTTGAATTATATCTAGGGGTTTTTGCTTTTAAATTAATAAAAGAAATGACTCTGCACTTTGTTTTAATTCTTAAACTGTAGTTTAGATTTTCTACAAATGTTATAAAAACATGTATTGAGGATATAAAAAAAAAAGAGGTAAGGCCTTTGACAGTAACGTATCGTATCGTATATTAGAGCTTTATCGTTGGTACTGGTTTCCCATGTGACCAATGCCCCTAGAAGAGGTTAGTTATTTTAGGTTTCGGAGGATAGTGCAAGATACAGAGAGCGTCCCAATTCCAGAGACACCCCTGGTTCTTATACATGCCAGGTGTATAGCACCCATACATGGAACCTCGGTTTAAGTCTCATCCGAAAGACTGTTAGTCATTTTAGTTGGTCAGCCCCAGGAAACGAACCCATTACCCCGAGATTACATGTCTTGTGCTCTACCAATTGAGCTAACCGGGCTGACCTTTGACAGTAAGACCTACAAGTTCCACGACTTTACAACAATAAGACCCAAATTCACAATATCAACTTTACCAAGCAGTTGACTTTTAATAATTCAAAATTGTAATTTTCAAAGTAAATTTTCCCTTTTACATGACTTTCTGAGTAAACACTGTATTCAAGTAGATAACGCTGATGTTAGCAAGAAATTTGGTTTCTTGTTCGAAAATCGAGCATTTGTTTGCTAAATCAGGGGAAATAACTCTGAAAATACAGGTCAAATCTCAGCCTACTATCAAAGTTTGCCCACTGATCTTGTAGCCTCATTTGTTCCAAGTTTGGTTAAGATTGCTGAAGAATTGTGGCTTGTAGATAAACATACTTCATGCAACAGACATTCAACCATGGTAACAGCTCCCTGTTACATGTACATGTACCACTTTGAGCTTAGGGGAGCCAACAAAAATTCACGCAGAGCTTGATGACGGATTTCTTCAGATGAAAGTTTTAACAAATTTAGCACTATGGCAAGACTATTTATCTATCTATACCAACTGCATTAACACCCAAACTACACTTGAAATGTTTTTAATTGCAAAACACATGTCTTGGCGCATATAAGCTATTTCTGACTCATTAAGACAATGAAGAAAGTCAAGTGATCTTGTGTGTTCAAACGAGAAAAAGTCAATTGTACTGTTACAAAATGAACTGCATGCTTTATTTAGCAAATAACTTTTACAGTAACTCTTGGGAGAGAATTTTTTCCCATGGCTACACCTTCATCTGCTGACCGGGAAGCATGTCAGAACTCAACATCAATTAATATACAGGCCTTTAACAACACCAAATCTTTTTTTTAAAGATATACTGAAGGCAGAAGAATTCAGAATATCTTTATGACATGACATAAAATACCAAAACCATACTGAAACCTTTCATTATTTTATTAAATTAATTTCCCACATATTGATTCAAAGATTTAAGGTGTCTGGACACCCTTCATGGTTACATTTCAGCACACTAACATAATTATAAACTAACGAAAAGGTTAAAGATCAGTAAACACTATTTTCAGTCCGTGTATAAATAAAAACCTAGCTAAGTTACTACAGGCTTAGCAGAGTTATTTAACAGATGTCATGTATAAAGGATCTACATTGCACATATAATTTTTTTTGGGGAATTTAAGTCATTTTGGCCATATTTTAAAGCTGCTCGCTCTCAGATTTTGGTAGAAAAAATAAAGTTCTTCAAACTGTATCAAAATAACGTATCTTAGAACATAATAGTTGGATAAAAAGGTTCTAGTATAAATTCCTGTAAAGCATGTATTATACGCTTCCAAAAAATAAAGCGTTACAAACACTTTTGAAATTTTGACATAAACATTTAGTGTAAAGATGCCGTAAAACCAATTTTCAATTTTTTGCAAATTCCTTCCTAGATTTTTACTTCTATTGTTGATTTTATCCTTTATTTACTTCTATATTTTATTTTTTATTATTAGTATGTCATTTTCAATTATTTTTTTTTCGCGGCAACTGAGAGCAAGCAGCTTTAATATAACTATTTCTTTTATACGGGACACAGCTGAGTCCATTTTATCCCTTTCATACCTTCTGTCTATTTTACTAGGAGATACAATATTATTATAGTGAAAGGACAATTTAAACACAGCATAATTTTTGCACCTGCCTCATAGACAAATCTATCACTAAAATGCCCAAAAAAGAATCATTATGACAAATTATAAAATCTCATCAAGGGTGTCCATCTACCTCAATACAACATGCTTAAACATAGTAACAATATAACAAACATATTATATTGCAATACAGCTGATGGGGTATCAAATGTATCTGTTAAACTATCATCAATGATAAATGATGGGTGAATTATTAAATGTACTTTATTTGGGAGAGGGAAATTATTTATGTACCTCACATGAAGTAAAACTGCATTTTTGAGCTGAGCAACTCAAATATTTATGCAGTCTATGTTTTCATGTTTAAAGGGACATACCCTATAACTGATGTCAAACTAAATAACCTCCAAAACATAATTAGTGTTTGAAATTATTTTTCCCAATGAACATTAAACTTTAATACAATCTTTATATACCGAGTCAGTGAATTGGAAATACTAGATTTACAAAAATAATTTCAAAGCTATGTCATTCCCAGTCATTACTCAATAAAATCAGCGGAACAATTTATTTTCGTAAATACACGAATGAACTACCATCATATAGAATCTTTGGAAGTATTATATTTAACTTAAAGTTTCAGCTATGCATTCCCAGTCATTATCGATAAAATCAGCGGTTTAAAATATACCGCAGTACCATAAACCATTCAATAATCTATGTAGAGTTATTGTTGTACAATTAATGGGTGGATGCGATTTATTACAAAAAGCCTCTATATTGATTAATTGTGGTAAAATGAGTTTTTTTTTGCCATAGGTTCTTCTTACAAACTGTATTAATTTATCATTTTATGTTCATTGAACACATAATCTATGTTTCGAGAATATAATCTGCTAGATGTAGGAATGCCTATTATTTTTGGAAGTTGTGTCTGAACAAGTAAAGGTTTATTTTTTTCTGAAAAATGATCAGTCTATTTATAGTTATTTCTTATTTCATTTAGACGATAACAAAACAATTCTGGTATCAATGTCCTTTGTAACATTACTTGTTTAAGTGGGGTCAAGTGAACAGGGTGGATAACTTTATCATTTCTAAACAAAGCAGAGGTTAACAGTCTATGCTGAAGTTCAACTGATCTGTTCAAGTTTTACTTCCAAAGAACACTGCACTCATGTAGTAGGTGGTCAAAAAACCTCTTTTATAATTACTTAACATCTCAACTTCCCAATTGAGAAAAGGAAGGGAATACTTGGTCTTTTTAATCGACACGAAGTGTTTAAATAAACTATACTAAACAATTTACAAGTACCCTGTTTTCCAAAATGGACTTGTCCATCTTAAGATTTGGACTGTACCATTTGTGTAAGAAAGGTAAACAAAACAGTGAAACAGTATAGACCACAATAGACTGCAATGACATATTGAGCTTGCATAGACCTATAGCAGATCAAAGTAAGACTGCAATGACCTTGTGTAGATCAAATTAAAACTGCATGTCCCTCAAAGAGACCAAGAGAAGATTGCATGGGCCTGAGTGTAGACAAAGGTAGACTACAATGGCTTTGAGTAGATTAAGGTAAGACTACAATCATGGTGCTTGCGTAGACCAAGGTCAGACTGCTAGGGACTTGAGTAGACCAAGGTTAGATTGCATGGGCCTTGGGTAGACCAAGGAAATACTGCATGGGCCCTTGGCAGACCATTGTAGACCAAAATCAAACTGCTAGGGCTAGGAGTAGACCAAGGTTAGAATACTATAGCCTTGAGTAGACCAAGGTAATACTGCATGGGCCTTGCATAGACCAAGGTCAGACTGTTAGGGCCTTGAGCAGACCAAGGTATGACTGAATTGGCCTTGTGTAGATCAAGGAAATGAAATACTGCATTGGCCTAGAGTAGACCAAGAGAAGACTGTATGAGCCTCAAGCAGACCTAGATAAGACTGCATGGACTTTGAGAAGACTAAAGACAGACTGCTAGGGCCTTATCTAGACCGTTAGACTGCACAGAACCACACACAAGTCATAGTCTGCACTGTTACAAAAATATATAGCACTGTTTCTAGATGGATAAAAAGAAAACGGGTACAAAATGTAAACACTACCTTATAGAATTTCATTGCTAAACAACGTGCAATTTTATGTGAACTGTTTAGCAGTTAACAGTTGGTATCTAAATTTTGAAGTAACACAATAAACTGATTCTTTTCTGTGGATAATAAATCTTGAAATTGCACCCCTCAAACAATTTCAAAGGGAGAACATGCCATATCTTATACCACTGGATTTTTACACCCCATTCAACTGCATTGCAACAAAGCATTTTTTTATCAAATGTTCATAATAAATATCTCAACAAAATAACCATGGCACACTTTTTCATGGTTTAAAACCCATTATGTATGCATACATGATAAAATGAACAAAATAAAGACTCTAATACATGAACAAGTCTTAGAACAGATTTCTAATATGAGCACTACTGAACCAAAACAATCTAAACTACGTACACGCGTTACTGACTCACAGATTTCAACTACATGTATATTAAAACCTTTTCAAATCATTACATTTTTTCTTTCAGTATGATTATCCATGGCGACCTAAATCATATTAAGTAGCACTTTCTATAGACACTGCCATGTAGATATTCCAACATCATAAATATACATCTGGTCACAACTGTAATACATGTACAGTTTATTTAAGATAATGTGACAGTGATGTCATAGATATATGTGTACACAACTGCATGAAAAGGTAAATATAGTGTGCAAGAAAAATGATTTTACACAATAATATTGGACTCTTCCGTTGTATTACTGTCACATTGTCCCAAATGAACTATATATGCTTGTCGTTGTTTAGATTGTTTTATAAATGTATATACATGTACTTTATACTAGATACAATGTGAAGCATTTTTTTTATGTAAAGAAATAAATTTAATCATGGCTTCAGAAAGGGGTTTCTAGTATGTGATACTTTTTCAGACTAACAAAAATGCATAGCTTCTAAAGAGAAACAATTTGGCTTGAAAAAAATCTCAGTTACATGACCTTTCCATGATTACTGTAAACAGTCAAACCTGTGTAGAAGACCACCTCTGCACAAAAACCACCTCTGCACAAAGACCACCTTACAATATAGACAAGCAGATTGCAATGCATATATCCTTAGCATATTGTAAATAATCATCTGTAATGTAACATAATCATCTGTAACATAATCATCTGTAATGTAACATAATCATCGTAATATAACATAATCATCTGTAACATTATCATCTGTAACATAATCATCTGCGACTAAAGATATTTCCCGCTTTTTATGGCTAGTGGTTTTCCTTCATAAGTTTGACTGCCCTCCATATCAACCAAAATAGGTAATACATTTCAATATAAACAAATCTATTTGTGCATTAAGTAACACTTTGTAGAAGAAAAACATACCTAACAAAGATAATGGTATTCATTAAAACAAGAGTGTACAAAAATCTTAATAATTTTAAAGAAGAACTAATTAGAAGAAACAACAATGGTGGATCTTTGGGTGTTACTGTAATGGTGGTTAGTGGTAATGTGTTTTTTTTCCCCTTCTAATAATAGATAGAAAATTTTTGGTACCTTATGTACACACCCTAAAATGAAAAACACCACCAAGTTTCATTGATCTTAATAAGTGAAACAAAAAAATTACCTCCCTTTAAATTCACTCAATTCTAAATACAGTGAACCTTGTAAATAACGAACTACTTATCCTTTAGTTTGTTCTCTACATCCGGAAATGTTAATCCATAAAGCATTTTCATATTAAAATTATAAATTAACATCAGGCTTTCAAAATTTGTTCTTTATATCCAAAAATTTGTTAAATCCAGAGTCTATTATGTACATAGCTTAACTGTACATCTTGAAAACAAAGAGACAAAAATGATGACCAACTTCTACATGTTTACAAATCAGATGAAACTCTACTTTAAGAACCACAACAATATTTAAGAAAATCTTCCACCGTTCCCAAAACAGTGTTTTAAAATGTTCTCTTCACTGAAAAAACCCAAGCCATGATAATTCAAACGGCCAAAGGGAGGTAACTGGAATAATTTGAACATGTTCATTTTTCAAAACATTGACAAATTCCCTGATATGCCTTTCAAATGAAAATGTGAAAGACAATCAATAAAGCAATAAAACATGGATTTCATGATATTTGGATAATGAATACTGATCTTATACGTGGCCATTTTAGCACAGTAACACAAGAAAATGATACCGGCCTGAAGCAGTTGGCTTTTGCTTAGAAATATCCAGGTATTCTGTGATTTGTCAAACTGCACCACAAATAAATAGTATTTATCCATTCTTTAACGAGAGGCATTTGATGAATCCATATAGGAACTCTAATCTGAAATCTTAATATATACATCTGATAGCACCATAGTACACAAAGGAAAAAAAAGAACTAATAGGTCTACATGGGGGATAATTGCTGTTGGCGTCTGTGTAATATGACGTTATATCACGGAAGCAAAACTGATATTTTCCTGAGTGGCATCGACAGTCATGAGTGAAAATATCTACTCTTGGTTTTCAGATTTAAAATAAACATTATATTACATTGTAAATTAACAATTTTTCTGTTGTTTTTTTCTTGTTTACAACTCTACTTAATGTGAGTTTGTTTCAATAAAATGTCGAAATTTGGAAAAATCACCAGAAAGCACAGTACAACTATATTCAGATTAATTGTGGTCATCGGCATTTTGGTTCCCAGCATTCATTATACTTTTTTGAAATTGTGTATTATTTATCATTTATAAACCGCTAATTAAACGCAACATAACATATGATTTGAAGACCCATACCATAAGCAGTATTTTTTTAGAAACCAGATTTGTGTCATAATAAATTATGTTTCCATTCTTTAAGAAGTTAAGAAGTATATAAGCTTGAAGCATACATTATTTAGGACAAAATAGGTCAGTATTTTTGTTCATGTCAGAGCAGTGACCAGCTGGTACCTGGCGAGAGGAAGCCTTCAACTGCAATAGGTAACTTAACACAATTTATACATACACAAAAACAAAAGCAATTGCACAGGTATGGTGCGATGGACAAAATATTCAATGGAATGTTCGTAGTAATATTTGAACACTAAATTTATCACAAATGAGATTCATTTTTACTGATTAAACATAACATTTACATGTAAGATGGTCTCTATCAGTAAACAATGGAATATGAAGGAAAACGTGAGTTCCTTGTTTCAAACAATAATAATAGGGAAGGAAACCATTAACTTAGTACATGGGGTGTTGGCAAATGTTTTGACTTCATCCAGTCCACATTCTCAGACCTGATGGAATGTTCAGACTTCATCCAGCCTAGATGTTCACAGATCTGATTAAATGTTTTGACTTCATCCACCCCACATTCTTCGATCTGATGTAACACTGACTTTATCCAGCACACATTCTTTCTCAGATCTGAAGAAATGCTTTGACCTCATCCAGCCCACATTCACAGATCTCATGGAATATTTTGACTTCATCTAGCCCACATTCTCAAATCTGGTAAAATGCTTTGACTTCATCCAGCCCAAACATTCTAAGATCTGGTGAAATGGTTTGACTTCATCCAGCCCAAACATTCTAAGATCTGGTGAAATGGTTTTACTTCATCCAGCCAAAACATTCTCAGATAGGGTGAAATGGTTTGACTTCATCCAGCCCAAAAATTCTCAAATCTGGTAAAATGTTCTGACCTCATCCAGCCCAAACATTCTCAAATCTGAAGAAATGCTTACTTTTCTTGCCAACAAATAATTCTTCAATGACTGGACCATAGGGTTATGTTTGCGTGTTATTCCATGATCATACAAAATGCTTATCATACATGCTTACAAAACATTCTTGGATTAGATCAAGCATCTAAAATGTATAAAGTCAAAGCAATCCCACCTATGTTAAAATATCTAATATTCTACCAAAACAACACATTTATGAACTCAGCAGAATGTTAATACTTCATACAGGCAAGCTAGTCACACATTTAGAAAAATGTAATCTATGTAGAACAAAATAAAGACTATAATATTAATAATATGACTATCAAATTGATTGCCGATCATAAATTGGATGTAATTGTACTTTTGCTTTGAAATACATTTTGTAGTTTGGACAAAAGAAATACCGAAGTGTGAATTTCGGACACTTACTCCTTTCTTTGTAAGTAACTTTTGTTTGTTTGTCTGTATATGTGCTTATGTCCGCTATCCTTGTTCAAGGTATACATGGTACGATCCTGTTTCGCAAGTAACTTTAATTTGATTTGAAGCAAATTTTATAAAGGTCCGTCCATAAGAGCAAATATGTTAGCTTGAATTTGTGGATGAGACCTGTTTCGCAAGTAACTGACATGTTCCTACTTTTTATGGGAATGGAGATACCAGTCTGAGACATCTGATTGGTTAGATTATAACTGAGCAAATACACAGCCAATCAAAATGCAGAAACTTTAGACTGGCTTCATAGCAAAGTTTAAGAAATTTTACACTCAAGACTGGAATGAAGACATTCCAACTTATGGTGCCAAATGGGTTTAACTTGCAAAGAAAGGAAAAATAATTAAAAGGTTTACCTGACTATGTACAATTCAAAATGTAATTACAGTCTGTCCAATCAGTATGGCATTGTTTTTATCTTTTCAAGAATACACGGTATTAATATTTAATAATATAATCCACAACATAACTCAGAATCTAGACATAGATTACTGTCTCCCATGAAACTTTTAACTATAATCTTTATTTCCTTATATTAAATGATATAATTTACACAACATTGATATAACATCATTAATATATAATGATAAAAACTTAAATGCCGTTAAACTAACACAGTGTGAAATATACTATCATTGCTGTCTATATCATAAAAGTGTTCAACCCTACATTATAAACAGACCCAAAAGTTTTTTAACTTTCTATCAACTAAATACACGTATTAATTACATATATGTCATAGTTACTACATGTACTATAACTCGTGTGAAATGCCTGACTACTACACAGAGAAAATTCAAAATGGCTGTCATTTAACAAACTTCAGCTGCATAAAACTTTAAATGTAAAATATAATAAGAAAATTGTTGTAAATGTGTTTATCTTTCTTAAAAAAGTATTTTGAAAATACCAAACACTTAGCACAGATTTGATTGGATAAGTCTTGCTGTTATATCACATCTTCCACAGCTTAACAAGTGACCTGGGAAGAGAAAGAAAAACATGTGTCTGAATGTTTATTAACTTTTTGATTTCAAAGAAATTATTTTGATCTTTTTTTTTAATAATTCAACATTTGAATAGAAATGTCCATAAGTACATCTACATCGGCAAGAAAAAAATGAAACTACACTTTTTAGATATTTAAACCATTTAAAATCTTATCCCAAAATCAAGTTATTTCTCCCACAAATTTGAAAATTCTTTGGTAAATTGATTCAATGGATACTATTATCAGAAGTAATGATTATTCACTGGTATACAAATATTTAAAGCTGCTCGCTCTCAGTTGCTGTTGAAAAAAATAAAATTTTCAAAACTGACACACTAATACATAAATATAAAACAAAAGGCTAGACTCAACAAAAGCTGTCAGTA
Source organism: Saxidomus purpurata (assembly GCA_022818135.1). Classification (NCBI taxonomy): domain Eukaryota; kingdom Metazoa; phylum Mollusca; class Bivalvia; order Venerida; family Veneridae; genus Saxidomus; species Saxidomus purpurata. The sequence continues at coordinate 8,075,835 of JAFMSR010000008.1, forward strand.
GACAGCGCGCTCGACTATTCTCAGTGATTGACAATATAAAATAATATCCATCCTGGAGGATATTGTTAAAGTGTAGTTAATAACAGGAACTTGTAAATAGAAAAGAGTGTAAATAAAAAAGGCTTGTTGAATGGTCAATAGTAAGAACATTATAATAAGATAACAGATCATGATGGTGAACAAGTGTGCAAAGTTTGAAAGGCATTATGTCAATTGACTTTGAAAATATCTGAGGTGGTACGCAACTTTAACGTAAGTTCTAAGTAAAAAAAGGGGCATAATATTGTAAAAAAGCTTGATACAGTGACCTCCTCCTGTACACAGGTTGAGATCATGATGGTGAACAAGTGTGCAAAGTTTCAAAGCCATATGTCGATGGACTTTGAAATTATCTGAGGTGGTACGCAAACTTTAACGTAAATTCTAAGTCGAAAAAGGGGCATAATTCTGTCAAAAGGCTTGATAGAGTTACCCCTCCTGTGTACTGGTTGGGGCATGATGGTGAACAAGTGTGCAAAGTTTCAAAGCCAGATGACAATTGAATTGGAAAATATTTGAGGTGGTACGCAAACTTTAACGTAAGTTCTAAGTAGAAAAAGGGGCTAATTTTGTCAAAATGCTTGATAGAATTACCTCCTCCTGTGTAGGTTGGGGGCTGATGGTGAACAAGTGTGCAAAGTTTCAGCCATATGTCAATGGACTTTGAAATATTTGAGGTGGTGCACTTTAACATAAAAGTGTTACCCTCCCCCCCCCCCTGACTAGGTACCCGTTCTCCTTATTTTTAAAAAGAGCTAATTATAGAAATAAAAATCTAGGTAGGACCAAAATTGATTGAAAATACTGGTTTTATGGCATCGCTACACTATATTTATACTGGAATTTCAAAAGTGTTTGCAAGGCTTTATTATTTCAAACTTACAGATAAACTTGACAGGAATTTTTACTGGAACCATTTTATATGACTATATAGTCTAAAATATGTTATACAGTTTGAAGAACTTGATTTTTTTACCTAAATAAGAGAGCAAGCAGCTTTAATATTTCATGTAATATTTGTTGTTTGGATTTCATATAAAATTCAGTACCCTCTCACAGGTTCTAAACTCCAAATAAAACCTAGATCCAGGTAGTAAAAAAATGTCCACATCAGAAACCAAATTTCATTTCTCTTCTTTAAATAAAGTTCATGAAAAAGTATCACAAATGCTTTATATTTTACCATTTTGACAGTGTCAGATGTTTCATTCAAATACTGGAAACCCTCACTAAGTATTATATACACATATACATTCAATTATAATGTCTCAGACACATTTTACAATGCAAACATATTCCTCTTTTTTTTTTTTTTTCGCTGTGTCAGCAATTCTAAAAACGCAGTCAGCAATTCTACAAAAATAACCAGCACTACAACATGTACAACTAATGTTACAGTAATAAACCTCTCAGCTCTAGAGTATGACAGAATCTAAAAATAGAAAGAAATAATACAAAATCCTGTTCCTCTGTCATAGTTTAATAAAACCTTGTATCACATTTGGACAATAAAGCCCCGCTGCACAAAAACAAAAGGTTTTTTTTTTACACTGAATGTTTATATTCATTGTAAAAAAACTAAGAAGTGCTACATTTCAGAAAAAAAAAAAACAAGTGCTGAATTGTTACTTGATACGTCGATGAGAGAGCAGTTTACAGTATGGATTCTGATTATACTGCATGTATGGGTACCAGGATAGATTTATAATGGTCAAAATGGCATCAACATTAGTTTTCACAAGGCAGGTATCAGTATTTTAAGGATATATCACACTGCTGAGAAAACATTTCTAAGCAATGACCTAGTACCTTAATACATTCTGTAATACAGCTCAGTGTATAGGACTGAATATAGACAATAAAACTGAGGTATAATCGTGGATAGATGCCACACATGCTGCCAACAAAAACTATATACAGTCTAACCTGCATTAGCGGTCACCTGTATATAACGTGACCCTGTCTGTAACGGTCAGTCTAAGGTGCGACGGCAGGAAATTACTCTAAATGTAACCTGTTTATGGCGTGACCCTGTTTAGCGTCAGCGGCCACTTATTTTAGTCGGAACTGATTATATAACGGCCAGTGATGGGTTTTGAACGGAACTTTAAAAAATATTTGCAAGTAATAATATTACGGCAATTAGCGGAAGCATTAAATAAACAGCTGATTGAAACCCATTAAATGTGGATTATGATCATTGAATATGTGTGAATAATACATAAATTTCAAAGGATTAGATAATTTAGGTGAGTTTGTTTGGTTTGCTTGATATTTTAGTGATTATCTTGAGCAATGTAGCGCGTCGTCTTTATGCATGAGATTTTTTATGAATTCCCGTGATTTTGCGTTAGTTTGATCAAAACTATACAGGTTTATTGAAACATTATTAGGTATAAAAATCTATGACAAGGCAGTCTGTATGCCATTTTTTCCCCAGTATGTCTTCACCTAAACGTAAAGCGCTTTCGTTAGAAGAGCGATTTCGTGTAATAAAAGCGTTTGAATGTGGGAATAGTTCTCGAAAACCTGCTGATCAATTTTGTGTGGGATTGCAGCTTCAACAAATCAGAAGAAAATAACAGACTTCTCTACGAAAGTTAACTAATTATGTTCATGTACATTTGTATATTGTTTTACATTAAAAGCATTAATAAGTGCATCATATAAATTGATATGCCATATGTGTAATGTAATAACCTACCGTAACTAGATATTGTTTTATTTTATCAAATTTTTATCATATCATTGAAAACCTGGATATAGTGGTCACCTGTCTATAGTGGTCACTTTCGCCGAGTCCCCTTGCTGACCGCTACAGGCAGGTTAGACTGCAATCCGTTGAGACGGACAAAACTTTTTATTCATTTTGTGCTTGTATCGAGAAAGCTTTTATATCTAAAGGAAATGCCTCTTTCAAAGTTAAAAAAAATAGAGTTGTTGTAAATATGACCTAGAAAAAAATGTTTGTAAACACTCTCAATGACTGATACCAGTCTAGCTGTAAATTCATGGAGATTTAGAAATTGTATCAGGTAAAAATCCTCCCTTTCTCTGATAATGGTTACTGCCAAGTTAGTCTGATTTCACAGTTTGATAATGTATGACTAATTTCAGATGCCCTAAGAAATCCTGACTGTCTATCTAAAGCCTGTCATATATAAGAGCTGTAATATAAAGAAGTTTTCTGAAGTCGCCTAGCAACAAGAAGCACATGTGTTATATTTCAAAGCAATAAAGATGGACTTAAACTTAAGTAATACTACATCAAATTAAGTTACTAAGCAATTTATGTAGTATTAGTTGTAAGAACTTAGTTGAAAAACTTTTAAGAATGAAATCGAACTTTCTGCAGAGGCCAATTTACATGTCATCAAAAATGACTGTCTATCTAAAGCCTGTCGTATATAAGAGCTGTAATATAAAGAAATTTTCTGAAGTCGCCTAGCAACAAGAAGCACATGTGTTATATTTCAAAGCAATCAAGACGGACTTAAACTTAAGTAATACTACATCAAATTAAGTTACTAAGCAATTTAAGTAGTATTAGTTGTAAGAACTTAGCGGAAAAACTTTTAAGAATAAAATCTAACTTTCTGCAGAGGCCTATTTACACGTCATCAAAAATCCCCCCTGCCCCCACCCCCTGATATCTTCCATGTTAATTGCATAGTTGATTTAAAAATGTCATCACCAGAATAATAAGAAGACTTCAAAGCACTAATTTTAAAAGTGCTAAAAAAATAACGTGGCAACGTGATATGAATACATGAAAACGGGAAATTCTTACACTACACTTGTACACACCATAGAGTCAGTTTCTGTACTATTCCAGTGTAACATTAGAGATATATATGACTTTATACATCACTTTTTCTTTCTTCACTGACTACCTGCATTTCGTGCTGTTTTTTCATTTCTCGCCGTTTAACTTCTGTATACGCCATAGATCCACCTAGAACTGTCCCGTTACTAAACCACCATAGATTTGATCTAATCTGACCAAAATACAAACACGCGATTACTGTCTGTGCCGCAGCTTTAGCTGTACCCGATATATTGTGCGTAAGCGGTGACGTAACCTGGATCTGTAATCCCGTTATTGTGCCGATAGCGAAGCCAAACGTCCCACTCAGTGTCATCAGGAACCAAAACTTCTGAGAAAATAGGTCATCAAAATAATACAAGTCCGTAAATTCTTTAAACACACACATGAATGGTATAAAAAGCATACACGCATTTACATTATTGTATAATGCTAAACGCCAAATATTGTTATCCAGTAGGGGAAGAACTTTCTTTGTGTATATAGCATTCAATGCTACACTCGCGCTGGCCAAGATTCCGAAAAACACACCAAGTATTGACAGATCTCCTGAAAAAAACAAAATAAAATATTGTCACTTAAGATGCTCCAAGTATTGTTCAAGGCTGTACAAGATGAACACCTCGGAGCAAGGTACGGGGTGACAAAAAGTGGCAACACACTGAAAAATATCCAGGCAAAGTTAACTAACCAGTTTTAGAAAAACACTTCACCCTTTTTTTGTCAAGCAAAGGGAGTTAACTTTGCAACAAAATAACACTTTACAGTGAGAGAGAGCTGTCTTTCTTTTTATTTATTTTGAATAATTCTGATTTCATAGAAAGTTCGCTTATTTCATATTTTACAACTGTAACATGAACTTTTTCTTTGGGTTTAACATTAATTTCAGCTCTATTTCAGTATATTCAGATGAGCAGTTTATCTTGCTCATTCATAAAAGCCATCAGTACGAGACTCCCGTCCTCTACAAGTAACTGTCTTATATCTTATTTAAAAAGAGAGGCATGTAGCGGAGCTCACACCCATGACCCTCTATCAATGACAGTTTAATGACAACACAGTATGACTACCTCAGTTAGGTTTATTGCTCAAGTGTGCATTAAAATCATTTTACAGTGTATAATGCTTATCTCTATACCTTATGTTTTGAGCTTTCAAGGGATGCAAATTCTATTTTACATTTCACAACTATATAACATTTTCACAATTTCACTGCTTTTTATATAGTTTTTTTATTATTGTTACACCTAAGAGATTCTTATAACAAAGTGACAACATTATAACTATTAAAACTTTCAAGGGAGGTAATTCCAGTTGTTATAAAATGTTTACAATAGACTAAGGCCCATGTCTCAATCAAACAAAGAATCTCTTTTCTAAATAAGCTACAAGTACACACCTGATTCCCCTTCTTGGTTAACTCCAAGTAAAAATCCACAAATAATTATTCCACAGCAGCCCATCGCCTTCATAGAAGTAGTTTGTTTCAGCAAAAAATAGGAGAAAATCTAGCAAGAAAAGAAAACATTTATATTAGTGGTGCTAGGATATACTGGTATACTGGTATATTGCAATACATAGCCGGGCCGATACATAATGTGATATACAAAGTTAAATGAACTACTCAATTTACACATTGCTGTGCGTGTAAATAAATCAGAAAAAGCAGAAGATCATGTTTTACCATATTTGTCATTCTTTGGTTACAAATATATTGTAACTTGCCCATAAGTCGAGTTAGCTTTTAATTGGCAGTTTTGCGATTGTTTGTGGTAAACTTTTGGCACTTTATATACAGTAGTGATGTGGCTTTATGCTATTGTTTAAGTTTTTCTGTTACATTAAAATATCTCAATACGTATTGCAATATGGGTTTACTGTATCGCAATGTATCGCAATACAAAATATTAGATCATGCAGGTCTGAATTCATATTAATTTTGTTGCAAAAACAAATAATCCATTTTTCAGTGTAACAGTTGCTTAAATCTGACTTCATATAGCGTAACAGTTGCTTAAATCTGACTTCATATAGTGTAACAGTTGCTTAAATCTGACTTCATATAGTGTAACAGTTGCTTAAATCTGACTTCATATAGTGTGCGTTGCTTAAATCTGACTTCATATAGTGCAACAGTTGCTTAAATCTGACTTCATATAGCGCAACAGTTGCTTAAATCTGACTTCATATAGTGTAACAGTTGCTTAAATCTGACTTCATATAGTGTAACAGTTGCTTAAACCTGACTTCATATAGCGTAACAGTTGCTTAAATCTGACTTCATATAGCATAACAGTTGCTTAAATCTGACTTCACATAGTGTAGCAGTTGCTTAAATCTGACTTCATATAGCGCAACAGTTGCTTAAATCTGACTTCATATAGCGCAACAGTTGCTTAAATCTGACTTCATATAGTGTGCGTTGCTTAAATCTGACTTCATATAGCGCAACAGTTGCTTAAATCTGACTTCATATAGTGTAACAGTTGCTTAAATCTGACTTCATATAGTGTAACAGTTGCTTAAATCTGACTTCATATAGTGTAGCAGTTGCTTAAATCTGACTTTATATAGTGTAACAGTTGCTTAAATCTGACTTCACATAGTGTAGCAGTTGCTTAAATCTGACTTCATATAGTGTAACAGTTGCTTAAATCTGACTTCATATAGTGTAGCAGTTGCTTAAATCTGACTTCATATAGCGTAACAGTTGCTTAAATCTGACTTCATATAGCTTGCGTTGCTTAAATCTGACTTCATATAGTGTAACAGTTGCTTAAATTTGACTTCATATAGTGTAACAGTTGCTTAAATCTGACTTCATATAGTGTAACAGTTGCTTAAATCTGACTTCATATAGTGTAGCAGTTGCTTAAATCTGACTTCATATAGTGTAGCAGTTGCTTAAATCTGACTTTATATAGTGTAACAGTTGCTTAAATCTGACTTCACATAGTGTAGCAGTTGCTTAAATCTGACTTCATATAGTGTAACAGTTGCTTAAATCTGACTTCATATAGTGTAGCAGTTGCTTAAATCTGACTTCATATAGCGTAACAGTTGCTTAAATCTGACTTCATATAGCGTGCGTTGCTTAAATCTGACTTCATATAGTGTAACAGTTGCTTAAATTTGACTTCATATAGTGTAACAGTTGCTTAAATCTGACTTCACATAGTGTAGCAGTTGCTTAAATCTGACTTCATATAGTGTAACAGTTGCTTAAATATGACTTTATATAGTGTGCATTGCTTAAATCTGACTTCATTTCACTTACCACATTGAAGACAGTTGTTAAAGACCTGCCCACATTGTAGAAGGCCACCCCAACATGTTTCAGACACAGGTTGTTAAATGTAATCATACACACAAACACTAATGATAACGGTAATGTCTGAAAAAGAAAAAAGAATTCACAGATGGTATAACTGCTATATATAGAGATACACTGCTACATATTGTACAATTAACTAGGTCAATCACACTCACAGATCTCATTGGTCACAGCAAATGACCTACTTTTTGGCAACCAATCAAATTCACTCTTTGGCTGAAACTGACTGGAAATTGCAGTCAGGTAAATCTCTCCTTTTTTGGACTTATTTTGTTATTTTGTTTTAAGTATAGGCATGGTAGGAGACATGCCGAGGTCTCTTCCAAGAAAACAAGCCAATATAAATGCTCTCATGGACGGACCTTTATAAAATTTGCTTCTTCAAATCAAATCAAATATTGTACAATTTACAAAATATATGAAAGATATCATAACTGTCCACTGAATGAGAGATAAGAGTATAACAAAAGGTAAGAAAATGCTTGTCTGACATCTGTAAAGTGTAACAGTTTTGATTCTTTACAGCAAAATAGATTTATCTTCATTCATGCCCAAGCTGTTTAAAGTTTATTTGTTATAAAAGAATAGCTGAGAAAATGCTGATGAAGAGGATTCCAATTGATTATTGTAGACATCTGTTTAATATTTTCTGTTTTACTTTCTTTCATTTATAACAGTTTAATGTTGGCATACAAGTGTTACTCTTATCGGTTTATATTTTCTTAAATATTTGTTTTGCCAGCTAATGGTTCACTTACCTACTTTAAATATATTCATGAACTTATTTTTTTTTACATTTATCCATTTTTCTTTACACAGAAATAGTAATTATCTGCATGAAACAATAACTATTGCATGAAAGTACTTTCAGAACTTTGATTTTACTTACCGCTCTGCATAGTTTAGGGTCGATGGTCATCTCTGGGAATGAAATAAAACTGGGCAGACACTTTGCCAGGTAGCTCAGCAGGAAACAGATGATTACAGTGACTAAACACTGGTACCAAGTTATAAATAATGGGGCATCCAACTGTAAACAAAGCAAAATATTCCATAATTTAGTCATGATTGTTGGTGTCTTACAGTGTAAAATGAAAAACAAATATCCCAATGGAGAAAAACCATGATATTACAGTGCTTTTAACTGCTTATAAGGATGCACAGTGAAAGTTTACAGAACAAGAGGGCCATCATGGCACTATATCGCTCACCCTAGTGCAAGTGCACTTCGCTGGTGGGTGTGGTTAATTTTGACCCCAGAGTCATGATTTGAACAAAGTAGGTGGAAGACCATTAGACAGTCTTGGTAGAGTTCCACTATTATAGACAATGCTAGATGCCAAATATCTTAGCTCTAGGCCTCGTAGTTTCAGAGAAGAAGATTTTTAAAGTTTTTATTTTTCTTAATTTTTGCCATGGCAACCAGAGTTCTGCATGGACTGGAATTCTTTGAGCAATTTTGGTAGAGCTTCATGCAAGAAACATCCCTGCCAAGTTTCATCAATATTGGCCCAGTGGTCTCAGAGGAGATGTCATTTGAAGCAAAATATTGATGGACGACAGACAATGATCCATACTAAAAGCTCACCCTGGCAAAACCAGGTGAGATAATAAATAGTAAACAGTGCAGATCCTGATCAGACTACACACACAGCTCACCACAATTTATTTTACCGGTAGTCACACAAGAAAGTTTTCACCACTTGTAAGTTTGATAAATATTGGTATCTATTCATTTAGGAGCTGCAAAGTGACATATGAAAACATAATTGCCTATAGTTGTTACAGCGTTACACATTTTGTTTTTCATTTACTCAAAGGACTGGTGCTCTTACTTAGGTCCGGCAACAGGAAGGGAGCCCTGCTCAAGACACCTTAATGCCATACGCTTCTCAGTGCCTTAGGTGTACAGGTAAATTTCTCTCGAAAGGAATTAGTTAAATAAATAACTTGTGCTGTCCCAATTAATCAGCACACAGTTTCCAATCATAATCTAACTAAATTGAGGTCCAGTACAAATGACAGTTTAATTAACCCTTACCACTCTTAATTTCGTAATTGACTTACACTATTATTTTGCTAAAAGGGGTGTGCCTCCCCCCCCCCCCCTTGAAAATTGTGGGGTCATTGTCTACATGTATATACTAAAGTTAGCACAAATAACAGGGCGCAGCACCCTGTCTCTTTTCTTGTGCACCCTGTCTCTTTTCTTGGACACCCTGCCCTTTTCTCTGGCACCCTGCTATGCCTTTTTTGACAGGACCTTTGCATTTTCAGTAAATTTGTATATTTCTGTTGGATTTAATGAAAAAATAAACATGGTTCCTTTCCTATTAGGCGTCAGTAGTTTAATAGGAGCTATATGAAATGTCCAGAAGTCAGTAAATCAGTATTGGAAATGTTAATTGAATTCAAATAAAGAGTATCTGAACATGCCCTTTCATCACAGTTTTGCTTGTTCTCAAATGCCCTTTTTCAAACAGCACCATGCCCTTTTTAAATCCTAGCTGGAACACTGATACATGATAAAAATGTATGTACTGGTATGTTGATTCATTAGACTGTCTTACAAGATTATACTTTTCAGACCACTGGCCTATTTTTCCAAATTAAATGAAGGAAAATTAGAAAATCAATCAAGCAGAATATTTCTCATTCAGATAAAAGCTTTTAAAAGAAAACTATAACATTAATAAATGCAAAGTATTATATTTGAATGAAGTTGAGTTTGAGTTGAAATTTTCTATGTGAATACATGACATTGCTTAAATGACAAGACACGGATCTGTTCATTTAAATGTAAAACCACTTTTATCCTATTACATGTTTTAACTGCTAGTCAATACAGAAAGTTGCCCTGATGGGCAAAAATCAACATCTTAAGTGAGTAATCTAGTGGAAAGCTTTTGCATAGCTGCATAATATTTATCAAAGACCACCTGACTTCATAATATAAATGGTATTATAATCACTATGGTCTTATGAATAATTATTCTATAGAGTAAAAATCCTTGATGATTTATTGCAAAATAGTTGAAATGATATAAAATTTTAGGATGCTGGTTTCAGCAACTCATTGCTGAATATCGTATTAATACTTAATACTGATGCTAATAACGCTCATGTGCAGGGTCTGCAAAAGTGTGTGTAGACCTGGAAAATGATGTGTAGACCTGCTATGTTTTTGCATAATTTTCACTACTTTTTATGAGGTATACGATATAATAATTTTAGACTAATGTTTCGGTCAATATACAGTTTTGCGGATCTGTGAAAAGATGATATTGACGGAAGACTTTTAACAGGTCCGCAAAACTATATATTGACCTCAACATTAGTCTATAATAGTATAGTGTTAACTTAAATGTACAGAACAATTCTAAAACCGACAAGTTGTAATACTAAGATCTGAGGAAAAAAGACTACACATTTTGACATAATTAAAATTGCAGTCTTACATTATTTTCATGTTAAACATATCAGATTACTCAATCAGTCAGTTTAAAACATAGTTTATGGTAATAGGAAATTTCCTTTGATGTTTAGACGGCACTGGATAGGTTTATATTTTATTGATTAACTTTATCTGTCAGTGAAACTTTGAAAGAATAAGAGAATATTTTGCATAATTATGTTGCGATGTTGCTACCGTTTTTGCTTTCAAATTAGCATTCTGAACTCATTTTTCAAATTTAACACACAAGACAAGCCACAATTACTGTCAGTAGAATATAAATTTTACTTTTTTTTGAACTGGCTCAATTTTAAATTTAATTAAACCTGACGTTGCTTGCGTGAATAGTGCAGATCATGATCAACCTGCAAGATGGACAAGTGGGTAATGTGTTAATGTACATGTATCAGTGGTCTCTCAACCAATCTCTCAGAAGTTGTGCTTTAGACTCCAGTCCTCTGAACAGCTTGTGAAAGCTTCATTCATTTGGCTTTTCAGTTTCACTGGTTTGTTTTTAAATAACAACTACCATATATATTCCTTGAAGACATTTGAATCATAAATTTCTAACCTCCCACACTTACTAAAGTCCATATATGCTACTGCATCAAGAGAAGAGTTAAATGTACATGTACACAATAGCAAACGTTAATAGAACGACAGAAATACATTTAATACATAATTACGTTCATAACATCCGTTTTAATATTTCCGATTATACCCAGTTCCTAGGTTAAATGACTGTACTTCAAAGCCCCTGGGTACATGTACAGTTTCATTGTTTGTAAACAAAAAGATGAGCTTTGTCCATTTTAGATGGTGAACTATGCCAAATTGTCTATGAGTAAACTCAGAAGGGTTTTAAAACACCAGAGATACAAAAAAAGCTGCACATACCTTTAGTTCATCACTGCTTAGGAGATACTTGTTTAGGAATACCATAGATATAGAAATCGACCTGCAAAGAAAAAGCAAAAATTAACATAAATGTTAGCTATGAGAGTCACAGAACAATGCAACAATGAAACAAAAATGCCTTTTCTCTACCTACTTTTTCTTCTTTGCTTCAAAGCTTTCAACTGTTTTCCTGTCAAAATTACTATTATATATTCTTCTGAATGCAAGCGATTTCTAAATTTCTAGCAGAATAAGGTTATTTATTGCTTCTGTAGTGTAGGGTTTACCCTCATGTATTCCAAATATAAAAGGTAAAGGTAAGTGTTTGTTTATTATAGACTAGTGCCAGGCATACGGTAACCATTATTTAATTTTTATTTGTTGCCATAGCAACCAGAGTTTTGCATAAAATGCAATACTTTGAACATCTCCGCGCCTGCAAAGTTTAATCAACACTGCCCTAGTGGTTCCATAGGAGATTTGTAATTAATGAAGAAGAAATGCAGTGGACAGGCGATGTACAACGGATGCCTAGATGGTGAGCAATCTCCAAAATTAGCTCTGACTTGGAAAGCGCCTGAAGTTTTCTTTTTTTTTCCAAAAAACAAAATTTTCCAAAAAAACAAGTTGAACCCTCTGCCGGTTCACTGGGATCAATCCAGTTATTTCTTCCCATCAAAAGACTGACATACATAAATCTAAAAATTGTAAGACTGTCATACTGCGTGATGTTTATGGTTTCCATACAACAAATATTTGGCAGTAGAATACAAAATGCAATTCAATGCATAATTTATGACAGAAAAAATACAGATCCCATCCTGCATTAGCGTAACCTTATATCATAATTTATCTTCCCATGTCACAGCTGTTGCAGTGTATTCTTCCACTGTACATCTGCGCCAATCCATGACATTTTAAAAGCAATTTTCATTTATATAAAGCATTTATTTTTGCCTTACAATATGTTTTCAAATTGATATTTATATACAGATACTGGTAAGTGCATGAATTTCATTTTACTACAAAATTTTAGTGTTCTGTACATGCTGTATAAATACATGTAATAAAGAAATTAAAGAAAGTGTCTTGGCCCGTCTTACTATTTCTATTGGGTGTCACTACATGTTGAGAATTTCCGTAAAACTTGTTCTGAGCATGAAAACACATTACAATGAATGGGTAAACCATGTAAACTGAGCTATTTTCTCAAAAATACAAATGTTCATCATTTATTCCAGGCATATTCAATTCATACGTCATAATATGTGTACCGCTAAAATAATTCATTCAGTCAATGTATGACACTCCGCTTTTATAGTTCTGTATACAACTTTAGTTTAAACTACATTGTACTAGTACAAAATCAAAGAAGTAAAATAAAAGAAATCAAGAGTCCTAGGGTAAATTTAAAGCCATGAATTCAATTTCTCCTGGACTTTATATGTTTAAAACAATCAAGGTACCGTTTATATCAACTTAAACTTACAACTTTAGTCTTTAGCAGCCTCCAATAAACACCAAGTTTAGTTAGTTTACCCCTTAATGAAGAAACAAGAGGCACCTCATAAACTAATTGGTTATATGAAGTCAAGCTTAAGTTGAGAATATGAAAAGTTAGGGACGGGGAGGATTGTCGAACTGTCAGATATTCCTTGACATATAAAATTGTCCTTTAACATGCAGGCAGCTGCCACATTGTGTCTATAAACCTCAGACTCTCTTTTTGCATGACTCTTTAGCAAAATGTAAAAATTTAAGATAAGTGTTGAGCAAAACATTGAGCTAACAAAAATGAAATGCTAGGATCGTGGAACAAACTTTTTAATGCCCTAGCTTATTTTTTAAATTTCACTTGGCAGGGTTTAGGGGAGGGGGGTGGGGACATGAATGGTACAAATCACACAACATCATACATACACCAAAGGATTGAGTTAATGCCGGAAGGTTTTTTCAAAATCACTGGGTTTTTGGACACCTCACCGGGAGATATTTTTTAGCAGGAAAACACGCATTTCTAAGGATGTATTTGACTTTTTTGGTGTATTTACACAAAAAAAAACTCGACTATTTCAAACATAAGTTTACTATTCCCGTAGTAATGGTTCACAGAAACGCATAAATCCGCATATATTTTTACACACCCTTTTTGAAAAGAATGCTAATAATCTGATGGAGATTCCACAGTTTGCAGGTCAATAATCATCGCGAAATGCAGCTGATAAAAAATTGAAGGCGTCGCCAGTTATGCACTCTCATCCAATCAGCACACAAAAGGTTTCTGATAATTTATCACAACACAGTTGCATGATCACACGGGCACCCAACAATCAATGTCTAAATTTGTTTTGGCTCTGTTACGAAAACGTCAAATCTTTTAATTTTGTTAAACTTTATGAAATGATTTAACTAGCAGCATGTTTGGAGCATAGTGACTTGTTTGCTGTTTGAAAATTTACGAATCGCCACTTACTACCCGCCTGGGAATTTGGAATTTAACTAGATTAGTAAGAAGATAGTGCCAAACTCGTGTCAACACATCAGTGTCGTCACCTTGGGAATTTGAATTTACTAGATTAGTTAGAAGGTAGTGTTCCAACCTCCCGTTTGTCACCAACAGTTTTGTGTCAATTTTGGTGTCAGGTTGTGCTTTCTCACTCTTATCTAAGACTGTACACAATTACTAGGCCTATACTTCTTTAATCAAAGTTGACTTATCAAATAAGCAAACTATACATAACACACCCTACACCATTCTACAAACTTTTTTTATCAAAATCTAAATCCTATACAACGGGTCCGAATTGACCATGTCATCTATATAGGTTGATATTTTATAAGTGTAGTGGTTATACGACACTTCCAACAACCTTGCTGCTGGGTTAACCCTTTACCCACGGGGCTTTGGTGTCCGCTTCCCATGCTGGCGGCAAGGGTTCCATCCCAGCTGGGGACATCAGACTTTTCTCCTCTGGAATTACTTCATTGGCGACGAGGATAATTCTGTGAGTGGGTAGAAGCCACCGGGGAGCGGTAACGAGCTAGAAATTGCAGAGAATGTGCAGTTGATGCTCTGCTCCAAAGTGATACAGAGGAGAAAAGTCTGATTGTTGGTTAACCTAACAGCAAGGCCGTTGGAAGTGACATACAACCACTACACTCCTCCCCTCGTTATCAATTGGTCACCTTGCAGTTTTTTTTTCAAAAATTTTAGTTTTAATACCATACATTAAAGTTTTTTTTTTGCGAGCTTCGCCGAGGCGCTGGGTTAGGGTCTAAATAATGGGAGAACCAGGCGAATATTGGGAGCACGGCATGTATGCGTACCATAGATTGGTTTAGTCTCATGGTCATGAATGATACTGTTTTCATTTCAAATTAACCAATATTAGGCAATAATATATTAGTTAAAAAAGGGGCCATTAAAATCATGAGATAATGAGCTGTGAAAATCAGTAAGAGCAGTAAATGTACATACCAGTATGCAGCTACGACTGCTGCAATTTTGATTGACTTTGACAATAAAGTTTCCATTTTGGGGGCTGCTTCTGATTCCATGAATGTTTGTTGACAAGTGGCAACGTGTAAACGAGTATGTCGTAAAAATGTCTGCTACTTTCAATTTAATAAACCGTGAACAAATCAAATATATTTATTTGTAAAACAAATAGTAATATTGTTCGCAATAAATGAGCAAAAACAAAATGCTATTCTTTGATATCTTTTTCCGATCATTATTTTGTTTGCGACATCTGCGGTTTTCCCGGAAATGTAAATAATACAGTGCTATTGATTAAACGAATATAAATTACTTGGAATAAATTAAATCAGACAAAACAGTTAATAAGCATTTGCAAAGTCAAAACCTCTTATGAAAAAATCTTCTTTAAGAAGAAAGATTGAGAAAAGTTCATTCATCTGGATTTAACTGACATCAAACAAGCTACAATAATTTCGTTTAGAAAAAATTGTAACTATAAATTTAGTAATGGTGGAATTTTCCACGTTGAAAACAAAACAATGGTATTTTTCATAGCTTGCTCTAATAATAGATGATCTTTTGCATACACATTAATAAGATCAACCATTTCAAACACTGTTCATTGATATCTTGAATAGCTTGATAAATTCATGATCAAAAGACACTTTAGAATGAAATTGCAATACATTTTCGCGACATTAACATCTTAGCACCTGATTCCCCCTGTATGATGAAATCAGTATTTGTTTTGGAAAAAATCCTTATGGTTGTTTTATCGTTACCAAAATCACATTTTTTCGTCAGACTGTGAATAGTCTAAAGATAAAGACACTGTATTTCAAAACTTTTATCATATTTTTAACACAGGCTATATCTTACTACATAACACATATATATGAGCATGCACCGTAAGAAGTGTTTTTCTTATAGTGCGTGTACACAACCCTACTGTATAGTAAGATATAGCCTGTGATTTTTAAAACAAAAAAATCCAGCATATACATATCTTTCAACCAAGCCGGTGTACATCTGGCATACATAGGCATATGCCAGTATTTTGACCCATATTTGCCGGTAACGCTCTTTTCTGCCTGGATATATGAAGTGAATAGACAGGCATACGCCAATATATGCAGGTGTGGATGAAACATGTAGCCCCCATTGTTCTCAGCTTTGCACAATGTAGGTACTGATAAAATTATTTCTATTGGGGAATTTAATTTATGATAATTCTGTATAGTTAAAAAGTTTTTGTTCATTTGAAAGGTTTGAGAGAAAATAACATTTTAACACCAAATGGAAAAGTTGTTCATTGGATTTTATTTGTAAAAAAATTGGGTGGTGAGCAAAAAAAATTAAATGTTTCTTAAATTTCTGAACAAAATATGAGCGAGCAATAAGCCAAGAAATAACATATTTAAATACAACAGGCACTCACACTGGGCTGCTTAAAAATAGACCAATAGTTAGTATTATGCCTAGTTGTGCATGGTCCATGTTTCGGGTTGTCAGGTCAAGGTCACCGGCTCAAGATAGTAAAATCTTGTGCACTTAATCTCCAAAAGCCCTGGGCACAATTTAATGATATTTCACAGAAGTGATAAGTACCATGCCTAGTTGTTCATGTTTCAGGCCAAAGATCACAAGGGCTCGAGGTAGTAAAATATTGTGTGGTCTTTATCTCCATAACACTTGGTCACAATTTAAGGATATTCCACAAAAATGAAAAGTATCAATGCCTAGTTGTGCATGACCTAATTTGGGTCACTTGGTCAAGGTTATAGGGGCTCAACCATAGCTGATCATAGCTATGAAATATTACCCAAGGCCAGTCATCACTGATCCTAGCTATAAAATATTACCCAAGGCCAATCATCCCTGATCATAGCTATGCATTTTTACCTAAGGCCAATCAACACTGATCCTAGCTATAAAATATTGCCCAAGGCCAATCAACACTAATCATAGCTATAAAATATTGCCCAAAGCCAATCAACACTGATCATAGCTATAAAATATTACACAAAGGCCAATCAACACTGATCCTAGCTATAAAATATTACCCATGGCCAAACAACACTGATCCTAGCTATAAATTATTACCCAAGGCCAATCAACACTGTTCCTAGCTGTAAAATATTACCCAAGGCCAATCATCTCTGATCATAGCTATGAAATATTACCCAAGGCCATTGAGGATTAAATAGATAAACATACAGATACAATCATGTAGATATATGAGATTTTTAACTTTGCATGATTTATCTGACAACAGACAAATTAGTTACAAAACCATTTTAATACAGATATGGTATGAGGTCAAGTAAAAGTACATACTTTTCCCTAAAGATGGAAGTTCTCTTTCATCCTTACACTAAGCAAGGATGCTGTCAGTACAATTTTCATATTGTTGGTATGATGCAGCATCTGCTTTTCACACTTTGCTGACGGCGGAAAAGACAGTGGTTTGATGGGTAACATGGCCTGAGTCTTATTTTCCACAAAACCGAGCTTTTTTAATATAATAATGTATTTTTCTCAAAACAATTTACAATATGTATTAAGCCATTTGGGAATAAAACCAATGTCTTAAATACTGTGCAAGAAATAATGACAGGGAATAAGACTAAATTTCTTGCTCGGAATTATGCAGAAGTGAAGATGAATAAACTGTTTTTTATTGCAGAATCAAAAATTAATTTACATATTGTCTTAAAATCAATTCAACACCATGACGCTAAGCACTTCACATGTTTGTAGTACAATGTATTTTAATGACAGAATAGATGAAATTTGCTACTGAAAGCTCATAGTACATAATTCATTGTTATCTTCTTGTTATTGCTTAAAAACAATTGAACAGGAATGTGAGATATTCACCACAGGGGTCCAGTCAGCCTTGCATTTTCACAGCAGGGGTCAATTAACAAGACTGGTCACTAGTAGAGTAGCTTCTGTTTATCATATTCAACTACTGTATAACTCCTTTACGTTAATTACATATTATACAGGATGAAGCTATTAAAGGGATCACTTCCAAATATTTTCTCATACAATATTAAGGCCAGTGAAATTAAAGTATCACTCAATCGGGCAAGCAGACATTCTTTAGAACAATCATATTTCTAAAAGACTAGTGGGGGGGTGGGGATTAAGGGACATTGCTGGTAGTGCCAATTATTGACTTAGAATCACAACTTCTAAAAGTCCCCTACCGTAAATTAATATGTGATAGTCACAAGTTACAATGTACATCAGTCAGGTTTTTTGTATGGAGAAGAACAGTGTTTGATTAACCATACGTGCATGTACACGTATACAAAGTATAAATTTTTAAAAAACAAAATAAATAAAAAAATTGAGGGTTGATCACATAATTGTTGTAAGACAAAGTCCTTTTTTATTTCATTCAAGTTACGACAGTTTTGCGGTCAACCCTCATAATATCTTACCCTCTGACCTACCCTAATCTTTTCAGCATGGTTCCAGAACCACTATGATATACATGTATTTCTTGAACTTATTGTGAAAACAAAAGAAATCGTCATTGATACAGCAGTTAGGATATTATTACGCCGCATTAAATCTGTATTTTTATCAGAAGGAATCATGTCTTTTATATTTTGCGGAAATTAGGCATTTTAAAATTTTTAAAGACATTTTATTGAAGAATTATAGCAGATTTCATTGAAGTAAAGTTTACTGTTTGAAGAAGGCTGTGGTATACATGTATGTATGTCTGTCAGTTTTTCAGTTGAAAAGTCAGAGGAAAACCAATCTAATTAATGATACTGCTTTTTACTTTTTTTTAAAATACCAATTTGATAATTTTATGTGGTTCAAATAATTGTACTCAAGAGATGAATATCGTTTTAATTTTTTGACAAGACGATATCAGTCATTCTATGGGCAATAATCAATATACAAAAAATCATAAACAAATTGCCCGTAGCTAGATCTGCATTTCATAAATTAGACTTTACTTTATTGTGCATCTGCAGGAAAATTTGTTTCATATTATACTGATTTAAAAACTTGAAATCTAAGTAATTTACACTATGACAACATGATTGTTTACACTTTTGAACTGGTTGATTTAAAGTCATTTTACCAGTCAGAATTTCCATATTGAGCTATAAGAACAGTGCTAAAAATGCGGTGTTAGATCTATTAAAGATTTTGTCTTATTGAAAGATCTGAAATTAAAATATACCTAAAAGAAATGGTGCATAGTCAAAAAAGATTTTCACTAATATTCTCCATGTTATATGATATAGCTAGCTCATAGAATCTATTTTGTTTGTAACTTTGGCTATGTTCATTTTTCAGGTAGTTTAACATAAAAATAAGTATTAAAGTAATAGTATGACTTCTTTACAAATGTGATGGTCATTTTCAATGGTTTATAAATATACATGTACCTTTAACAAATTTTATTGTATCTTAAAATTTTTAATTTCTGCATGAAAATGTTGATCTCTCACTGTAATGTTGAAGATCTCAGTGTTGTTCTGCCTATTCATACTTTAAAGTGGCATAGTTGTTGCAGCAGTCTTCCTGAAAAGTTTTTTAACATTGTCAAAAAATAATCAAAATTAATATACTGTATAAGCTACATTTTTTCAAAAAGAAAATAGAATCGTCTCTTTTCTGCCCAAAATCTCAATATAGAGACATTCCATCATAAATTGCTATCCACCCCTGGAGAAGTTATAAAAGAACTATATGTATGTATAAATGAAGGTTTAATTGCATTACAACACATTTTACCAGTTTTTATTGTAATTTTCAACTGAAACTTTTAAAATTTGGGATAATTCTTCCAATTAATGTATTCAAAATTGTATCCAGTTATACTGTACGGACATTACTTTAAACTCATTCATTTAAATAAAGCACTGTACAAAATGTATTTTGTATAAACTACCTGTAAAATGATTGTCAAGGTAAAAATAAATCAATAGTCGCCTATCTGTGAAAAACTATCTCGTGTTGAATTACCTCCCTTTTTTAGAAATTTTTAAAATGATATGAATAAAACTTGTATAGAATAGACACAAAAATGTTTATTTCAATATAATGGTATTTTAATGTACGATATTACCAAAAACGTTATAAAATGCAGATTAAGGACTTTAAAAAACCAAAATGAAAAGACTTAAATTTTAAAGATATATAGTAATGAGAACACTTATGAAGCGGTTCGAATCCCGGCTCGGGCAAATAAAGCTTAGTCGGTTTCTTTTGAGGCTCCTTGTACTGAGCAATCAGTACCCTTGGGGTTATTTATGCACTAATAGAAGGTGTTACACGAATGAAGTGTGATCGTGGTAGCATTGTGTACAGTATGCGGACATGGAAATGAATGAGTAACAATAATAGACACACAGGACCTGTTCACTTATAGTTTTTTAAACCGAAGTTACATGACTGCAGTAAAAAGAAACTCAGTACTATAATATATTAACCATGCTGCAAGTCATTGAGCCTTTTGTGACCAGTGCAGATCATGATCAGCCTGCACATCCATGCTGTTTGATCATATAGATAATAATTGCAGTATTCCCTTTTCAGTCAGTAAATTTTCACTGGGCTCCCTTTCACCAATTAGTAACCAGGTACTGTCCAATTGACAAGTTCATTTTAAAAATTTTGCAGGATAAGGTTACAAGTTCATTTTGCAATAACATGTATGGGCTGTCAATTATTATGCAGTAGTAATGGTTCAGCAGTCATTGGATACCTCAAATAGATACTAAAGTGTAGCTAAATAGACAACTGATTTCATTGTTTTTACAATATCCATTATTGTGGCATGCACGGTTAAGTTGGTGCCATACTTTTCTCTCCATCTTCTTCATTAGCAACTTCACATAGTCATCTGTTACTGTATGTATAATCACCCTACGAAACTTGTTAATAAAAGGATGGATCTATGTTAATGAAAAACTGAATGTGTGGAAACAAATAGACTGCTTCCAATCTATACATACAGTAAATCTCAGAAAGCTAAAGAAGCATTTATCATTCTATTTTTCTTATCTTTATAAATATTTTATAACTTTTGTGAAACTCACGAGTGTTTACGATGTTGTGTTGTCACCCAGGCGACAGAATGGAATATTTCAGATTTAATCTGATTGGGTTGGTAAGTATTGTAAATCATACAAAAATGTAGCTGAACGATCGATATTTTACCATTAACAATTATACACATGTTTCCATTACGATCTTGTGTTTTTTTCAGCTTCCGAAGTTGTTTCAATGGTTAATGGTTGGCGGAACGTTTGTCGCCGTGTGGATTGGTCTCATTCTTGGATACATAGATTCCGATATAAATGACTCGACAAAAGATGTGATACTCTTTGTAAGTTACATGGCTGTTTATCTGTTATCTAGTCATTAACTTAGACAACATTATTTCCATGATTTACGGAAGACACTTAATACATTTTAACGTGTTAAGTAAATTGTTAACTTAAAGGAAAGAACAAAGTGGCCATTGAAGATTGAAGAAAGTGGTTGCTACAGCAAAAACTCTTTATATTTCTCAATACTTACAATAGAAAGTGCTGTTTGATTCAGGAGTGATCATTAACAAAGGTTCAAATGTTTATTTCAAATTTGATATTTTGAACAGACACAGTCATGCACTTCATGAATAGGCAGTCACATGTCATGTTGCACAATGAATGAAGCCTTATTCTTTCTGTAAAATCACTTTAAGAAAACCCATCATTACGGCTTTATGGCAAGTTTGCATCCAGGATCCAATATGTCTTGGCAAGTTTCATTTAAATGCATACTGTCTGCATAAAAATTATCCATCTTAAAAAATCTTCCAAAGTGTTGGCAGCACTTCTTTTCTCGTCTTTTGCCAATGAATATAAAAAAGAATCATTGGTTGCACTTGGGGGCTAATGAAATTTACGAATCATATAATGTCAATAGTTGATTTATGAATAAAATGTATGTATAGGTTATAGGTCTATATTACAGGAATAAACAAATTTATTGCGAGGGAGCGTCAGCGAACCGATGCAATAAGTTTGTTTATTCCTGTAATATGGACCTATAACCGGCTTACAGTTTTCCCATCTACTGACAATATTTGTATTGAAATATATAGAGATTAAGGGCGGAGCTTAGCTCAGTGATGTCACAGTCTCACTTATTGGAAAAATAAGTGAAATAATTATTTTCATATTGGAGATATTGAGTCAATATGGAGAATACAATTAGCTTTTTTGAATGAAATAGGGCCATTTGATTGGATTGGAAAGTAGGGCAAACTGTAAGCACAAATGTATTATATCTGTATGTTTGTTTTTTCTCTTTCAGTTGCCTGTGTTCGTGATAATTGGGTTTGCAGTAAGTGTTATGATAGATCATATCTTATATGTGTATTTTATATGTGTATTTATATGTGTACAAATTTTAGGATAATTATCTTTCTTATGCTTCAAGAATAAAAGAGAGAATTTTTAGACAAAGACAAAAACATGCAGGCAAAAACTTTAGGGCAGCTATATTTTCTAATTCTTATTTCTGTCTTTTGCGGTTCAACATTTTGAAAAGAACAGAACACATTTCTGCTTCCATCTTACATTTAATTTAATGTTTGCATCATTTTGTAACCATGAAAAATCCTTCGCACCAAGCGGGATTCGAACTTGGGCATCTCCAGTTAATGAAGCGGACACTACCAAGTCGCCATGAAAGCTAGCTCAATGGCAAGGAAGTACAAGTGCTGTAGTATACATCTGCAAATTTTATTTCATAAGCTTTGTGCCAAAATTAAACTTGTTCACTTCGGTCATCATTTAAAGTTGTGTCTTCCATAGGAAATATGTTACTGCATAGCAGAGTGATACTGCCTCATGTCCAGATGGCTTTATGTCCATGTCTTTGTTTATCTTGAGAAATTCTGCTTTTTGTCGTGTTTATGGCTTGTGTTTATTTTACAGTAGATATTAAGATGTTCAATGTACATGTAAAAAACAGAATCTGGTGGCAGTGAGATATTGATGCATTTATTGTAATTTTTACTTCAGATCTATTCCGTCGCTGTGATATCATACAGGGTTGCCACATTTAACGACTGTGTGAAGGATGCAGATGAATTAAAAAAGGTAAGGATTTTAGTGTAAGAATCCGGGACATCACAAGTTTGAATCTCATCTGTGGTATTTGGCTGTGACATCGTTATCACCTTCTCTCGAAGTGAGAACTGGTCAGATTTCAAGGAAGCGGGTGTTGGAAGTAGTTAAAATATGTTGCATGAATTCAAATCTACAGTCACTGTTTTAACTAATCTAAACCTCTGCAGATTAGATATAATTGACGTGACAGAAGTACTGTTTATTGTTTGCACATATATAGAGGATATTTCGTTTGTGGATATGGAATATATATCAACGAAAAGTGATTATGATTTTGATATTATTCACAAGCTTAAGTGAAAATTGTATCGCTTTTGAGTTGAGATATCTTCTGTATCCACTCAAAACAAATTGTTTTTTCTTATTTTTATGCTAACTATTAAAATATGTACATATGCCATTGAAAAAATTAGTTCTGGCAGACCTGTATCACCACACTCTGACTGATAAAAAGATCTATATCATCACACACTGCCTGATTAAATATTTCAATGATAGAACACAGTACAGTAAACTCCGTATATAAAGACTCTGGATATAGCGATAATCCGGATATAAGGATATAAGGTATAATATAACACATTTTCTCGGCTTGATTTTTTTTTACTTTATTTATTTTACATGAAAATGACATACGGATATAACAAACACTGGATGTAAGGAACATATTTAGATGGTCCCAAGGAGTTCGTTTTAAACAGAGTTTACTGTATTTCATTAGTGAACATGAAATAAAAAGGCTTTTGATGATAACAGGATGATTCATATACTTTTGACTTAGCCCTGAAAAAGAACATGCAGTTTCCATAATCTTTTTAGCTCACCTGGCTACGCCAGGGTGAGCTTTTCTGATCGATGATTGTCCGTCGTACGTCGTCCGTCAACATTTTGATTCAAATGACATCTCCTCTGAAACCTCTAGGCCAATGTTGATAAAACTATGCAGGAATGTTCCTTGCATGAAGCTCTACCAAAATTGTTCAAAGAATTCCATTCCATGCAGAACTCTGGTTGCTATGGCATCAAATAGGAAAAACTTTAAAAATCTTCTTCTCTGAAACCACAAGGCCTAGAGCTTAGATATTTGGCATGTAGCATTGTCTAGTGGACCTCTACCAAGATTGTTCAAATTATGACCCGCGGGGGTGGTCACTTAGTTTTGCATAGGAATATATAGGAAAAACTTTAAAAATCTTCTTCTCTGAAACCACAAGGCCTAGAGCTTAGATATTTGGCATGTAGCATTGGCTAGTGGACCTCTACCAAGATTGTTCAAATTATGAGCCCCGGATCAAAATTGACCCCGCACGGGGGGTCACTTAGTTTTACAAAGGCTTATGTTGGCTAGTGTACCTCCACCAAGTTTGTTCAAATTATGACCCCCGGGTCAAAATTGACCCCGCACCGGGGGTCACTTAGTTTTGCATAGGCTTATATAGGGAAAACTTTAAAAATCCTTTTCTCTGAAACCACAAGGCCTAGAGCATAGATAATTGGCATGTAGCATTGCCTAGTAGACCTCTTCAAAGTTTGTTCAAATTATGCCCCTGGGTTCAAAATTGACCTTGCCTGGGGGGGATCATTTGTTTTACAAAGGCATTTATAGGAAAACTTATTTTGTATATAACATTATCTAGTGATCTTCCACCAGGCAAGTGGACTTGTACCAAGGTGAGCGATATAGGGCCATCTTGGCCCTCTTGTTTTTCTCTCCTCTTACAAAAATGTACTGACTAACTTAATCATGAGTTATACATGTATAAAATATACAAGGCTAGACTGAACAGTAGATTTAACACCCCATGGCTAGTTAAGTTTGACAGTTTGTGTTAAATGAAAGCCACAATATGAAAGTCCAATGTAAAGTCTGTTAAATTATAGTAACTACATGTATTTTAAATATACATGTACAACAATGATTTTTGTACTATTCTACAGGAAAATCTGGAGTTTGTAAAGTCAAAGTGAAATGATTAGGAACAAACTGCAGAATTTAGTTATGAATGAAGCAGTACAAAATGGCAAGTTTGTGCCATGCACATCTGAAAAATATTTTAAGGGTTTATGTTATTAATAACACATTGATAGAGGACATTTAGAGGGAGTATTTTGACCAAGAACCGTGTCTCTGGCTAACTCAGTTTTTGCATTATCTCCCTTTATGAAATATACTTGTCAGGAGCATAACTCGATTATTTTGCAAGGCATTGAGTTGATATTTCACACACTGATAGAGGATATTAAGAGTGAGTGCAATGACTGCGATCCAAAACTCTAGCTGACCCCATTTTTAGCTCACCTGAGCTGGCTCAGGGTGAGCTATTAGGATCGATGAATGTCCGTCGTCCGTCCACATTTAGTTCGTTAACGCTCTAGTGGTCACATTTTTTCCTCAATTGTCACGAAACTTGGTCAGGATGTTTGTCCCAGTAATTACTCGGACGAGTTCGAATATGGGTCATCTGGGGTCAAAAACTAGGTCACAGAGCCCAAAAATAGAAAAATCTTGTTAAGGCTCTAGAGGCTACTGTTTCAGTCCAAATATCCTGGCAATTTGTCAGAAAGGTTGTTTCTATGATTTCTAGCTCAAGTTTTAATATGGGTCACCTGGGGTCCAAAACTAGGTCACACAGCCCAAATATGGAAAAACCTTGTTAACACTCTAGAGGTAACATTTTCAGCCCAAATATCCTAGAAATTTGTCAGAAAGGTTGTTAAGTTGATTTCTAGCCCAAGTTCGAATATGGGTCATCTGGGGTCAAAAACTAGGTCACAGCCCAAATATGGAAAAACCTTGTTAACACTCTAGATGTTACATTTTCAGCCCAGATATCCTTGAAATTTGTCAGAAAGTGCAGATCATGATCAGACAGCAAAATAATGAAAGTGCAGATCATGATCAGACAGCTAAATTATGAAAGTGCAGATCATGATCAGACAGCTAAATAATGCATAGCAAACAGTGCAGATCATGATCAGACAGCAAAAAATAAAAAGCTGACAGTGCAGATCATTACCAGCCAACATACAATGAATAGCTTACAGTGCAGATCATGATCAGACAGCAAAAAAATG
Source organism: Saxidomus purpurata (assembly GCA_022818135.1). Taxonomy (NCBI): domain Eukaryota; kingdom Metazoa; phylum Mollusca; class Bivalvia; order Venerida; family Veneridae; genus Saxidomus; species Saxidomus purpurata. The sequence goes on from JAFMSR010000008.1 coordinate 8,102,103, forward strand.
AATAGCCAACAGTGCAGATCATGATCAGACAGCAAAATAATGAGGCCTAGAGCTTAGATATTCAGCATGTGGCAATAATTGACTCTCTACCAAGATTGTTCAAATCCTGACCTCAGGGTCAAAATTAACCCTGCCTGGGGGGGGGGTCTTTTGATTTTACATAGGCTTATTAAGAGGATATCATGAGCCAAAGGTAAAAATTGATCCTTTCTGCTATTAATAACCTTTTTATTTTTGCCAATGGTAGACAGGTGAGCGATACAGGGCCATCATGGCCCTCTTGTTTAATTATCTCCCTTTATCGTATGAAATTATTCTTGTCCAAAACATAATTAAAAATCCATTGAACAGGTTAACTTAATATTACACAAAGTGATAGAAGATATGAAGAGGATGTTAAGTAACAGTTAACTAATAACCTTGACAGTACTTTTTAGCTCGACTTTTCTATGAAAAGGGGAGCTATCCTACTCGCCCCGGCGTCGGCGTTGGCGTCACACCTTGGTTAAGTTTTTCGTACCACCCCACTTTATTTCAGAAGTATTAGAGGTATGGCTTTGAAACTTACCATACTTGTTTACCATCATAACCTCCATCTACAGACAAGAGTACATAACTCTGTCAAGGTTTTTGACAGAATTATGGCCCTTTTTTTACTTAAAAAGTGTATTGAGCTTAGTTAAGTTTTTTGTACCACCTCACTTTATTTCAAAACCATTGGAGGTATTGCTTTGAAACTAACCATACTTGTTTACCATCACGACCTTCATCAACAGACAAGAGGACATAACTCTGTCAAGGTTTTTGACAGAATTATGCCCCTTTTTTACTTAGAAAATACATTGAATATGGGTAAAATCCACTTATTGCCTTAACCCTTTGAGATATTGCTTTGAAACTTTTAATGCTATTTCACATCATTACCCCCATCTGTACGCAAGAGAAGGTAACTCTGTCAGGGATTTGTTTTAAAAATTAAGGCCTTTTATCGACTTAGAATCTTGGTTAAGTTTTTCGTACCAGTCCACTTTTTGACTGAACTGTTTGAGATATTAATTTGAAAGTTGGAATACTTGTTTACTATCATGATCCAAAAACATGGGCAGGAGAAGGTAATTCTGTCAAGGATTTTATTTGAATTATGGCCCTTTTTGACTTAGAATTTCAGTTAAAATTTTCATTCTTGTCCACTTGTTGACTTAACCATTTGAGATATTACTTTGGAAGTTGGAGTTCTTATGTGCCATCATGAGACCTATCTGTAAGCATGAGAAGATAACTCTGTGAAAATGTTTCTTGATTTGTACTTAGAAATTCCTAGTTAAAGTCTTGTGTGCCCTTAACTGTCAAAGTTTTGTTTTATAGGCAAGCACTAAAAAAGTCGAGCGCGCTGTCCTTCTGACAGCTCTTGTTTTCTTGAATTATCCCCCTTGATCATGTAAAATAATGCTTGTAGTTAATATAGTTCGGAATGTGTCACTTCTGTATGAGTTAAGTAATGGAAACTAGCTCTTGATTTGTGACAAAGATGGAAAATGGGGACATCCGTGTCCAATAAACATAATTTTAGTTTCAAACAAGGATAATTTTGCGGCATTACCTCCCTTTGTTGCAATACGGTCTTAGCTGTAATTCATTGTAGTAACAGCTACTACCTTCCTGAACCATTAGGGATGTTTTTGCTTGTACTCTAATTATCTTCATTTGTCTTTCATCTCTGCAGGAAATAGAAGATGCAAGAAAGGACCTGTCGTCAAAGGGCTTCAAGTTTGATTGATGAGAACGAAGACTAGATTTTTACGCCATAAAAAAAAGGGACAGATCTGAATCAGGAACATCGGCAAATGTTTGAAATTTAAATGGACATGTTTTGTGATATACAGATAGTAAGATAATTAACAGTTAAAATGTGATGTATAAAGTTATTATAAATACAAAATTTAGGGTTGACACTTAACTGTTAAAGTCCCAGGATCACAATTACAAGTAGCTTTTATTTTACCAAGAAAGATGGCTTACCGGCAGAAATGATCTTTATTTGTACAAAAAAATAATTCACTTTAACATAATTTATTACATCTTTTAAAATCATCTAATAAAGTATTGCGTTTTTAGCTTCATTCCCAGCCATAATTCACTAGGACTATTTAGAATGGTAATTATAATGTTAACTTTTGCATTTGTTATGGAAACTTAAATAAACATGCATTTGATATAGGTTATGTATAAATGGAAATTTATAAAAACCTATTGAGAAATATTATCCTAGAGAAGTGGTTTCAGAAATTTCCCCTAGAGCTTCAGTGATATATTTTATGAAAAATTTGGTGAAAAATTTGGTGAAAACTCCCCAGTGGTATATCGTTGATTAAAACACAGTCAGGAGTTCTGATACTTAGTAATTAAATCATGAGTGTGTACTCCTGACTTGAGTATTACTTTTACTCTATATTTATATGGGAAAAATTGTTGATCATGTTGAAATTGGATTTTGTAACCACTTCCTGAATATTTGGTCAAAATTTTTAAGGTGATTTGAGCTAGTTTGTGTTGTACAAAACTATCTTTACCTCATTCCAAGCATAACACTAATGCTAAAGATTCTCATCAGCGTCAAATGAAATAGGACAATGCTCTTGAAAAAAGTCTTTTCAACCAGTGAGTCATTTTAATAAAATACATCACATAAAACTATTGTCTTAGACTGTTGAAAGTTGAAATTAATAACATGAGAGTGTGTTGTTTATTAGTGTGATATTTTCTACAAATACAGAAGTATGATAATGTGCAGATCATTTGAAGGGTCCAGAGCTTGTCTTGTTCTATGTTAGTTACATTACGCAAGCATGTTTTTTTCTTCCTGTATGTACATGTGTGTTCATATAGTGTTTATATATTACTGAGATTGTTATTGTTCATTTTTTATCCTTGACTATTTCTGTGTCCAACTTTTCACTTGTATTCATCTAGTTACAGTAAACTCCGTATAAAACGACTCCGGATATAGCGAAACTCCGGATAAAAGGAACAAATTTTCGCTGCCCGATTTTTTTTCTTTCTTTATTTTATATGAAAATGATATATGGATATAACAAACTCTGGATATAAGGAACACATTTAAATGGCCCCAAGGAGTTTGTTATAAGCAGAGTTTACTGTAATCTTCTTCCAACGTAGATGAAACTTGAATAGAACTTGCATGGTTGCCATGGTGTTGGGGTAAAGCACACAGTCATTTAGAGTTGTTAATATAAGATGAAAGAACTGATCTATTTCAACTAGTAAATAGAACATTCAATCATTTTTAAATTTAGTAGCTGCTGGTGCCATAGATGCATCAGTAAAGTATAAATACAGTACAGGTACCAAGGACCCTGATGTCAGAGTTGATAAGTATGTTTTAATGAAGAAATCCATAAATAATCAGTACATGTATATTAAAAAATGAGCCATGTTGTAGGAAAGCCAACCTGTGAAAATTCACGAGAGTATGAATCATGATCAACCTGTGTGCATGAACAGTCTGATACCAGTTCTGATCTTGATTCATACTTCTAACATACATGTTTATTATATACCTAACATTGATGCATACAGTATGTATTTTCCACAAAAAATCAGTGACAAATCCATCATTACAGATCAAGTACATGTAAAAATCTGATCACAGCATAGTTACTTTATTTATTTGGTAAATGGACATTATCCCCTAGGACATTATCTAGGACATTATCTCCTTAGCTCAATTTTGTACATGAGAACATTAGCCGCTTTATAGTTTTGCAAAAGCTCATCAAATTATCTTTCTCAATACACCTGCATAATGATTATCTCTATATTCTAATTTCTTTGGCAAAATTAATAAATCAAACAACAAAAACTTTCAATTTCAACTTTATGATGATACTAAATCAAATTTGAAACTTTGAAGAGCGAAGGGGATAATGTCTGCCTTTGCAAAATAATGAAAGGGCTGAATGTGTTCTTCTGCAAAATTGAGCTATGGGGATAATTTTCTAGGGGATAATGTCCTACACTCAATTTATTTCATTTGAATGCATTAGTTTATTGTTTGTTCAGGAAACCTTTATTTTAAAATCACATTTTGTTACTTTGTTACAAGCATTTGTTATAAGGGATATGGTTTTATAGTCTTTAAAATGTTAGTTTGTTGGATAAAAAGATTTATAACTTCATGATTTATGTAGTGGAATGAGTTAGGTGCCAAAATAATGGTGTAAGACTGTGCCATGTGGTATAAACCTGCCATTTTAGGCAAGTTTTAATTTAGTGTCAAAGAAATAATGATTCTAGTTTGTATATAAATAAAAACTGAAGTCAGTATGTAAAAATACTCATAAATTATAATGATCATTGAGAATTGTTTACCTTTAAAAAGTTTTTTTCTGGCTGGCATCTCCTTAGAGAAATTGGAGAAAATTTGAAATCTGTAAGATGCAGTTGAGATGTGAATTTTCCATGTAGGGTTGTGATGTATTGATGTTTGCAACAGAAGTACTGGCAAAATACAGTTTACTATTGTATTGGTATGTTCTACTTATTACATGTTTCACAACAAGATACAGAATATGCAACAAGATAAGGAACTTGTTGCAAGATTTACTGTTACCCATTGGTGGAAAGTGAACTTGATGCAAGGTTAACTGTTACTCATTGGTGGAAAGTGAACTTGTTGCAAGATTAACTGTTTACCCATTGGTGGAAAGTGAACTTGATGCAAGATTAAATGTTACCCATTGGTGGAAAGTGAACTTGTTGCAAGGTTAACTGTTTACCCATTGGTGGAAAGTAGTTCTACTTATTTTCACCAGTGCAGATCATGATCAGTCTACAAGTCCATACAATGTGATCATGATCTACACTATCTGCAATTCAGCCAGTAAATTTTCATTGAGCTCACTAATGTACAGTTATTGGTATAGTCCCAGCTGATGAACGTCATTTGAAGAAATTTAATGGAGTAAGGTAGACCTATAGCTAGCGCAGATAAAATTTATTGTTAGGAACAATCATCCAGTAATATTACATATATAAGTTGCAACAGCTATATTTTGTATGTGATAATTGCGTTTGTGACAGATCCATTTTGTAAGATTGTCATCTTTTGATTTACAGGTAGTTGCTATAGCAACTGTATGTGTGAAATGTGTAAATGCTGGTCATTTACAATATGTACGTTACTATGGTGACTGCTTTCAAATTACCTTTATGATTGTCTGTTAGAGAATGTTTTTAGAACATATGAAGGTTATATAATTATATACATCTGTTTTCATCATACAAACATTTCCCAGATGACAGCAACATGCAACTGTTTGAATTGACAATTTAAGAAGTTTTTTTCTTATAATGTATGTGTATTGGAAATTGCGAATAAATTGTTAAAAAGAGTGAGAGGTATTTTCTATCTGACAAAAATTCAGTTGATCTTGCAGGGAAAAAGAGCATAATTGCTTTTCGGGGGGCCATATTAATTTATTATTTACAGAGAATATCTGCAGGAAATATTTTACTTACCAATTTTTTGTTATATACTGGTAAATCAAAATTGAGCCGACTGGTTCTCCCCCATTGTAAATTGTAATTAGGTCTGTTACTTCACATGGACATCAGGAAAACAAACTTAATCCTTGTATTTTAGTACTTTACCTGAAATATTTGTCGAGAAAGTATAACTACTCTCATACTGAACATTGATTTGGAGGTAACGTCTGAACTATTTTTACGCACTAAAATTATCAAACCATTCATGAAAGAGAGGCTGAAAACGCTAGAGTATTTTGTGGACCTTTTTTTTGTGTGGTTTTATCCAATTAAAAGGTGTTTTACAGAGTATTTTTCATATACATTCTACTTGCCATTTCATATTCTATATACATGTATCCGTATTTAATGTGATCATGTAACTTTAATGGAGGTATGTTAAATAGAGCTATAATGACAAACATGAAAACACATTTCGGTCTTTTTTTAAGCGTTTATTGCAGATAATCTTAACAAAGACAATGTGAACACGACAAATTAAGGTTTTTCCTTAACACAGAAAATAACAACACAGAACAAATACTGGAATGGTTCTGATATATATCTACAAGATTTTCCAATTACCAAAGGAATTTTATGAAACAACTCAACAAATCTTATTTGATCAGTGTATAGAAAAAGAAGTGTGGAAACATAAGAACATTTTAACAACACGGCTACCATTCTATCTTATTACTAAATTTACAGACTGTAAAGCCGTTAATTTTTGTGGGGCATTTATTTTCATTTTTTTCATAAACGGGAATTGAAGATCCAATAATAAAAAGCCTGACTTTACTCTTTTCTCTCAACATAGTTAATGGAAATACACCAATTCAATTACCCACAAAACTGTATTTCATTTGAACAACACAAAACTTTATGTCCACGAATTTTCATTAATTCACAGTATTAGCTTATTGTTCATTTGAATTTATTTCAATCGATTAACAATGCGTTCAAATAATGTCAAAAGATTCTGAATATTCTGCCCCGCTTACATAAAACTGATTAAAAATAGTCTTGTTAGGTGTATTCAGAAATATTGCAAAACACCGATGCGAAGACAAAGATAACAAAATGTGAATAATGCCATAATTTTATCTGCTTTCAAAACAAACTGGTTAGAGGGAGGATGAATTAACAACAATTATCTAAAATGAAAGACTTAATCAAATGAAAAGAGTTGTGGATGGTTTCTGTATAAAATATACTCATCTGCTTAAATGTAACAATTCGAAATAATTGTATTACTTGACTGAAGACAAATAATTCACAATATGGTTTTCATAAAATAACTAAATCACCTCTCTATAAATAGTGTCAGATAGTTTAAAGCTGCTCGCTCTCAGATTTTGGTTAAAAAAATTAAGTTCTTCAAACTGTATGAAAATAACAATTTTAGAACATATAGTCATATAAAAAGGTTCCAGTATAAATTCCTGTCACATATATCTGTACATTTGAAATAATACGATACAAAATAATAAGGCGTTGCAAACGCTTTTGAAATTCCAATATAAATATATTGTGTAGTGGTGCCATAAAACCAGCATTTTCAATAAATTTTTGCAAATTCCTACCTAGATTTTTACTTCTATTGTTGATTCTAGCCTTTAGTTTTATATTTATGTACATGTATTAGTATGTCATTTTTGAAAATTTTATTTTTTTTCAATGGCAACCGAGAGCGAGCAGCTTTAACACCCTACTAGGCCATTATGGATACAAGATATTTGATTTTGAGCATTCTGTTTTATGGTAAAACACTTTTCAAATGTCTTTGAATTTAGTTTTTGCAGTGCGAATTACTGGCATAGTTTTGTGATATGGAAGACCGAAGATAAAAATAGAACAAGTAGCTTGTTAATGCAACAACATGAAAGGTGGTGGCATAATATCGTAATATCTACTTAAATATGTTTTATTAACAATTTCTTGCCAAATCTGTATCTACAAATGTATTATGGCTTTTGGGTAAATCTACACATAAGTGCAAATCTATCTATAATACCCTGATTTGTGCAAAGGGGCGGAGCTTAAAACTGTACTCTATTTGAAATATAGAACAGCTTCAATAGAGCAGTACAGGAAACTGGCCATGATACACATCAGAAAGAGAACTGTTTGCTCGAACAATTACATTAGTTCAAGGAGGCTTACTCAATCATTCAATAACGTAATTATTTTCGCCAACAGTACTCTACCTATTTATAACTAAACAAAACCTTAGTAACTGATGAGTTTAAACATGATATAATAATATGTAAGAATAATTTTGGAAAAGTGCATTTACGAATACCAAGTGTGCAAAGATATCAAGGTACACTGTACAAACAAGAGGGCCATATATCGCTCACATATGTCGCTGGTTGCTATAGGAACTCATTGGAAGCTAGGTTTTTCCTATAACTCCATATACAGACAAGGAACCACCCCCCTTGGAGATAGTGGTAAATTAAATTTTGACTTCAGGAGTCTTGATTTGTAAATTCCTTGTAGAGATCCACTAGACAATGCAAGATACCAAATATTTAAAGAATATTTTATGTGTTTTCCTATATAAGTCTATGTAAAACAAGTGACCCCTGGGCTGGGCTAATATTGATCCCAGGGGAGATCTTTGAACACACTTGGTAGAGCTCCACAAGACAATACTTCATACTTAACATCTAAGCCATAATCCTTGTGGTTTTGAAGAACAAGATTTTTTTTAGTTTTTCCTATATCAAGTGATCTCCGGGCTGAGTCTATTCTGACCCCATGGCATAATTTGAACAAACTTGGTAGACGTCCACTAGACAATACTACCCACCAAATATCTAAGCTCTAGACCTTGTGGTTTGCCAGAAGATTTTTAAATGTTTTCCTATATATGTTGATGTATAACAAGTGACCCCCTTGCGGGGCCAATATTTGGGAAGTGAACTCAAATAAAATGTACCTTTAAAAAATTTGGTAGGTAGAAAATAGTAAACTTATTTTCTACTTCAGTATTTGAAAGAAATGGAATATCTTTAAAATCACCAATCAATTTATCGTGGCATATCACAAAATGGACATTTGATGGTCCTGAAAGATTCTGAAATAATTTAATAATTATTCATAAGTCATCATGAAAAAATCAGTTGCCCTTTAACAACACTAAAAATATAGCTTTATATGGTGAACCTGTCCCTTGCTTATAAAAGTGTCCTGAGCACAATCTCATGTTCAGCACAAAGTCATGCTCAAGTTTTATGAAGTTAAATCAAGTTATACCTTTTTACAAAGTCTGGTTCCCTAACAATAATCAGAAGGTCTGTTATTGAGTCTATGTATCTTTATTTTAAACCTAGCTGACTTTATAAATATATACAACTTGATTTCACTTCGTATTACTTGAGCATGATTTTATGCATGCAACTGTACTCAAGAAACTTTTATAAGTACTGGGACAGGAGTATTTTACAGAGTATAACTCTACAGTGCAGTGTACAATAAAATGGAATGTCAGTTTAAAAGTATTTCACATTAGCAATATAAAACTTTTTAAAAAGGTCTTTTTTTAAAATACAAACATATCATCAACATACAATTTGTCTTTACTTTCATAAGCAACACATTCCTTGTGCTTTCCATACATTAGAAGGTGTCTGATATAATCAACCAAATGTTATTTATTATCAGCTACCACAAATAAGTAATAAATAATAATCAAGCCTCAATATCAATTACCCTGCAAAATATCTTAAATGGACTTGTCCATCTTCAAACTTTAATATGGATCGTACCTTTAATTGCTCAAGGGGTCCTCATTGAAAATTTACTTCCTGAATAGTAAACAAGTGTAGATCATGATCAGACTGCACAGTTAGCCATGCTGATCATGATCTACACTGGTGGCGTAAGCAGAATCAGTTACTGCCAGCATGGTATAGATTAAAAGTATGAAAGAAATTGCTTTAGGATACTGTTTATTTATTTGACAAGTATTAATAGATCACACTGACCCAGCTGGACGTTTTCACCATCTGTCCTGTTATACAGCATCCAAACAATTATTTATTTTTGGAAACGAGGAAGCCCTATTACCTTATTAAGCAAATGTGCTATAATAAAATGTACGTAAAGCAATAAATGTATATAAAACTACAAAATATGAATTTAAAAGTGCAAATTTATAAGAACAATGAAAATGTGCTGATTATATTTACAGAGATGTGGTTAGCACATGTTTCACCTTGTTGCTTAATCAAAACTATCAGAAACCAATACATTCAAAGCTTATTTAACTTAAGCTTTTTATATTAGCATTTGTGCCAACTATTAACGTGACGTGACAACTTTGAAGCTTTACAGGTCGCAGCAGACACCAGTAACCATGACTGGCTTAAGCAGGCATCTTTGTAGAAACACCAACCTCCTGGTTGCCGAAGGAAAAGCTTCATTACATGTAATGATTTTATGAAATAGAAATAAAATCTACAGTGGCATGAAGGGAAAATGGACAGTTACTGTCACTGTGAGAGAAAGATGTCCCCGCAAAAAGGGGTTAGATACCAAGGTGTGACCTTGACCTTTTGAGCTGAGGACAGGAGTATAGTGTGTGACTTACCTTCCTATAATAGACAAGAGATGCTTGTAGAACATGTATGCAAACCTACTGGCAGCCAATCAACCAATTCTGTTAAAGTCAATGTGACCTTGACCTGATGAGCTTAAAATTAATAGGGATAGTATACTAGTCATGACCAACCTACCTACAAAGTTTGACAATACAAGGCCAATGCATTCTCTGGATATTGATCAGACAAGGTTTGTTTCTGTTGAAGGTCATTGTAAATTTAACCTTTCACCTAATGCCCTCAATTGAGGTCATGTAATAGTAACAACAAATCTACCTACAAAGTTCGAGGAAACTAGGCCAAAGCGTTCTCAAGATATTAATCGGACAAGATTTTTGTGTTTAAAGTCTCGGTGACCTAGACCTTTGACCTCAGAATCGATAGGGTTCATCTACTAGTCATGATCAACCTATAGTTTGAGGACAATAGGTCAAGTATTCTCCATTCATTGACCAGACAAGTTTTTTCAGTTGAAGGTTACTGTGATGTTGGCCTCTGACATGTTGACCTCAAAATCTAGAGGGGTCATTTTCTTATATGAACAACCAACCTACCAAGTGTAAGGAACCTAGGCCAAATCATTCTCTATTTATTGAGCAGACAATTTTCTTTCTATTGAACATCAGTTTCACTTTGACCCGTTGACCTAAAAATATATAAGGGTCATCTACTGTTAATGACCAACCGACATACCAAATACCAAGTTTAAGGAACCTAGGCCAAAGAGTCTCTAGTTACTGATTGGACAAGGTTTAATAACTGACAGACAGACAGACAAACTGGATGGTATGTGCAAACCAATATACCCCTCCACTTTCGATGGTGAGCATAATTATACTCTACAATACTGTTAAGATTGACTGAAAACTCACATAACAAGTAAGGAATATATTCAACTGAGACACCTTCTGAATTAATATATGGACAAATAAATTAATGGGCAGTGTGATATGCAACATAGGCATTAAAAAGATCAATAGATCCTTCCTGCCCTCGAATATCATAATTGAGTAAGACAAATATTGTATATCAGTGCAAAAAGTCTTTTAAAATTACTGATCTAACATTAACAATTTCCTATTCATTGAAATCATAAGGCAGATCTGTGTACCCTGGTCTGAGTAAATCGAAGCTATACTTCAAACCATCAAAGTGAAAGACATTTGTTATTGTGAACATTTGGACAGAGTAGCTCTTTAATCAATCGGAAGTAACTGACTTTTCATGTGTAAAATTTTTAAAACTGAATGTAATTGAAAAACCTGGGTAACACCGCTGGATGCTCCTCAAAGCCAGCCTGCTTTTTCAGACGAAGAGTAAACAAGTTCTTGTTCTTGCAAATAAAAACTTAACAAGTTTCAGAAAAAACATCAAAATTGTAACTGTAGATGAGCAAAATAAAATGATAAAGGGATTTATTATATACCTATAAATATTCTGTCAAAACTACAGCCTTTATTCAACCATCAAATACGGCCTGACAGAAAAAAATCTGTTTGCATGTGTAATACACTGTATAGCGCCACTTATTTGTAAGAGTGCATTCAATTGGCCATAAATGCACATGGCGATAATACGTCCCTTTTGACTGGGTCGTTACTACTTGTTTATAAATGACGTCAATAAAATAACGTCCGCACAAACATATATTTAGCCTAAAAAGGATTTTTCTTCAATATTATGCTTAAAATGTCATTTTAATTTAGTTTACTCGTGCAGACAAGCTTCAAAAGGTATATAATAAAAGGGTTATCAATATAGTAATGTGATCCATAAGCCAGATGGCTTCGTCGTCGGTCGGATCATACCCGCCGGCCACCACCCGTAAGATCCGACACACGACTCGAGCAAATCTGGCATCCTGGATCACATTACGATACTAATAACCCTATTGTATTCAATCATAGGCCCAGATAAAGTTATGAAGACAGTTATGACTCTTGAGCAGTGCACTTTCTCTCAATATCCTCTTTCATGGTAATTGTTAGCAGCCAGCTGTTTAAAGTGACCACTTTTGCTTTATATGCCTGGCTGGCTGTATATCACAAGATCACCTTTCTACTGTTCAAATGTAAATAAAACATGTCCCTAATCATTAAACAGATTTAGCCGTGTAAAGATAAATGTGACTATATGTTTATCATCCCCCGTATCTTCCTCTTCTATGTGTATTCTGTGTAAACACTCGCTCAGTTCGGCATATCTATGTTTGTGTTCAACATAGTCGGCATTCTGTAGGTACAGCTGCATCAGCTTTAGGTGAGCACTCCTTTGCTGCAACAGGATAAGACATTTGTTGTAACAGGATAAGACATTTGTTGTAACAGGATAAAACATTTGTTGTAACAGGATAAAACATTTGTTGAAACAGGATAAAACAAGTGTTGTAACAGGATAAAAAAAGTGTTGTAACAGGATAAGACATTATTAGTAACAGAATAGAGCATCTGATCGTGTCTGAAAAAATAGTTGTGGTAAGCAATAGATACATGTAAAAAAACAAAGCTTTAATAGAATGATGTTTTTTATCGCTTCACCAGCTAAAATAATTTATAGTGATGAAAATGTTTGTAACAGAAAAACCTTTGCTGCAACAGCATAATACAGTTGCTTTAAACACACAAAACCAAAGGAATTTATTTTAAGTCTATAGTGGTTGAGGTGGGGGGGGGGGGGGAGGCATGTGCCTTTAGTGTCAACAATATTCTGTCTGAACCTCTATTGTCTGACCTTGATATTTTATATTACTACACTCCACACTGAAAGAAAGAAATAGAATTAAATAAAGAAAGCACTGAAAGCTTAACACACTTACCTTGTCACCAGGTGGCAGGTCTATAAGATGACTTACCTTATCACCAGGTGGCAGGTCTATAAGATGACTTACCTTGTCACCAGGTGGCATGTCTATAAGATGATTTACCTTGTCACCAGGTGGCAGGTCTATAAGATGACTTACCTTGTCACCAGGTGGCAGGTCTATAAGATACCTTGTCACCAGGTGGCAGGTCCATAAGATGACTTACCTTGTCACCAGGTGGCAGGTCTATAAGATGACTTACCTTGTCACCAGGTGGCAGGTCTATAAGATAACTTACCTTGTCACCAGGTGGAAGGTCTATAAGATAACTTACCTTGTCACCAGGTGGCAGGTCTATAAGATGACTTACCTTGTCACCAGGTGGAAGGTCTATAAGATAACTTACCTTGTCACCAGGGGGCAGGTCTATAAGATGCCTCAGTATTATATCTATGAGAACTCTAGCATCATTTGTGTACAATATATTAGCCGTGCCTGGAGAACTGTACATGTCCTGCAGTAACTTCATGACAGAATTTGGCTGCCGACGCTTGTGCTCAAACATCTGAGCGGGATCCTCTGAAAGTCAAGATTTTTATACCAGTATAAGATTCTTGAATCTTTTTGGTTACAGGTCACATGATAAACTGGGTATCAGATAAAAATGTGTAATGTTGTTAAATCGACTTGAAATGCTACAAGAAATCTTACTAAACACGATATAGGGCTATAAGATAAATTTTCAACCTAAAATAGGTAAAAAACTATACGAATTATACAGGAGCACTTCTAATATTTCAAAGCATGTCATGTCCATATAGCCACTTAAGCAAGCTTTCTCTTGCATCAGATTTAATGGCAAGTTAAAAATGCAGACACAATTACCCAGTGCTCTCTTAGAACAATTCAATCAGCTTAGGAAGTTTTCTTCATATTAAATCATACCGAAATAAATATAATATCATCTTAATGCTCTCTGTATGAAGCATGATGGATGGGAGTACGTTTATTACCATTCAGTATAAAGCTAATAATTGGTTTTTATATGACATTTACAAAACAATTACGGAGTAATCCACTGAAAAGATCTGTCTTACCATCTCTGTTGAAGAGAAGTAGTATTCTTTCGCTGAAAACTTTCACTGTTTTCTTTTCTTCAATCACTTTCATGACTAGGTTTTCTGTGGGCATTAGAAAATGTAGATTGAAGGCAAGTATAAAGTTGACTAGAAGCTCCGTCATCTGTTCTTCATGTTCTACTGTTGGCGGGATTTCAAGCGTGTTGAAAACAAAATGTATGAAGTCTGCATTCAAATGGTCTGAAAAAATGCAAGCAGACATTAGAAATCTCTTACCATTATCTAACTATTAGACATATATCTAAAGAGAGGTATTAACATATTTTCCAAATGTTATTTAAAACACACAAAAAACCGTACAATTACAGTTCACCATTACTTCTTTCTATAGAGCACAGGTATATATCAAACTGTTTTTGGATGTCATATTTTCATCTTGCAGCATGCTATACATACAAAAAGACAAACACAATTGTCAAATATATTAAACATATATCAAAACAAAATGTATTGTTCTGATAAATACTGTTACAGAAATGAGAAGTCAGTGTTTCGTTTCCTCATGAAGAAACTTCCAGCAGCTAAGGAGAGATGGTAGTATTATATGAGTTTCTGACATGAGCATGTGGTTCAGATCGAAACATCAGTCACCATTGGTAAGTGTTTTTGGAGGCGTGTCTGTGAAGAGTTAAATCAAAACAGTTACCCTGAGGTGATGGATGTGTCCTTCTGAACCAGATGTTTCATGACAGAAACATCTTCCTTCATACTGTCTTGCACTTTAAAATAGATTTCTAAATACAAACTTTAATTGAAATGATGCATTATCATATAAAAGAAACACTATTCAGATGTTTTGGAAATTGACATCACAATATTTAAAATTTTGCTTCAAAAGTAATTCACGACAGTTGTCTGGCACATGTGGGTTCCAGACTGATTTTTCTGGTATTGGTAAAATCACCAGAAAAGCCCATCCGATATACATATTTCTATAAAAATAGAACATACCATGTAAGTTAGCGGGAACAGGTTCTCCCATACAGAACAACATGCTCAGTAACAAAGTCACATAACTACTTCTTTGCAATTCTGAAATAAACAATAATATACAAATGATGAATTACATATTGTAGATACTTCAATTCATCTGACCTGTAGCTATCAAGAACTATTCAGGACTGGACTAGGATAAATGTTAATGTCTACTGAAATTATAGCTCACTAGAATTAAGGCTAATAAGCAATTTCAGTGAATTTATATCCCTCGTCAAATGAAGAATATAACTGAAAAAGAACAACTGGATAGTGTATTGGTTTGTCTGTTTCAGAAAATGAAGCATTTTTGAAGTTTCACCACCCCACTGGGTCATCATATCCAAGGGGATAACTTTTTTCTTCAAGTTACAGTCATAAAACACTTAATTGTTGTAAGTTAAATTAAATCAGTACTTCTAGTTTCAGACAACAAAAATTCTTAAGTCTCTATATGGAATAATTATAACAGCCACTACATCCCCTTTAAGGGCCTCATTTCTGCAACAAAAAATCCAGTTTCTAAATTTTCCATTGTTAGAAAAAAGTTGAGTATTTGTGCCAAACAAAACCGAATTCTGTCAAGCCTTTTCAGAAAAAAGGAAGCATTTTTAAAATTTCAATACGGTCACCCCATTAGGGCCTGATCTCTGAGGGGTAGTCCTATTTTGCATCTTACAGTCATACAGAAATCAGTTGTTGTTAGTTAAATTAAATCAGCACTATTAGTTTCAGAGTAATAAAAATACTTAAGTTTCTATATAGAATATTTCAGAAAAGTGCTAACAAAAAAAAAAAAAAAAAAAAAAAAAAAAAAAAAAAAAAAAAAAAAAAAAAAAAAAAAAAAAAAAAAAAAAAAAAAAAAAAAAAAAAAAAAAAAAAAAAAAAAAAAAAAAAAAAAAAAAAAAAAAAAAAAAAAAAAAAAAAGCCCTGGTAAGAATTCATTTCGGAAAAAAAGCTTTTTTATATTAATTTTTCAATTCTTAGCGAACACTATAGAGAGTTGGGAAAAAATTACAAGTTTTATTTCTAGATTTTAATCAAATCCTAGACAAGTCTCTTTAGAAATAAAAGTATTTTTTTAAAGAAAATAAACGGTTCTGTAACCTTCCCTACATGGTGGAGCCAGGGTGTAACTGGATATTAGAACGATTGACCATTAAAAAATTTTTGATAACCGCTTCAACAGAAAATTCTGATGTTTGATATGAATTATTTCATATTGACTATAGAAGAAAATATCAATTAAAGGGCAATGATTCTAGAGATACTAAGCCAATCTTGATGAAAGTTGCCTTTGCACTGCAGCATTATGCTTTTAAGTTTCATGAATTTCTATCCATTGGTTGCTTAGTTACGGCTCTGGATAGACGAACGAGCCAAAACAATATCCCTCCGACTTTGGTTGGGTAAAATAACTATGAATAAGAATATAATATTGGAAATATTTTCAAGTGGTTTATATATTCACAGAAAAACTGCTTGGTTTAAAGTGATATCTCTCTCCACATAAGTATGACTGTGGTAGAATGACATTGAAAACCCAAACCTAACCCTTATGTTATTTTTAACTTGGATCTTTATTCTATCTGGGATGTGCCATGGTGCAGTCTTAAACCAGACATCATTGATTCTAATCCCACAGCCTAATTACAATCCTTTTTTTTGGTGCAGTAAATGACGCGTCAAATCGCATTCCGTGTTTAGAAGTTATAATGACTATAATGTGGCTACAGGTAGAACATAGTTTGATGTATTTTTCAAAGGCAATATATTGTGTTAGAATCTAAATAAAATATGATTCCCAGGATTTTATCGTTGAATAAAATACAGTTAGTTCTTTGAATGCAGTCAGAGTTTGGGATACACCTTCTATTACATCTACCTTACCTTGTATATTCAGTTGCAGCTCCTCCGCCAGCTCTGTTGTCAGAACGGAGAATAAGAGAAGGGAGATAACTGCGCTATCTAGGGAACACATTGCACCGAACACCCGTAGTAATACAAGCTTTAATCGTAACCGGTTTTCCTGTAATACACAAAACTTGTACATTTAATACAAATGAGCATGTAATATTTTTTTCTTTTATAGATTTTACTATTAAAAGTAAGATGTTTGTAAGATGGTCTCTCGGTGATTATAGGTACCTAACGATAAATTATGTGAATCAAGTGCAACCCTGCTGCAACAGCCTCCTGTTCCGCTTTTGACCGTTTATTCATTTTTGTCTTTTTTATCTTTCCTTTTTTTGTACTTTTTTGCATTCAATTATGAATTTACAATTTGGAAAAATCACTCTCCAAGGCGCACAAGAGTAAGCAAATTTTCACTCGCCGGACCTCATAAATACGAGTGGACAAGTGGAATTTTCAAGGCCTGATTCAGGCATAATCATAAACTATTTCCCTACCATTTGGTAATATTGCACAAGACTGTAGACACCTTCATAATTATCTCTTGCCAGGGCCTTCCTTGAAACTGACTGTTTGGCATTCTCCTGAAAAAGACATTAGTAACAATTCAATCCGTAGTATTATACACCTTTCTATAGCAAGTTTTCAGAGTTTGATTTCTGATAGATGATCTCTCTTGAATAATACCACAGACTACAGTCATTGGAAAAAGTTGAGATAAATGTGCAGGCAGATCTGAATGATGTTGTTATAAAGCCCCCATATTGGTTTTTGCACAACAAGAACTGCAAGGATTGCAAGATTAAGCTACATCAACAAATGGGAAAGCAAGTTCAATAACATATTTTAGTCTTTTGTATTCTTCAACAGACTATGTAATGAGTACCACAGGTTAAATCAAAATTATAGTTGTAGCAGTAACTATTTGAAATTTGACTGCTTCAAAGTTAAATGTCTCTATTAAAGAGCAATACACAAACAAAATACCAATATAGATAACATCTCTTCCAGGTTGTTGTTTATAATATCTTCATCTTCGTGTAGATGCCAACCACGCTGTTGGGAATCATCTTTACATTCTGTCAGCTCAGCAAACAGCTCACTCAGACGCTCATAATCCATACTTGTCTCTTCCTCAAGGTTATCTGTGTGTGACTGAAAGGAAAATGTCTCTCTAACTTTATCATACAGAAAGTGACAAGTAAAATGATTCAAAAATATAGTAAATGATAGATTCAGTACATTGTACAAGGAGAGAAACATCTATAAGAAAATTGTAGAATATTGTAGTGTGTGTCTAGTATACAAAGTCACATCCCTTTAATATTATAACGTCATTTGTACGGGCGTTATAGTATGTGCAGATATATTGCATTCCAAAGGTAAAGATTTAACCTCAGAAGCCCGGGTGAGTTCGAAATGAGCCTGGATGTTTACAAAGGTTTGTTGTATCCAGAAATGTTGTACATGTAGAAGTCCCTTCCCTTTTAACATCAACCTAGCTTTAATTTATTACTTTCTTATATGGTGTGTAACCCATAGGGAATTTTTAGAGCTCTATCCTGACGAAAAAAAGTGTGTGTTATACAGGAACAATTATGGTATCTTATGTAACCATCATTCAAGGGAAGGATCAGTACTACATGTATGTTCCAATCCTCACTAAAAGTTTGCCAAATTTATCACAAAAAGGATCAGGTTTGGAGTGAGGCTCAAACCCATGATCCCCAACCGGTAAGAGGCTTACTGATTCCAAGTCTGCAGTCTTAACCACTTTATCAAAAATGTTGGACATCAATAGCTGTGAAAGTCTAGTCCTAATATAACATTTACCCCATTTAAAGTTCCATGTATTCTGTCCATCAACTCAGAGACATCCGGTACTCTGAGCCCTATCTGACCTAACACAGTTTCCACGGCAACACAGCATTTCTTGTAGCTAAGGCCTGTGTTCCTTCTTATCTCTTCTACAAGTTCACTCCCAAGGTCATCTGGCAGTGGAATGGTTTTACAATCTACGAGTTTATTTTCTGTTCTGGAAGTACGAGATTTTAATGGGGATGGCATAGGACTTGTAGCACAGTCTGATGTTGAGATGGAGTCAGTTTTTGTTGCAGTGTCTATCATGGAAGCCCCTTCTGACAACTTGTGTGTTTGTTCGTTTTTTAAATTTGGCACATTTTGCGTTTGTGTCGCTCCAACTTTAATACTATCATCAGAGATGATGTTGTCTATCACTAGTATTCTGAACAGGGGTGATAACTGACTGCTGTTCTTTACTTGGAGTTATTTCCCCTGAATTTCTCACAGGTGGTGGTGGTGCAGTCCTTCTGGCCGACCGTCGTTTTGCTTGATTATCTTTAAAACACGTAAAAGTCATAAAAAGTGATGGCACAAGCAAGAACAAGAGGGCCAAGATGACCCTGTATCATTCATCTGGATACCATTGGCTATTATACAAGGTCATCAATAGCAAATATGGTCTATTTGACCTCTGGATTCTGATTTGAACAATCTTCATAGAGGTCCACCACATAATGCTATTTCCAAATATCTAAGTGCTTAGTCTAGTGAATTCTAGGCAAGAAATGTTTTGAAGTTTTCCTATAGAAATCAATGTTAAATCAAGTTACCTCCAAGGCAGGGTCAATTTTCATCCAGACGTCCAATGATTTTAAAATCCTTCAAGCTAAAAGTTACAGTCCGGACTGTGTATAGGTCCATATCTAGAGCAATCCTTACCTAATGCTAAATGGACTATCTAGAGGCTCTAGGCCTGGATGTGTTCAACATCTGTGCCAAGATTATTTTTAAGTTCTTCCAATATAAGCTTATGTGTCATAAATGCAAGTGGAATCCATTACCTTAAATCTAAGTAACCTGTCAACTTTGACCCTATGGGCCATGATTTGAACAACCTGTGGATAAGAGGATTCCAAACCTTATGCCAATGCTACCATGACCTAAGATATCTAAGCTCTAGGCCTGGAAGCCCCCCCCCCCCTTTACTTCAGATGACAGATTACAGTCATTTGTAAGTGGGGACGCACAGACGGACACCCCCTATGTATTTTTTTTTTTTTTTTTCTTCCATGTCTGAAAATAGACCTAAGCTAACATGAATCCAAACATGATTTCTATATGTCTTAGCACCTAATCAAGTGATCCCAGAGGACAGACGGTCCATTTTAATTGCCACCCTTTGGGGGCAAAATCACTTGGGCCAGTGGATTCTAAACAATTTTTGAAGTTTTCTATAAATCCATTTAACATCCCCCCCCCCCCACAATTTTTATCGGGGGTCATTATTTGAATACTATTTGTAGAGGTCATAGCCATGATAAAGGCAAATTCTAAGCTCTTGCCTTGTGCTTTAAGAGAAGACTTTTTAAGTTTTTTCCCATATAAAAGCATATGTAAATTCTCTTCCTGGGCAGAAGAATCACATGAAACGATCAGGGCAAGAGTCAATATAAACTGTAGAAGTGTCACATATTTTGTGCCCATGTTGCAAAAGATACTTAGATAGTGAAAATATGACCTTTCATGTTATCGTGACATTTTTATTTTTACTATTCTACCAGTACAGGTGTACTAGGGGTTTCCAGTTATCGGCCTAAAGACTGACTTAAAAGGTTACAATCTTCGCTAAAAATCCATCTGTACAACTTAAGTTTATAAATAAAATCTCTGTCATATAGTAATTTGGTTAATATATTTACCTGTAGATGTGCTAGCCTGTTTGGATTCTGGAGCCATGACAACCCAGTCAGAACAGTCTGGAGTATTTCTATAAGTTTGTCGTACATTCTCTCTGTGTTCTACCAACTTCCTGGAAAAATAACAAGAGTGGTGCAGTGACTCAATGAGATAATAACATGAACAAGTTTGAGAAATAAAAGTTACTCAAAATGTTCTAAATATTTCAAAATTTTCAATTTTGTCATGATCATTATGTTAACCTCCAATGCACCATCATTTGGAGCCCCAACAACCCCCAACCCCAAAAAAACCTTATAAAAAAAAAAAAAAAAAAAAAAAGATGTTTAGGCAATTGTCTTCTGTTTTAAGTTTTGTTGTTTTTTACCTAAATACTACCTAGTAGTGAAAATTACATTGGGTAATCTTTTCAAACCAATACTGTCAGCTTAACACTTTATATTCAAATTTTTTTCAATTCCAAAAGCAGATCAGGAGGCAATACTAAGGAATTGACAAGGAAACCATGATACTATTCACCTTCAATCCTTGTCTCCTGATCCTAAACCATATTATGATGTTGTTGTGTGTTGTATAAGTTTAACGCCCATTTCAACCCTACATTGTATGGTCAGTTTTAAGAGGGTCAAGATGGCCCTATATCGCTCACATGAGACCCATAATTATGCTAACTCATTCTAAAATTCATCAAGATAGTCATTCTGACCAAGTTTCATGTAGATCTACAGAAAAATGCAACCCATATTGCATACACAAGGTTTTCCTATGATTTGACCCTGTGACTTAGCTTTTAATCCCAGATGACCCATGTTACAACAGTTCTAGTCCTAGAATACATCAAGGCAATCATACTGACCAATCTTCATGAAGATCAAATGAAAAATGCAGCCTCTCTTGCATACACAAGGTTTTTCTATGGTTTGACCCCCCTGACCTAGTTCTTGACCCCAGTTGACCCATATTTGAACCCAACTTAGTTTTATCAAGGTAATCATACTGACTTAGTTTCATGAAGATCCAATGAAAAATGCAACTTCAATTGCATACACAAGAGTTTTCTATGATGTGACCTCATAACCTAGTTTTTGACCCAAGATGACCAATATTCCAACTTGACCTAGATTTCATCAAGGTTGTCATTCAGACAAAGTTTTATGAAGATCCACTGAAAAATGCAGTCTCTATTGCTATTGTAATTGTGGACAGATGACGGACACAAGGCGATCACAATTGGCACTTTGTGCTCAGGTGAGCTAAAAAAACAGTACAAAATCCATATCCTCTGTTAGAAACTGCTAACATTCCACAGAAAGAGACATGGTCAGTAGCAGGGCTCAAACCCTTGACTCTCAATCTATAAGAGGTCTATTCAACGAATCAACCACAGTGGTCATTATAAATACCTTGGTGCTAAATAGCTAAACTGCTAAAGCTTACTTGAGATTTTCCCTCTGGGAGTGAGTATACTGGCCCCCTCTGCTGCTGGCTTCGTAGTGAATCACCTCTATAGCTCTGTCAATTGACGTCAAAACTTCACTTTCACTTGTAACCTAAAATCAGAGTTAAACAAAACTTCAAACACATGCCTTCCTCACGCAATGGTACCCTACAGCCAATGAATCAGCCAAATCATTGAAATCAACCGGTCAATAATCATGACCTGGCCAGTGGTCAATAATGGTTATAACCGATAAGCACTGGCCAATTGAAAAATTATGTCTAATATTAACTTATTATCTTCCTTAGATTACTCGCTAAAATGTTTGTATAGCTTTATAGCTGCTGATTCCTGGTAATAAAAGTCATTAATAGTTTATTATATATACTGATATTACCTTGTTCAGAATGTTTTTTTGAAGCCGAATGAATTGTAATACATGTATGTGGTTAATTCACCATCTTGGGACTTTCCATCAGGACACTTTTAACAAATTAAATCCACTGGTTAAAAGCAGGAGCAGTTTTGACACTCTAAACTGTCGAAAATTCTTGACTGGCAATCTAACAATCAAAACTTTCAATAACTATACAGTGAGTGTGTACATTATTTCTTCTACCAATGCTACCGGAGGAGGTTAAAATCAGCAAATTTGTTATTTTGAAACTTTAGAAGTAATTTTCACATAAAACTATTGTTAGCTTCACCATGACATGACACAGACCAATCATTCAATTGGGTTACATATGTAACAAATGCATCACATTTATTTCCTCATTCAGTATTTACGGTAGATTCAAAGGCAAGTTTAAAATAATTCAACTTAATAAATTTATTTTACAATCAATTTTATGGTTATTAGGCCATGACAAGCATTTTGTCTTGTATCTGGATGTGACAACTGACTTCTCTTTCGATATACTTAAGTTTAATGGAATTTACTCTTTATTTGTGACAATATGATTATCTAGACTCGGGCTAGAGCCATGGTAGTTGGTGCCGTATTACGTCGTAACTCTAGCCACTCATGACTGCCTAAATTTGAATATGTCTAACAATTCAATTCAAATGTTATAGGAGTCGTCGTGGTGCAGCGGTAGCGCGTTCGCCTCAGGATCGAAGGGTCCCAGGTTCGATTCCCACCATAGCCAGCCTATGTCGGTAGTGTGTGATTTTCTCCATAGGGTGTAATGCAAAGTCTGTATCAACAGTTCAACGATTTCGGCATACCAACTGACTTTAAATCACTGGCATCGTAGGATCAGCTGGTACATTTTCGTTAGTTCTGGATTCACCTAGCAGGGATTACTTTTATTTACACTGTCCTGTGACTTTGGAACATGGTGGGGGTAAGAGTGAGGTTGGGTGCGCACCATAAACCGGTTTAAGCTCCCCAGTGGTGTTTTTGCCACTGACCGTTCCAAGGCGGTGCCCCACTGTGTTCCTTTAATTGTTCGTTTTGTCCTCGTGTGTTTGCTTTGTATGCTAGTGTGTGTTGGTAGTGTATGTGTGTGTGTACATGATTGTGTGTGTGTGTGTGTTTTGTGTGTGTGTGTGTGCGTGCGTGCGTTGGTGGTGTGCACTTCTGGGTGCTATGGGGCTCGTTTTGGGGAGGCTGCGTTTTTGGTATGTGGCATTCCCTGTTTGATTTTTTTTTTGTTTTGTTTGTTTGTTTGTTTCCATAACTAAATTGGTCTTTTTATTGTGTCAGTCGACCATATGAGAAATAGGAATAATAGCGTCAAAGACCTTGGGCTATATTTTCGTCATTTAATAGTTTATTATAATGCAAGGCCTAAGGGTCCCAAACTTTTAGTTGTTGACATTAACATGTGAATCAGACAGGCAGTTTTCGGGTAATAGAAAAACAAAAACAAAAATCTGTTGTCAAAAAACGGCAAATATCAAATTCTTAGTTAGACCCACTGATAGAGAAAATATATGACATGTTATAAGAAACCTCTCACTCGTATTCTGCACAGAAACATAAACATAGTGTAATTAAAGACTTTTCTGGTAGATACAGTACAGGCCTGGAGGATTATGCAAAAACGCGAAGTGTGGAGTTTTTCACTCCACACTTCGCGTGAGTAACTCGGAGACAAATAGCAGGACTTCGAGTGAGCTTGGAGTGCCTGAAGTGACTTCGCGTGTGGAGAAATATCATGTCACTTCGCGGGAGTAAAAACGCGGCACTTTGAGTGATTTTACAGGTAAATGAACAGGTTTACGGGACATAAAAATTAAATATATTATATCCGGTAGAAATTAATGTTAATGAACTTCTACACATGAAATGTTTTTGTGTTGTATGCATATTACATTCAAAGATATTCGTATCATATATAGGGCTTTATCGTTGGTACCGGTTTCCCATATGACCAACGCCACCAGAAGAGGTTAGTTATTTTATGTTGTGGAGGATAGTGCAAGATACAGAAAGCGTAAAAGTAGAAAATTGTCACAGTAAAAACGTTGGCTTTGATAGTTGATGAAACAATTAATGACAAAAAACCGGACACGCTGGAACGCCGCGATTTTCTTTAAACAGAACATTTTGATTTAAATACAGAACAATTGGAAATGTTAATTGATAAATACTTTGTGCATTCACCAGGGATGGTGTAATCGTAATCGGTTGTAATCAAATACATTTTGCCAAGTAATCAACAGTAATCAGTAATCGCATATAATCGATTACAGACCTGAAACTCATCAATTACATTTTCGATTACTTTCAATTACATTGATATTTCAATGTCAATTTTTTTTATTAAAAGTAACTTTAGTAATTTGTAGCTTGTATATTTGGATATATGTTAATTTTGAAATAAATATTGTTTAAACAAAATAAAAAACAAAAAAACTGTGAAAACATTTCTATAGAAATACTAACAGGTTTAATAAATGTTTTATAGTGTTATTGATCTGCCTGTTACAGATCACAAAGGAAAAGTTTGCACCTAATTTATATAATTATGCTTTTAATTATTTCATACACCTCTTTTCAAGGTCTTAAAAGAATTACATTGTATTAGAAACAGTTGTAATTTGTTAAAAATAGACAAAATGACTAACAAGAGCTGTCAGTAGACAGCGCGCTCGGCTATTCTCAGTGATTGACAATATAAAATAATATCCATCCTGGAGGATATTGTTAAAGTGTAGTTAATAACAGGAACTTGTAAATAGAAAAGAGTGTAAATAAAAAAGGCTTGTTGAATGGTCAATAGTAAGAACATTATAATAAGATAACAGAAATTAAGGCTTGATACAGTTACCTCCTCCTGTACACAGGTTCGGATCATGATGGTGAACAAGTGTGCAAAGTTTGAAAGGCATATGTCAATCGACTTTGAAAATATCTGAGGTAGTATGCAAACTTTAACGTAAGTTCTAAGTAAAAAAAGGGGCATAATATTGTAAAAAAGCTTGATACAGTGACCTCCTCCTGTACACAGGTTGAGATCATGATGGTGAACAAGTGTGCAAAGTTTCAAAGCCATATGTCGATGGACTTTGAAATTATCTGAGGTGGTACGCAAACTTTAACGTAAATTCTAAGTCGAAAAAGGGGCATAATTCTGTCAAAAGGCTTGACAGAGTTACCTCCTCCTGTGTACAGGTTGGGGGCATGATGGTGAACAAGTGTGCAAAGTTTCAAAGCCAGATGACAATTGAATTGGAAAATATTTGAGGTGGTACGCAAACTTTAACGTAAATTCTAAGTAGAAATAGGGGCATAATTTTGTCAAAATGCTTGATAGAATTACCTCCTCCTGTGTACAGGTTGGGGGCATGATGGTGAACAAGTGTGCAAAGTTTCAAAGCCATATGTCAATGGACTTTGAAAATATTTGAGGTGGTACGCAAACTTTAACACAAGTGGTTACGCCGACGCTCGGGTGACTAGGGTAGCTCTCCTTATTCTTTGAATAGTCGAGCTAAAAATGAAACAGAAATAGGTTTTTAGTGGTAACAATAGACATAATTATTAATGCAGTAAAACTTTCTCTGAAAAGATTGTGTATTTCATTGTCATGTTATTTGCTCCACACATGTATGCATTATTTTGTAATTGGCTATAAATGTAAATGTCATTTATGCCAAATAAAATATATGACTGTTATGTTATGTATTAGGTTTTCAACCATGTTCAGCCCTAAGGCTTTATATCAGTTGGAGATGTGCAAGATCTAGTATCTTTTGTGATATTGTAAATTTTTGGTAGTTCATAAAAGTTTTCAAAAGGCAGAGTATAATATGAAAAGTTACAAACTTTGTGCATTCAGTCAACCTAGAGCTAGTTTGATGAAACTGTGTGATTCTATATTTGTGATTGTACATAATGCTATAAAGGAAATTTCAAAGTTTGATATAAGTTTTTTATTTATTTAAAAGTACATTTTAAGTAATCGAATGTAATCATCACGTAATCATGATTACTTTAGCCAAAGTAATCAAAAGTATTCGATTACACAGCCAAATGAAAGTAGTTGATTAATAATAGATTACATGAAATTGACACATGTAATCGATTAATAATCGATTACACATGACAGTAATGGATCACCATGTCTGGCATTCACAACTCAGAGGTATCATACAGCTTGGATTTGCAAACAAATTCAAAATTGACTGAATAAGTAAGACAGGCCATAATTTTCACACCAATCGAGAGTGACAATGCTAAGAGACCAATTACATCAGAATTTTAACTGAAATAAATATTCTAAATTAACATAAAGGTGATAAATATTTTAGGTTCTGACAAAAAAATAACTCAATGCTTTTTGAAACAACAAACAAAAACAACATAACACTGCAAACAGTAGCGGCAATTATCAATTCTCGGCTTCGCACATCCAGGTACTGAAAAAATATTTACATTCGGAAAAGGTGATTCCTCAGCTGTCATCGATGGTCTCTATGCATCTTTAACTTTGAATAATATAATAACCAAGATTAGAAATGAAAGAAGACGACGATCTTCTATTACCTTGAAACTATCAGATTGTTTTTATAATAATTCTATGTTGTCAAAAGCCTTTTGTTTTGTTTAAAATAAATTAAAACTTGCATACGAGTCAACGGTAAAGACCGAGTTTTCACCTTTTACCGAATGAAGAAATGAACGCGACCTAATAATCCGATTGGTTAACTGGTCAGTATGACGTCACGGCGAAGCCGAGAATGAAAAACGTCTGCAGCGATGTCTGATTCGACCTTTGTCATTCAATGGATCTAAACTCATCAGCTTGGTTTTACAGGTGTGTTTTACCAATATTATCACACGCGAAGTCACTCCAAAATACTCGGAGAAACGCGAAGTCCCGCTATAGAAATTTTCACTCCAAACGGCCGCGAAGTGACTACATTGATGGCTCGTATGCTGGAGTATGTTTCTTGGCGCCAACATTTCCTTGTGTTACAATGTGTTAAGTAAAGTTAATAGTCGCACCTGATCTTTCTCAACATAATTCTTGGGAATATATCCTATCTCACCAAAACCATTTTGTGCAAAATACCAGTCTTTTTGGGAACTGTCGAGCACTGTGAACTGATCATCCTTTTCAAAAGAAAGATACTGGTCAACGTTAGTCTTGTAGGCATAAAGTGCACGAAACATTTCACTAGATCGCTTGAGGAATCGCAAAACACATAAAAACTTTTCAGTTTGTTCCTGCCGGTGTTTTCCCGGAAATGTCAAAATCGATCGCTTTGATTAACATAATTGGAACACGGAGCAAAATTAGAACACGTTCTCACGTATTCTTCTTTTAACCGAACGAACGCAGTATGGCAAGTACATACTCTGGGATAAATTAGAGAATTGCATAAATACAACAGTTTTGCAGTAATAATCTAGTGAAATGTAAAATTAAAATCTAACGCATAATTTATATGGTATTTTGATATAGAGAATATTAGGATAAAGTGAATCTAACATGTTCATGAGTTGTGGATAAAGTGAATCTAACATGTTCATGAGTTGTGGATAAGGAAATCCCACCCGAGGGTTGAGATACGTCCAAAAACGAGGCTCTGTCGAGTTTTTTTTTGACGTTTCTCAACCTGAGGGTGGGATTTCCTTATCCACAATTCAATGGACATGATAGATTTATTTTCTCACCATTTAAATCGCATTTTCACACATGTAAGAAGAAGTTAGTGCAAATACAGGATGGGGATGAAAAAATGAAAATCAACTTTTTTCTCGAATTTTTACTTCAAAACTGCTATAGATGGATAGAAAATGATCTAACTAAGAAAATGAATACCAACAACCCTATGTTTATATCAGAAATAACAATTTTACAGTCATTTTTCGATTTTTATTTCTGCTTACAATTAACGTAAAAATAGTCCGGCAGCGATGTGAGATAAGCGATGTGAGATAAGTTTATCTCACATGGGTAAATGCGCGGAAATATGTTTCTTGCACATCGGATCGGCATTTCCGGTGATTTTGCGTATGCCGGAAAGACCGGTCTGGCACCCCTCCTATGCCAGACGACTCTCGTGAGTTACTTATGACGTAACGTTATAAACATTGTGACGTCACTTTCCTAAACACAACGTCGGAAACTCGTTTGTTTTCATGATAATTCATCATTTTGATAAGTTTGCATTTAGAAATCTGCTTTAAAGTGCAAGACGATATGCAAGAAAAAGTTTCCATCATGAAACACTTGGCTTAGATGGAAATATCCGTCACCTCGGATAACTGTTTTACGGGAACTCGGCAGAGCCTCGTTCCCGCCAAAACAGTTACCCTCGGTGACGGATATTTCGATCTGAACCTCGTGCTCATGACAGAAACTATTAATCCCATAGGTGAGAAAAGGAAATCCCACCCGAGCGTCCAAAAACGAGGCTCTGCCGAGTTTTTTGGACGTATCTCAACCCGAGGGTGGGATTTCCTTACCCACAACTCAATGGACATGGTAGATTTATTTTCTCACCGTTTAAATCGCATTTTCACACAAGTAAGAAGGAATAAGTGCAAATACAGGATGGGGATGAAAAAATGAAAATCAACTTTTTCTCGAATTTTACTTAAATTGCTATAGATGGATAGAAAATGATCTAACTAAGAAAATGAATACCAACAACCCTATGTTTATCTAAACAATAACAGTTTTACAGTCATTTTCGATTTTTATGTCTGCTTACAATTAACGTAAAAATAGTCCGGCAGCGATGTGAGATAAGCGATGTGAGATAAGTTTATCTCACATGGGTAAATGCGCAGAAATATGTATCTCATAGGTGAGAAAAGTAGATCTAGGGCCTAGATCTACTGTCTTTTGATAAAAATCAGCAGGAACGTAGAATCTACGTTCCTGATATCAGTGACGTATTAAATAACATGTTACTTTAGGCATATACGTCTTTGATGAAATACATTCTTCCAAAATCACAAATGGTTGATAGATGTCTGATGTGTGTCCTAAGGTGGTATGTATACCGGACTAATGAGAATATCATACTTTTGAAATTCATCATATTAAAAGGTCCGAAGAAATGAGAAAAAAAAATATGTTATCAAAATAGCTTCAAACAGCTGTAAGTGGTTAAAATATTTACAAGAGAAAAACGTCTTTCCATGAGCCATTGATATGCAAAGATCTTCTTATTCTTTACATATCAGCCTGAACATAGTTATATCAATTTAGTGCATGTCCAAGTATTCAGAGAGCTTTAAGGTCCCTAATTAGGACCTGTTTTAATAAAAATCATTTCAGTTATGACAAAACTATTGTCCCCTTCAGTTAAGATATTAAAATATTGTATATAAAATCACATCCTTCAATTAAATTGGAAGTATAACAGTTTGGAGATGAAATTATTAAATTTAAAGTTTTGTAATTAAGCATACACCTTGTTTGACAGGTACGTGGTCCAAGAGGGTGCGTCATTTCAACTTTACCTTACAAACCACTCGAGATAATTCCCGTATGCTTGAAATAGTTCCAGTTACAAATAATACCAAACAGGCCTAGAATATGGGAGACCGGGGTTGAATGAGCCATTTTTCTACATCTTATTTTATTCTTGGTTTAAAACAGTTTGATAAAATTGCAGACACGTGGTATAATTATGTAGAATTACAAATTCTCTACATTTTGAGCTAAATTTAACACAATATGGCATGTACTGTGACGCTATAAAACTGAATCTGAAGGCGTTGGTTTAGCCATCGTAAGGGGTAAACTGAGCCAGCGAAATGGAACACAGATTCCTAATATATTAAGTTGAAGTGTGTGTGCGAACGTACGTAGTCACGCGTGTGTGCGTATGTATACTACATGCGTGTCCGTGCGTGTCTGGGTAACAGTATTATTTAACTTGTCTCACTCGATATGCATAAATGATAATTACTTACAAACACAAGAAATCGAAGCTCGAATTGCTACTCATTCTTATCAATTAGAACAAACAATTCGAAATAGTAGTTCATTCAAGTGGCTCAAACAACCCCATTCCGACTTGTCTTACTATATAGCAGAGCCTAGCGTAATACACAGTACATCTTAATATCCTCGGGCTAATATTACGCAAGCAAATATCGATTTTTATTGATTGAGCTGCCGAAACAATCAGCGGTTTTCCGGTCTGTTTCGGAAAATTTACGACCGCAAGCGAACTGTCCGGCCGCTACTACCTGTTTATCGATTTTCTGACCAGCCTTATCATTGCTAGCGAGTAGAGAACAAAATGTTCCATATGTTGTTTAAAACGCTGTTATTTCCCTTAATATATACGTTTACGAAGTCAGTGCTTTATAAACTGAATGCGATTACGTAGAGCTAGTTGAATCATCCATATTTTGAACGATATGAAAATTAGGAGAAATTAATCAAATATACGAACATTTACTAAAAGGTACCGGAAATATTATTTTGACATTAAATCACATTTCTTCGCTGATTGCCATACGGCTTTCTTAGTCCTCTATTTGAAAAAATGACGTGTCTAAAAAAACATGTCTGCAATGTTTTAACTGCGATACAACGGGTGGCTCATTCAACCAGTGGCTCATTCAACCCTAGACTCCCCTACTTTGTGACTGTCTTCTCCGACTTCCCTCAGAATTTACCGTAGTCCGAGCGGCACACATTTCCCTCCTCTCCCGCATTGACATTTTCAAGACAATGGTAAAGAAATCCAAAATGACTGATCAAATTTGGTACGCCATTGCCAAGGTCAATCTGCTTCAATGAATAATATGACATCATACCTAAATATAAACTCGGGCTACTTCGTACATACTGTTCCAAACGTCACGGAAAGCCCCGAATGGCGCCCACAGGAAGTTGAATGCTCATGTTACTAAGCAACGTCATCAAAGACTCCGGACGCCATCAGCATCAAGATGGAACGTGATTACAAAAGGTAAAATATAGATTATACATATTTTTATAATGCATATATTTGTTATTTATCAAGCCAAAAATTGTGTTTAAGGTTGTTTTGCTGTCGTGAGTATTCACACAAAGGGTTATTACTTAATTCTAAAGCATAACATGTTTGTATAGCAGAGCAGTAGGCTTTGGTTTTAATAAAGACAAATGTTTCGTATATTCCAGAAATTAAAGTCTTAATTTCTGGTTGATAGCGATGTGTTATAAATGTCGCATGCGTTAAAGGGACGTTATATGTGAAAATGTAAAACAATTTGTGTATTTCATCTACTGAAGAAGGCCAGTAGGCCGAAATATTTAGTAAAGGGTGAACTTTTGAATTATTTTATATGTGTTGCCCATCAAGAATACTTTTTTTAACCAATTAAAATTGAATCAACGCTTGAAATACCTGGTCCTGCTGATGTAATTTTTTTTATAATATAAATTCCATATTAACTTAATTTTTGATGTTTTGAGAAAATAATCTGTTAGTTGTAGGGTATAGCCCTTTAAAGAGTTGCAACACTTAGACCCTATACATTGTATCAAGAGTACGTAAAACTGACTAGAATTCAAGTCTCTTTTAGTCAAATGTACATGATTGTTGATACAGCATATTACTCTGAAAATGTTTTCGTGAAGACGCGATGGAAGAAGTGGCAGTCAACATCGTAACCAAGAGTATAGGTATATGATAGAACAAGGTTTACTATTTTCTAGAATTTATGAATATTTAAAGTGATCATGGGATTTGAAGAAAAATATATAAAGAAAATATAGGATATTTGTTGGTTTTTTTCCAGCGAAATATCGATTTTTTTGTCATAAGTGAACACAGTATTACTTTTATTTCACTGAGAAAACTCTATTATTCACTGGAAAACATAAAATAAAAAAATGATAAATCGAGTGTATGTTTTGTTTCCTAGTGATCTGCCAACATTGTTCCGACCTACACAATATTATACATTTGTAATTAACTGCAACTCGCCATATAGTTTTTATGCTGCTACTCCTTATGGTGATGATGATGATGTTGACTTTTATAATTATTATTATTAGTTGAAGTACGTGGTAGTGGTGGTGATGGTGATGATGATGATGATGGTGGTGATGATGATGATGCTGACTTATAATTATTATTATTAGTTGAAGTACGTGGTAGTGGTGGTGATGGTGATGATGATGGTGATGGTGGTGGTGATGATGATGATGCTGACTTTTATAATTGTTATTATTAGTTGAAGTACGTGGTAGTGGTGGTGATGGTGATGATGATGGTGATGGTGGTGATGATGATGATGTTGACTTTTATATTTTTTATTGGTGTGGTGAGGGGGTGGTGATGAGGTGTGCTTTTATAATTATTATTATTATTCGTTGGAGTGGTGATGATGATGATGTTGACTTTTATAATTATTATTATTAGTTGAATTACGTGGTAGTGGTGTGGTGATGATGATGGTGATGGTGGTGATGATGATGATGTTGACTTTTATAATTATTATTATTAGTCGAAGTACGTGGTAGTGGTGGTGATGGTGATGCTGATGGTGGTGTTGATGATGATGTTGACTTTTATAATTATTATTATTAGTTGAATTACGTGGTAGTGGTGGTGATGGTGATGATTCTTTTATATTTTTTTTTTTTTTTTGAATTCCCTGGAGGGTTGATGGTGATGGTGGTGATGATGATGATGTTGACTTTTATAATTATTATTATTAGTTGAAGTACGTGGTAGTGGTGGTGATGGTGATGGTGGTGATGATGATGATGTTGACTTTTATAATTATTATTATTAATAGAAGTACGTGGTAGTGGTAGTGGTGGTGGTGATGATGGTGGTGATGATGATGATGTTGACTTTTATAATTATTATTATTAATAGAAGTACGTGGTAGTGGTGGTGATGGTGATGGTGGTGATGATGATGATGCTGACTTTTATAATTATTATTATTAATAGAAGTACGTGGTAGTGGTAGTGGTGGTGGTGATGATGATGATGCTGACTGTTATAATTATTGTTATTAGAAGAAGTACGTTGTAGTGGTAGTGGTGGTCGTAGGCGTAGTCGTAGTGGTGGTGGTAGATTAACTATTAGTAGCTTGCAACAGCAGCAGCACCATCATTATCAACAGCAGCAGCAGTAGTAGTAGTATAGTAAAGTGCACATTGATTGTACAAGCTAAGGCTTAAAATTCTAGTTCAAACCTTCAATCATATACTGTATTCAAGTGCACTTCAGTTTTATGCTTCTAGCATTATGATCATAGCAGTGGTAGTATCTGAGATAAAATAGTTTTACTTTCATTAATAAACAAATGATCATGCCATAAAGAACTCCTTGAAAATAATAGTTGTGTCCTCTCAGGAAAGTCATATACGAGTACAATTCTCAGTAACCTATGTAGAT
The DNA here is from genome assembly GCA_022818135.1 of Saxidomus purpurata. Classification (NCBI taxonomy): domain Eukaryota; kingdom Metazoa; phylum Mollusca; class Bivalvia; order Venerida; family Veneridae; genus Saxidomus; species Saxidomus purpurata. Next base: position 8,136,068 of record JAFMSR010000008.1, read on the forward strand.
CTGCTTATTTATGAAATACTTGATTAGTAATGAACTTTAACTGCAGGACATGTATTATATGTATTCATTTTCAATGTTTTGCATGATAGACTGTATGCCTAGGTTACTGTACAAGTGGCGCAGTAACTAAATTTGATACAACGACTAAAAACATGAAATAGAATATTTACTTAGATCGTAGATCTATATAAATAAAGGGAATGAGATACATGATGCCACATTAAATTTATAAACACAGCACTGTAATAGTGGTTGATAGACAATAAAATTTACACTGGTGCTATCTTTACCTTCGTTTCTCCCAAGACAAAAGGGGTTACGGACATAAGATCTCATTTCAGTCGATCAAGTTCCTTTTCCATGAATCCCAGTGGAATGTTGTTGTTTTTTAAATGAAAACACTGTCATTGATACTAATAAGTACTCTTCAAATTAATGGTTGTCCTTTCTGCAACTAACGGCTGCTGACAGGTCATTCATGTACAAATTCAGCCTCTGGAATGACGAAATGAAATACTGCCAGATCAGAGGAAAATCTGAAAACAAATGTCCTTTTCTATTCTGTTTATATGCTAGTCGGTAAGTCCTTTTTCAAATATATTAATAAAATAAAGTGAAGTCCTACTCCAATAAAACGCTGTTTATCCTTATTTTGTGTCACAGCAATAAGCCGAAGTAATAAATTGAAAAGAAATCTCTGAGCTGTGTTTATCCAGTCCACAACAACAAAAATGGCTACAGTACTGTCCCGGTGACGTAGTAGACTTGAACTGATGACGTAATAAATTTAACAGAAATTATTTATTATGTGACTGCAAATAATACAAAATTTCAAACTCTAGACTTTGCTTTTGGGTCGAAAACACCGAAAGCCACAGGATTATTTTTTTTCAATTGAATTACTGGAAAAAAAAACTAAGATCGGCTGATTACGAGCGCGGTACGGAATCATACGAAGGTCAAAGGTTTGGGGGCTCCCATGGGTATCGAAGAAAATCAACGCACTAATACCAGGTAATTTACGCATTCTTCAGAATTAATCTCTATATGTGACGAGATATTGGTAAACAACGTGCAAAATAGACACCAAATACCTTAAATACACGTAGTTTTAAATATAGGTGTGGATCAAACAAAGATACAGCAGTTTTAATTACAAAATATCAGTTAATATAAATATGGTTAAGCATTAAAACCAATATATTCATCTTTAACAGAAAATGTACGAAGATAAATAAGTATTGTGGCAAAAATTATGAAAGTGAAAGACAAATCAATAAATGCACTATATAACCCAACTTTCAACTCCTCCTTAATTCATTTCATGTCATCTCTAGCTTCGTTTTCCCTGCTAGATCTTAGCGCATTATATCTCATCTCAATCTCAAATCATCTCATTTTCGCCTCTACTTCGTAACGATCTCAATCACCCCGCCACTCCCCCAACACCGCCCCTAATCCTGTCTAACTTCATATCATTTAATCTCACCGCCAACTCAACTTATCCAATCTTACTTCTCCCTACAACTTAATCTCATCTTATTATACATGCATTCAATCTCTTCATCACTCTTCCGTATGATCTAATCTCATCCTCACTTTAAATTCCACCTCCACTCCACCTCACATCTTTTTCTTGTTTACTCTCAACTCTACATCCACCCCATCGCCATTTCATGTAATCTTACCTCATCCAACTTCACCTCCTACCCACCACTTCTCAATTTCCGCATCTCTTTCACCACTTTCACATTTAGCTCGACCTCCTCTCATTTCACCTCTCTTCTTTACCCTCACTTCTACCCTCACATTAATATTACCCATGATTTCCTCTTTTATTGTATAATTATTTCTTGCATATCGGATCGGCATTTCCGGTGATTTTGCCCATGCCGGAAAAAACGGTCTGGCACCCCTCCCATGCCAGACGACTCTCGTGAATCACTTATGACGTAACGTTATAAACATTGTGACGTCAATTTCCCAAACACAACGTCGGAAAATCGTTTGTTTTTCATGATAATTCATCATTTTGATAAGTTTGCATTAAGAAATCTACTTTAAAATGCAAGACGGCATGCAAGAAAAAGTTTCCATCATGAGACACTTGGCTCAGATGGAAATATCCGTCACCTCGGGTAACTGTTTTACGGGAACTCGGCAGAGCCTCGTTCCCGCCAAAACAGTTACCCTCGGTGACGGATATTTCGATCTGACCCTCGTGCTCATGACAGAAATTATTAATCTAGATATCCTCTGCTTTTGCAAAATTACATCTAGATATTAGGAAAATTATATTGTTGTTCTTGAACGACGATGGGATAATCCAAGACAGGAAGACGAGGAAAATGCATTTTTAATTGTTTTATTTTAACTAAACTGTGTACTGTTCTTCTCCGTACCAGAATGGAGCCTATCCGGCTGGTGCCTAAAATAAGAACTTGTTTTGATAAAATATTAGTAAAATGAAATAAAAGCAAAGTTATATAGGGAATTTAAAACTATTAGATTTTTAAATACATAAACTGAAATAAAGAGATTGAATATTATATTAAAAGGCTCCGATGAGATGACTACATTTTTAACGATCATTCAAAATGATTTGGTTCCTTATCACCAAAGATTTCAGAAGACTATGTGATAAGTCTTACCCAACTGGTTTTTGCTATCAGTTAGTAAATTTTCAGAAAGTACCCCAACGAAAAATTAGTGGCAAATGTCCAAATGAAAAAGGACAGTTGCAGTTCAGATAATTCTGCAAAAAGGCAAAACGTTTTTTTGTCCAATTTTATCCATCATGACAACCAACATACGTGCAGCATTTAATTTCGCACGAATAAACATTTCATGCTTTATGAAAAAATACCTACAGGTTTTAGGAGTGGTGGAAGTTGGGCGAGGGAAGGATATAAATTTATAGGCATTCAATTTTGTTAAGATAGATATTAACCTTGTGTTGTCTGTCTTCTTGTAAAAAAATGAATAAAGAATTAGTGTTGAAAAGTGTTGTAAAACCTCTTCTTTTCTTTTAGTTTAGCTCACCTCTGTAAGCAGCTTAATTAAAAAAATATATACTAACTGGTTGATTTTCGTCGAACTTAGCACGCCCTTTCAGGTTGTGCTAAAAATGAACTCGGGATATTTCGTATGCTACGGAAACTTCCGAAGGGCGCCCACAGGAAGTTGACTGCTCATGTGACTAAGCCAAGCACGCAAGACGCTATCTGTATCTTCGATCGATTTTTACGCATCTCTTACATGTTTGCTTTGTTTTAAATAACAGAATGGAAAGAGATTATAAAAGGAAGTTTAAAGATTTTGTAATGCATAAATTTGTTATTTTGTTAGCAATTATTAGCTTTTTATGTTAATTTTGTCATTTCACAGCTTAACGTCATTTTTGTTACATTCAACTCCGGATATAGCGAAATTCCGGATATAAGGAACACATTTTCTCTGACCGAGTTTTTTTTCTTTATCTATTTTATATAAAAATGATATATGGATATAGCAAACCACTCGAGCTAATTCCTAAATGATTGTCCAGTAATGATTAATACCAAACATGCCTAGAATACTACTTCAGACTTTGTGACTGTCTTTTCCGTCTTCCCCGGCTGGGCCCTTCTCTCGCATTGACGTTTTCAAAAAAAAAAAAAAAAAATGAATACAGAAAATGAGAGAACAAATGAAGTCGTTCTGTTTCACTGAATAATATGACATCATATCTAAATATAAACTCGGGCTACTTCGTACATACTGTTTCAAATGTCACGAAAACCCCCGAATGGCGCCCACAGGAAATTGAATGCTCATGTAACTAAGCAACGTCGTCAAAGACGCCGGACGCCATTAGCATCCTCAATTGATTTTTTCGCATATTTGAAATGATTGCTTTGAATCTATAATTAAAATGGAACGTGATTACAAAAGGTAAAATATAGACTATAAATAATTTTGATTTTTGTGAATAGATTCCTTATATAACTTGAAATATCTTCTAAAGTAATGTATGTTTTTGTGATTTAAAGTTAGATATTATGAATATATGTAGTTAAAACTGCTTCTGTGCGATACAAAGGGATACTACTTAATGTGCTGTTTGTCTTATATTTCAAATGATCATGAACGAATCCGTCTATGCAACTCCTGTAAAACATGCGCTCGTTTCAAGTAGATAATAGTGTATGAAAAGCTATGTAATCACTTTACGGAGAGCTATTAAAATGGAAAAAACATCTTTGGCGGCGTCTTTTATGTCTACATCACTGTTTCGTCTTGTACTCACTTGTTTTATCTTGGTTGCGAAACAAGATCTCTATATTTATCTCTCGCACGACACAACTAGATGATCAAAGGCCTATTGCTTGTTAGAGCAAGAACTTGTATTTTTCATTTAATGGTACACGTGACTGTAGATGTTTGCTCAAAGAATTGATAAAATATAAGTTAAATGAAATAAAAGCAAACATATAAAGAACTTTAAAACTATTAGTTTGTCTTGCTTTTAAGTGTGATTTTAGATACATAAACTGAAAGAAAGAGTCTAACTGTTTTTTTCTATTTTAAACAATTATTTATAATAATTATTATTCCCTGAGGAATATTTGAAAGAATTTATTGTAATAGAAAAAGATTGAATACTTTATTAAAAGACCCGGTACAAATACAAAAATAGCAACATTGTATCCAAGATATTCACCATGTCACTAAGCATAAGATTTGTAATGAACCTAACGGTGTCAGTTTTAAGAAATTGGCCCTGGTGTCAAAATTTCTTATACCCATAACGTCAACAATTTTTTATCGAGAGGCATGGACAACGCGTGTATTAATTTGTTAATATAATGTCTGCGAGAAATATAAATAAATAAATAAAAAATAAATAACTGAATTAAGGTTTACGTATACTAATACCTCTTCGGCAAACTTATCGGAGTAACTTTAGCTTTGTGAAAACCTACTCTGTTGTTGCGAAACATTGAACACACCAGTTAAAGTCCTACTTAATATAGAATCGAACCGCTTGCTATAAGGCTGATCGGCTCGCCCCTGCCGACAGCTTAAAGGTCCATTACTAACACCAAATCGAATTTTCTTTTAAATCTGGAATCGTAATGGGCGTATTCTTAGAATGAAAAATATGACATATTGCATTGAATGTGACCATATTGTGTTTAAAATTTGAGTTTAATAAATTATATTTTGCCTTTTCCAAAACGAAAGTAGGTTTTCCCGTTTTCAAATATCTTTATAAGTTTCCAGAAATCTCCCAGAGAGAGAGAGAGAGAGAGTCTGTAAATAGGTTGTACATAGCATGCCTATTTTGAATAATAATTGAAGAACTTTAATGACTTCCAAATAATTTGCAAAATATATGTAGGACTGTTTACAACATTCAATAAAGCGAAAGTAGGAAAAAACGACCACCCAGGTTAATCTAAGGAAATACACAAACATTCACTCGTTTCTGCATCAGTATTTCAAACAGGGAAGTACTCCACAGCTATTGTAATGTTTTAGAAGACAGTTTCAAACTGTATTTCCCTTTTACAATTCCAGATTTAAAAGAAAATTCGATTTGGTGTTAGTAATGGACCTTTAGTTAAAGGGACATACCCTATAACTTATATCAAACTAAATAACCCCCAAAACATAAATAATAGACTCTTTGGAAGAATTGTAACTTAACCTAAAAGTTTCAGCTTATGCATTCCCAGTTATTATGGATAAAACGGCGGTTTAAAATATACTACAGTACCGTAAACCATTCAATAATCTATGTAGAGTTGTTGTTGTACAAATAATGGGTGGATGCGATTTATTACAAAAAGCCTCTATAGTGATTAGTTGTGGTAAAATGAGGCATTTTTCGCCGTAGGTTCTTCTTTGAAATTATATTTATTTACATTTTATCATTGGATAATTATGACCTCATACTTAATATAAACTCGGGATATTTCGTAAAATTGTTTCATATGTTACGGAAAATTCCGAAGGGCGCCCACAGGAAGTGGACTGCTCATGTGACTAAGCGACGTCGTCAAAAACGCAAGACGCCATCTGTGTCTTCGATCTCTAACATGTTTGTTTAGTTTCCAAATCACAGAATGGAAAGAGATTATAAAAGGTAGTTTAAAGATACAAACTATTTTTGCAATGAATTGACATGACGCGAAAGTATCGATCGCTCCGCCTACCGACAATGCGATCGATAGATAACAAAACCTCGGACACGCTTTAGTGTTCAGGCAGTATCTACATGCTGAACTTGCACATTTTGACTGGGTTAGAAGCACATTTAACAGGGATTTTTTGTTTTGTTTATCGAAACTTTATGTTTCCTTTTTATAAATGAACAAGATCCAATCACGCATTATGTACATACATTTTAAACTTACCCTTCAAGACGGGGAAATGAGTGTACAAAATGCCGAAAGGATCTCGAAACGGAAAATATTTTAAATATATATTAAAAAAACTTTTATATATAGTAATGTAAAAATGTATTCACGATGCATTTTCACAGTTTTTTTTCACCACCATGGAAAATATGCTCGTTCATATATAGTACTTTTTGCACGCCGTAGTATTTACATGTATCATGGTATGTATCAAAATATAAAAGTTTGAAGTTTCAAAGTTAATTGGCAAGCGGCATTTATAATGGTAATAGCGATGTCAGAGGACAAACAATTATTACCTATTAAATACAAACGAAACATTCAAGTTTTAATTAAATGGATCATACATGTTTATTGTACCATGAAATCCGACCAGTCAAGCAGGGCGGCATTGAGATACATAACAAACATATCTCGCGGTGACTTACCGAAATAAAGGCAAGATGTCACACTGTATATTATGTATCTCTTTTCTTGACACGTGTCTGTTTATAGGTCCATGACATAGAAAACGCCATCGGTTATGCAAGAATAAATGCGCACGTATGTTTGAAGTAGCAATTTACAAAATATTTGTGTCAGAACATACATAATATGTAATGCGTACAGTTAGTGCAGATTACATTTTTTTTAACTTCTTAACAATTGCCCTCTGCCTATCTATATTTAATATTAGTTAAAAACTATAATAATTAATTCTAATATTATTCCTAGAAATTAAGGTTTCGTATGATACTCGCCGACAAAGCATACTTTTAGTCTCCATAGACGAAGTATATGATTATAACTAAACTATACATTCTTTCCGCTGAAAGTTACCGTGAAAAACTAAAGCGTTTGCAAAAAGATTTTAATTAATCTAGATATGAATTATTATAGTATGACAAAAGTAACCGAAACTTTGACATGGTTCACGACACGGACCATATATACACATTAGGTCCGTGGTCACGATCTAGTGCCGGTTTAACTGTTTCTGTAAGCAAAGTATCATTTAAATTTCTTTCAGTTCTTGGTGTTAACTTGATATAATACCCTTCGAAGTAATTAAATTTACTTTTTCATCATTTTTATATATTTTTTTTACATACAACATTCAATTATCCACGATGACAATGACGCTACATACACAAGCTCTTCTACCACATGTCGGAGGTAACCTCTCGAAAACAAAATGCGTGGAGGTGTGTAAAAATAGTGCCTTTTGATTGGTCAGTCGAACGATTTGATTGACAGTCGGCGTCATGTCAATTAATTTGTTATTTTGTTAGCAATTATTAGCTTTTTATGTAAATTTTGTCATTTTACAGCTGAAAGTCATTCGTGTTACATTCAACTCCGGAAATAGCGAAATTCCGGATATTAGGAACACATTTTCTCTGACCGATTTTTTTTTCTTAATCTATTTAATATAAAAATGATATATGGATAGAATCTATAGCAAACTCCTGATGAGGAACAAATTTAAATGGCTTCACTGATCACATCAGTGAAATTTCTAATTTGAAAGTTCGTATAGATGATCAACATATTAAACTTCCTACTATGTACTGGATTCCTAAATTACATAAACAACCATATAAAGCTCGTTTCATCGCTAATTCAAGCTCTTGTACCACTACAAATATTTCAAAACTATTAACATCTTGCCTAACTGCTATAAAAACCCACGTGAAAAGATATTGTGATAAAGTATACGAAAACTCTGGTAAACATTTATTTTGGTCGATCAAAAATTCTGGCGAAATCCTGGATAAGTTTAAAGTTAATAATTACAAAGTAACTTCAGTCAGTACATACGATTTTTCTACTCTGTATACCACTTTACCACATAATTTGATAAATGACAAGCTAACTGCCCTAATTCAAAAGACTTTTGCCAGGGAGAATGCTACATTTCTCACCTGCAATTTCGATAAAGCTTTTTTTACTAGCTGTATTGTTAAACATTATACTATGTGGACCTGTGACGAAGTTTGTAAAGCCCTTTCCTTTTTATTGAACAACATTTATATAAGGTTTGGGAATGCAGTTTTCAGACAAGTAATCGATATTCCCATGGGAACAAATTGTGCACCCCTTGTCGCAGATTTGTTTTTATATTGTTATGAAAGAGACTTTATGTTGAGTCTTTCCCCAGATACGCAGGCAGACATTATCACTGCTTTTAATAATACATCACGCTATTTGGATGATATCCTTAATATGGATAACCCGTTTTTTGGTCAATTGGTGGACACTATTTATCCCCGGGAACTCGAGTTAATTAAAACTAACAATTTGGATACTGGTGCTTCATTTTTAGATTTACATCTCTGTTTATAACAATATTATACATACCAAAATTTATGACAAGAGGGATGATTTTAATTTTAGTATTGTAAATTTCCCCCATTTGGATGGGGATGTACCTCATGCTACATCTTATGGGGTATACATTTCTCAGTTAATTCGGTTTGCCAGAGCGTGTAGTCATGTTGAGGATTTCAATGAACGTAATCAATATATTACAAATAAACTTCTTCAACAGGGCTACCGTTATTACAAATTGTGTAAATATTTTGCTAAATTTTACTATCGTAATTCTGATTTGGTTTTGAAATTCAATAGTAATCTAAAGACTCTTCTGCGAGAAGGTATTTCAAAACCCGATTTTTATGGGGATGTGGTTTACAAACTTCGTAAGATTTTGGGTCATGGCAATTTTCCAACTGTATTTGCTAAAATTATAAAACGTTTTGTTAAAAGAGGTTACGACCCAACTGTTTTGAGACACGCCGCATGTTTGGTGTTCAACCCGTTTACAGTTGGACGCTTTGCTTCCCTCTTTGATTGTGTCTGACGGAAGACGGGGAGGACTCTGTGATGGGCAGTTTTTAAATCCCACTGGGACGAAACTGTTTTGATTTCTGTCCTCTGGCCTGTTTCGTCGGGCCTTTAAGGGTGTTTCTCTTGGTGCTCTGCCTTCTGCAAAGGCATTGAGTACATACGTTTTTTGGTTCTCAAGGTTTGCTTTTTATTTATTTATACACGAGCATTTTTGTGTTTTACATACCATGCCTTTTGTTTCCATTGCGTGTGTTAGAGATTCACCTAGCAGGGATTACTTTTATTTACACTGCCCTGTGACTTTGGAACATAGTGGGGGTAAGAGTGAGGTTGGGTGCGCACCATAAACCGGTTTAAGCTCCCCAGTGGTGTTTTTGCCACTGACCGTTCCAAGGCGGTGCCCCACTGTGTTCCATTAATTGTTCGTTTTGTCCTCGTGTGTTTGCTTTGTATGCTTGTGTGTGTGCGTGTGCGTGTGCGTGTGCGTGTGTGTGTGTGTGTGTGTGCACTTCTGGGTGCTTTGGGGCTCGTTTTGGGGAGGCTGCGTTTTTGGTACGTGTCATTCCCTGTTTGATATTATTTTTGTTTTTTGACATTCTTTCCACGAGTTGAAAGATTTTCAATGCAACGATCAAAGGCATTCCCTTCATCTAGCAAATTATATTTACACGGAACATAGATTATGTGTTCAATGGACGTAAAATGATAATAAATAGTACTTCAAAATAGAGCCAATGGCGAAAAATGACTCATTTCAACACAACTGATCAATTTAGAGGCTTTCTGTAGTACATCGCATCCACCCGTAAATTGTACAACAGCAACTCTACAAAGATTATTGAATGGTTTACGGTACTTTATTTTCACAAGCGTTGATACGCTTTACTATTTGGTAGTCTACTGATATACGTGAAAGGAATTTATATTGGAGCCTTTTTATATGTCTATATGTTCTAAAATAAGTTATTTTCATATAGTTTTAAGAACTATTTAGCTCACCTGGCTAAGCCAGGGTGAGCTTTTCTAATTGATGATTGTCCGTCCTCTGTCAATATTTTGATTCAAATGACATCTCCTCTGAAACCACTAGGCCAATATTGATAATTATCCTGCCACTTGCTGCATTATCGACCCGATAACAGGGTGCCGGATAAATTTTATGATATTCGGCAGTTGACCACGTGACTTGTGTGTGATTGCCGGACTACTTAATTGAAAGAAAAATAATCGTGTGGCTTGTTTTCCACTCAAAAGCAAAGCTCTTCACTAGCCTAGTATGAAATTTTGTATTATTTGCATCACATAATAGCCTAAATAATTTCCGTTAAACTGTTCCCATTTTGATTTTATTACGTCATCAGTTCAAGTCTACGTCACCGAGGCAGTAATGTTTTGGTAGCCATTTTTTGTACCAGTGCATTGAATTGAAAGATTTCCCAGTTTCAATTATTACTTCGGCTAATGCATGTGCCACAAATAAGGATAAACAGCGTTTTATTAAAGAAGGACTTCACTTTATTTGAGTAATAATTGAAATCGTGCATGAACAGGATAGAAAAGGACATTTGTTTTCAGATTTTCTTCTGATCTGGCGGTATTTTATTTCGTCATTACAGAGGCTGAATTTGTACACGAATGTCCTGTCAGCAGCAGTTAGTTGCAGAAAGGAAAACTATTCATTTGAAGAGTATTTATTAGTGTCAGTGACAGTGTTTTCATTAAAATAACTGGAATTCAATCATTCATGGAAAAGGAGCTTGGTCGACTGAAATGAGATCTTACGTTCGTAACCCGTTTTGTCTGGGAAGAAAGAAAGGTAAAAATAGCATCAATGTAAGTTTTAAGGTCTTTGAATTTGAATTATTTTTCCGAAAAAACGTGTGCAGTGCCTACAAACGTCGTTGAGAAAATCGAAACGGTTGCACGGCGGCCATTTTTTGAACGTAAACAAAGTTTACACAATCAGAAAAGGCAGAAATGATGAGGCTCCACTTAGTGTAAACAGTCTCATGTACAAAGGTTCTTGATCAATCAGATTTACCTGCGGTATTATGATTAAAATGTTATAGTTCTTCGTTATGCACAATATTCTGACATAAATAAAATTTGAAATGAGAACTACTTTTTGTCCGCGTATGTCAAGTCCGCATATTCTTTACTTATGTTAACGCTAGTTTCACAATAAAATCAGGCATTTCTAGGTGTGTTTTCAATGTAAGAAAGAATGACAGGATAAATAGAATAATAGTTCGGCTCACTCGATAAATTCCTCCGCCTTGCCAGATAAACTTTCTCCATCCACGCTACCAACCTATTATTCTCTATACTGTGCAGGAATGTTCCTTGCATGAAGATTTTCCAAAATAGTTCAAAGAATTCCATTCCATGCAGAACTCTGGTTGTTATGGCAATTAATAGGAAAAACTTTAAAAATCTTCTCTGTAACCACAAGGCCTAGAGCTTAGATATTTGGCATGTAGCATTTTCTAGTGAACTTCTACTAAGATTGTTCAAATTCTGATCCCCACTGCGCGGGTGGTCACTTAGTTTTGCATAGGCTTATATATGAACATCTTTAAAAATCTTCTTCTCTGAAACCACGAGGCCTAGAGCTTAGATATTTGGCATGTAGCATTGACTAGTAGACCTCTTCAAAGTTTGTTCAAATTATGCCCCTTGGGTCAAAATTGACCTTGCCCGAGGGGTGGGGGTCACTTGTTTTACAAAGACGTATATTATAGGAAAACCTATTTGGTATATACATTATATAGTGATCTTCCACCAGGCAAGTGGACTTGTACCAAGGTGAGCGATATAGGGCCATTTTGGCCCTCTTGTTTTATTTTTTTTTTTCAAAATCTGAGAGCGAGCAGCTTTAACTTTCATTCATTGTAAGTAGATATTACAGAAAGCCTCTGTAGATCTATTTATTAATTGTGGTAATATGAGGCATTTTTCGCGATAAGTTCTTCTTTGAAATTTTATTTATTTATCATTTGACACCCATTGAACACATAATTTATGTTTCGAGAATATAATCTGCTAGATGTAGGGAGTGCCCCTTTAAGCATGTTTGTACACAAGACCGTTAGCTTCTTTGTTCATTTAAGAGGGGGTTTAGATGTTCATGCATAATTTAATATACAAGTTAGATCTCACGATTTTAAGCAAAAAGTAGACGATTTAGAACATTAAATTAAAAACATCTTATACTCACTTGTTTAATCTTGGTTGCGAAAATTTGTTAAAGTATATAAGGAATAACTGAGTTAAGGGTTTACGTATACTTCTTCGGCACACTTATCGGAGTAACTTTTGCTTTGTGAAAACCTACTCTGTTGTTCCGAAACATTGAACCAGTTAAAGTCCTACTAAATCTTGCTATAAGGCTGATCGGCTCGCCTCTGTCGACAGCTTGATTAAGAACAAAAAGACACTAACTGGCTGATTTTCGTCGAACTTGGCACGCCTTTTCATGTTGTGCTGCTTCATTGGATGATAATGACCTCATACCTAAAAATATACTCGGGATATTTCGTATATATTGTTTCATATGTTACGGAAACTTCCGAAGGGCGCCCACAGGAAGTGGACTACTCATGTAACTAAGCGACGTCGTCAAAGACGAAAGACGCCATCTGTAACATGTTTGCTTTGTATTATTAACAATGGAAAGAGATTATAAAAGGTAGTTTAAAGATACAAACTATTTTTGTAATGAATTAATTTGTTATTTTGTTAGCAATTATTAGCTTTTTATGTTAATTTTGTCATTTTACAGCTAAAAGTCATTATTGTTACAGTCAACTCCTGACATAGTGAAATTCCGGATATAAGGAAAAGATCCGTCAGTCCGAGTTTTATTAAATTCATCTATTTTATATAAAAATGATTTTTTGATATAACAAACTACTGATTTTAGGAACAAATTTAAATGGTCCCAAGGAATTCGTTATAAACGGAGTTCAATATTTAAGCATGTTTGTACACGAGACCGTTAGCTTCTTTGTTCATTAAAGAGGGGGTTCAGATGTTCCTGCTTAATTTAATGTACACGTTAGATCTCGCGATTTTAAGAATAAAATAGACGATTTTCGAACATTAAATTAAAAAAAACTTGTACTCACTTATTTAATCTTGGCTGCGAAAATTTGTTACGTCAGTAATGTCTGCGAGAAATATTAGGAATTAACTGAATTAAGGGTTTACGTTTACTAATACCTCTTCGGCAAACTTATCGGAGTAACTTTAGCTTTGTGAAAACCTACTCTGTTGTTGCGAAACATTGAACCGGTTCAAGTCCTACTTAATCTGGAATGGAACCGCTTGCTATAAGGCTGATCGGCTCGCCTCTGTCGACAGCTTAATTTAGAACAAAAATACACTAACTAGTTGATTTTCGTCGAACTTGGCACGCCTTTTCATGTTGTGTTGCTTCATTGGATGATTATGACCTCATACCTAAAAATAAAGTCGGGATATTTCGTATATATTGTTTCATATGTTACGGAAACTTCCGAAGGGCGCCCACAGGAAGTGGACTGCTCATGTAACTAAGCGACGTCGTCAAAGACGCCAGACGCCATCTGTGTTTTCGATCTCTAACATGTTTGTTTAGTCTTAAATAAAAGAATGGAAAAAGATTAACTATTTTTGTAATGCATACATTTGTTATTTTATTAGCAATGATTAGATTTTTATGTAAATTTTGTCATTTTACAGCTGAAAGTCATTCTTGTTACACTAAACTCCTGACATAGCGAAATTCCGGATATATAAGGAAAATATCCGTCTGCCTAAGTTTTATTAAATTTATTTTTTTTTTATAAAAATGAATTTTTGATATAACAAACTCTTGATTTTAGGAACAAATTTAAATGGTCCTAAGGAATTCGCTATAACCGGAGTGCAATATTTAAACATGTTTGTACACGAGACCGTTAGCTTCTCATTAAAGAGGGGGTTCAGATGTTCCTGCATAATTTAATGTACACATTATATCTCACGATTTTAAGCATAAAAGTAGACGATTTAGAACATTAGATTAAAAACATCTTATACTCACTTTTTATCTTGGTTGCGAAACAAGCTCTCTTAACTTATATTAATATCTCTCAAGACACAACCTGATGATGAAAGCCTATTGCTGGCTAGAGAAAAGCACTAAGTATTTGTTTTATTTACTGGTACACGTGGCTGTAGGTGTTTGCTAAAGACACATTTGATATTGCAATGATTCAGGGGTGTATGTTTGGGGAGGCATATGTTTTTTTCTGAAAAAAAAAAACCCTCTACTTGTACCCTAATCAAAGCAAAGTATTCACATGTTTTTAATCGTTCCTATCAGTATCTGACATCTTATGTCATATGCAAATTGTCACAAACTAAAAACACTCTACCAAATTACCACAAATTTAATTCATGCAATACAATAAATTCTCAATATTTTAGGTCACAAACAAGGGAGAGATTCCCTCCAATTGCACCAGGAAGAACCTTCTTATCAGCAAGTAATGAAAGTGTTGATCCCGGGAGAACATATATAATAAAACCATGCCCCCCTCCACCAGATTCCGTCAAACGACAGAGGCCCATCAGTGGGCGCTCTTCTACTTCTTTGAATGAAGAAATCAAACGCCTGAGGCCCGGAAGCGGTCACTCTCCATCCTACGTTGTGGAAGAAATTAAGCGCCAAAAGTCCAACACTGCCCACGCTTTGAATTGTGCTATTGAAGAAATGAAGCGCAATAGGCCCGACAAGTGTCAGTATTTAACCGCCGCAGAAATCAGGCAGCAGAGGTCCGACAGTGGTCGCTGTGTAGCATACATCGAGGGAGAAGAAATTAAGCGCCAGAGACCAGACAGTGGTCGCTATGTAAACCCGGCTGTGGAACGAATCAAGCGGCAGAAATCCATCAATGCCCACTCGTTATCGTCTGTTATGGAGGTAGCCGAGAGCCAGAGTTCCACGAGTAGCATAGCATTAGCAGCACCTGCAGAAGTCCCAGATGGTATGACATGTTCTTGTTAGTTCGTAAAAACTAAAAGCTAAATGTTTTTACACTCTGAGATTTTGGAAGATTTACTGGTATTTTGGTCTTTCATATGTTTGCAAGCTCACAGTTTTTTTTCTTTTTTTTCAGTCATTTATTTGTTTTACAAAAAATCGCTTGAGTCCATGATTTGTACATCCATGTTATACATCATTTACTTTAAGATAAGAGATTTATTTGATATATATGAAAGGTATCCCACAATTTGAACTGTTCATATTTAACTAAATAGACCGCGGAGGTTGCCATGTTGTTTACTTAGTTATGTGAAAAATTAAAATGATAAGGTTATTTATAGCAATGACTACCTATGGACATGTCAACACAGCTTCCGAGTTTGATGACAAAGCGGCAATATCAACAAGTAGAATGGAAATCCTGCAAGAACAGGCAGTCAGGTAAATATCTACTTATTTTCTTATTCCCGTCACAGCCCCACAATATTGGCAGGCTTGAAGCCCCACAGCTCCATTATCAGATAATATTTTAATTGTTCAATTTACCATGTCTGTAAAACAAATGGTGGACAAACGTTTCATGCTGTTGTATTTTATATTCAAACTGTAGTTTTTTTTTTGCTGTAATTTACTTTGCATTCATACTGTAATTTATTTTGTATTCGTTTGGTATTTATTTGGTAGTTTATTTTGTATATACTGTAGTTTATTTAGTATTTGTTAAGTATTCGTACTTTAATGTAGCTTTTGTATAACTAAGTAAAAAAACATATCCAGTTTATCCGCAATTTTACGTGACTATATTTCAAATGTATACGACGTTACGTCACGTCCGCTTTATATTGTTATTCTGATGAAGGCTTTCGCCAAAACGTTGATAAGAAAATGATGATATAAAAACATTGTTGTAATAATGTGTTGTTGTGGAATTTTCCATTCTTAATACCAAGAAATGCATTTATTTTAGAGAGGAAATTAGAGAGGAAGAGAAGCGGAAATCATTCTCCGCGCAACAATTCAGGAACGTGTACTCTCCAACCCCTGACCTCAATGCCAATTCCTCAGACGTCGCTGCCAACCGTGCTCCAACTCCAGTAGTAGTCGACGCCAAGGCCGAAAGAAAGAGAAGACGAAGAGAGAAGAAGGAAAGGGAACGAGAAAGAGAAGCGAAAAAAGTGGAAGAGGCCAGACGGAAGGAGCAGGAAAAAATAGACGCAGAAAGGATGGTTGCAGAAATCTCAAGAAACAGGTCAATGTTCAACGGCAACAAGGACACTCTCCCAGCCATCGGCAGCAAAACTGCGGAGGTAAATTATAACGAGTATATTATATTTGACAGTGTTTGGTAAAGATAGTATATGTTAAATTAGTGTTAGAGTTTTGTCTCTGAATGAAAGGATTGTCTTGTTTGTTTAGATGAGACCAGTTAGACGACGGCTTGCTATCAACTGATTTCAACAGGAACATTATCTGATTGTTCTTATTGCGTTGTTCCTCATTTCAAAATTTATGTATTTTAGCTTTTTTTGTATATTGTTCTTTTTGTTGTGAATTTTTAATGTTAAGCCTACCATTTACTTTATTTTGGCTATTATATTGTTGCTTTACTTTTATTTTTTTTGTTCAGTATTTGAAATACATGTACATGTAACATAGTTTATTACATTTTATATCTTTCTTTCAGCATTTTGGAATTCATTATACACCTAGTTTATTCAATTAATACTGTAAAGTTACTGTAAATTCCACTATATGTTTTTTAACATGAACTGTGTGTAATGCCTTTATTTGCCTCGCTTTCAATATGTGTCGTCTTAAACATAGCCCAATTTATTTTAGCTAATACATGTATATTAAAGCATAAACAAAATATTTACTTTCAGTGTTAAGAATACGCCATACATTCTATCTGATCTACCTGCGTTTTTATATTTTTAACTTTTAAGTTATTTTAACTTTTGCAGTTGCATGTCTTGTTTCCAGCTGGTTAAACATGTATTTCAAATGTTGTCTATATAACCATCCTGTTTGTGTTCTTAATTACAAGCATTATGTCAATAGGTAAATTTCTACATCGGAAAGCTCCCTAAAATCAAGGAGCATGACCTTTTGGCTCCAACCTTGCCAGAAAACAACGCTGTTGACGTCATCAGGAAACACGAGACCCAGGTCCGAACGACTGCATTCCTTAGAGAGATCAGCCAGGATTACATGAATGCAAGTGCCGAGCTGATGGAGCCCTTCCGCAAGAACGAGGCCATTGAGATCATTGAAAGGCACGAGGACGAATTTGGTCGAACCTATGTCAGCGACTTCCTCACCGCCAAATCCTTCGGCAGCTCCGACAAGCCATCATCCGCCAAATCTAGACGCTCACCGGGGGCGTCTAGGTGGGGCGCCCAATAATTCCTTACTAACAGTCGTGCATGCTCACAGTTTCATTTCACTTTACTTTTTATTTTAGGCCCCAAAGTTTATGATCATTTTTGTTTTTAGGCCCTACCACAAAAATGACAAAACCAACATAAAATCTGCAGTGCATAAGGTTTTCGAAGAATTTGGCAAATTGGTAAAGAAATCATTAAGAAAACGAGTACTTGTGTTTTTTGGCAATAAATTTTACATAATATTTTTTCAAAAACATATTCAATAGAACTATATTTTAGTAAATTCCAACATTTAACTAATTTTTGAAAACAAAAAATGAGACAAAACTCAATGGCAATTTGTTGGCAATCTTTGGCTTCAATTCAATGCATTTTTCAAAACAGAAAAAGTTGTAGCTTATATTTAAAAAAAAGAAAGATCTCTCACTGAAACAATATATTTCAAATAGATGAGGAAGTACTTTGTGGAGGAGGAATACGTTGCTGCCTGGAAAAGATAAAAATTATAACTCGATGCAAAAAATAACCAACAAATATTGTATAGATACTTTGGCAAATAATTACAAGTGGCTTGTAGTAAGTCCACCCCATCTTTCTTCTCTACCTGTCAGAGGAATTCCAGCAATGACGATGGTTTATACCCAGGACACTTCCCTTTATCTCCTCATTCCCGAATGTCCCTCGCCAAAGGGGGAACAAAGGGAGTAGGAAATAAACCGGGAGAGTCTAGGGTATTGTTTGTATCGCAAGTTTCATAATGGTTGTTTTATATCCAGGACGTTGCCATTTTATCCTCATTCCCAAATGTCCCTCGCTAGAGAGGGAATAACGGGAGTAGGAAATAAATCGGGGCGTGTAGGATATTGTTTGAATTGCCAGTTTCATGATTGTTATTCGTTTGATAGCCAGGGCCTTACCATTCTTCCCTCTTTCCAAATAGCTCATCGCTCCCTAAAGAACAACGAGGTGTATAGAATATATAGTTTTGACTGCGCGTTTCAGATTTGTTACTTATTGTACATCCATTGTACAGTTCTTGTTACACATTAACACTTTTAACTTTGAAATCACGTTTCTGTGTCATCGACCCACTTTTCAGTTCAAATGTTCACTGTGCACTGAACAGCACAAAGCGAGGATAACGTAGACCAACATGGCTACAGTTGAGAAGGGAAAAGGTAGTAGAGTACCTCTATCTGACAGAAGAAAAGTGCCGTGGTCAATCAGACTTTGCACTCAACAAGTCAGAGCTGCTAGGTTTTCTTTGCTGCCTTTCGGTTTAGTATAAGCGGGTGAAAACACCACCCAAAATGCACATCCAAGTCATTAGAGTATAAAAGAATCATAATAATTTCATACAACAGTTTTAAATCATCGCTCAGTGAACTATGGAAACATCGAGTTCTGAACACAAAATCCTCAAGTTCTGAATACATTGGCCGTATTGCAAACAATTTAAGCATACTTTCTAGAAGTTTAAAAGCGAAATAAGACCATGGTCAGGAAAAAAACACAAAAAAAAAAAAAAATTACAAAAAAAAAAAAAAAAAACTTCGATCATCATACTTGATGCTAAATGCCAAGTAATGATCAGGAAAAATATATACACACAAAACAAAAACTTCGATCGAAACGATCATGGAAAAACAAAAAAACAAAAAAATACAAAAAAAACAAATAGTAAAAAAAGATAACAAAATGTTAAAACGTAAAAAAAAGATCACAAAAGAACAAAACCCAAAGCCAAAACTAAAAATTCGACTGTGGTCTTTTTTTTCAACTAGAGTTCAAAATTTCCTGTCTTTTTTAAACACACACTGTGCACGAATTCATGCCAGTCGTAACCATTGTCTATCCTATCTCGTTTTGGTGAACATGGGGTTGCCTAACAACACACAGAACGTGATGTAAAAATGGAACTACACACTAACAAAACAGAACAAAATAGAACATAACAGAACAAAACAAATAGAGTAAAACAGAACAGAACAAAACAGAACAGTTCATACCTACATATTACATTATTGACATATAAGTTGATAGTACGAAGGGAAAACAAGTCCATTTCTATCCCAAGAACTATTTCAAATTATAACTTATATTGAAGTAGAAACGCCGGCCCGTACGAAAATGTTGGTAGAGAAGTAGGTGGTGTTGCGAAATTTATATTTGACGTTAATACATTAATTAAACTTTTCCTCACAATGCTTTATTAAATCAATTATACACAAGTCACACATTTTATACTTTTCTGGCCCTTTTCTTTCAAAATTTACATTCTTGACCCTTGCAGCAATCCTTTGCCTCCCCAATACTGTTTGACTCGTGTATTTTGATGTCTAAAATGGTTTATGCATTGAACATTTTCCGAATACCATCCTTTTTGGCTTAAAATATTAAAACCATTCAGTAGATTATAACTTAAAATACTTCATTATATGCCAACAAGCCATCCAAAACAAAATATATTTTTTTATAAATTGTCTATAGTTAAGACATAACTCACCGAATAAAATCGCGTGGTGTATATGAAAGCCTTTTTGTCACTGCCAGATTGATAACATCTAACAATTTATATTTAAAACAGCAATTAATTAATTAATTTAGCATTATTCTTTAATCTATAGTGAGCATGCATGGCCTACAAGTAGTATGGAAATAATTTATGATAAATAAATGTTATATATTGAAAATGTATATATAGTTTTATTTTTGTTGTCTCCAATTCCTGAGTGTTTAATGCCAACTCAGCTTGAAAAGTTGAAACGACTATAAACCCCTTTAGACCGGATAACTACCGAACCGGAACAATTAACATCTTCCAATTCCGTCCGGTTTGGAAAGGTCATTGCTTAATAGCAAAAAATGCCCTTGTATTTTATATCACAGGGTGAACTGTCTTGAAGAAAGGAGTACCAGGAATGCACGAATAGCCTCCACTCTTCAATATTTAGCTCGTCTTAACACAGACACGCTGTTACTGAACTAATTTGCATTACCTACTTTTCTGTTAAACGAAATCGATTAACTACGCGGCTAACAAACAGAAATGTCACTTTACTGCACTTAGAATGCACAATTTAGAAAGGAGCAGGTGAATGAAATGTCACGATTTATTAAGACAAGAACTGCAGCATCTTTTCAATCGATTTTTCTCTTTATTCTTCTATTTTCACGCCCCCACGTCATGTGCAATATGGCAGTCATCGAGTTAAAGTGTGTGTAAAGTACTTAGTCGCCATGTTACGATAATAGCTGAACTGTGCATATTGTAGAAACAACTGTTTGTCACGAACCGCTTAGCAGCGGTGCACGACAATTCGTCGAAAGACACTCGATAGAATACGACATTAAACAGAAAGGACAGGTGGTAGAATGCGACATGTTAAAGAAAGAACAATTGATAGAAATGTTTTACGTCGAATTTGTCGAAAACTTTTCGACGACTGGTCGAAAACTCTGAGAATTGAAAACGAAAGTAAGTGGGTAAAAAATGTATACCGAACTTACCCAGAGGGTTGAACTTGATTCATTACAAAATCAAAATTTAATCAAATTTATTTAATAACAACAGTCACACTGTAGGTCACATGTGCCTTTCTCTTTGGGCAGTACCCCGATTTCCGCTGGGAAATTGGTCATCAACTCCTTGTTAAGAAGCCTCGATGGGCATTTCGTCTGATGTCGAAGCGACTTCCTTTAGCCTTGCCATTGCATTTTGCCCTTTTTCCCGTGCTGATCAGGCCCATCTTATGCTCAGTTTCCTTAAAATCCTATTTAAAATTGGTAACCTTAAGCTTCCTTAACACCATTTCCAAATGTTTTCCCGTTTTTTGTACATTTGTCCTTACTAAACATTAAGCCATCTAACGTTAATTTTTTTCTACTACTCCCGTGACAAGTTTAATAATTTTATTGCATAAAAAGAAATCAACATGCAGATGGCCCTTCTCTGAGCACTGATCATAGTTTAGTTTTGCGAAATATGATCATCATGGCATCTTACTCGAATTATCCATACACCACAAACCCTACTGACAACAAGTGATCTCCCCGTACGTTCAATACATATCAAACACGTAGTGTGATTATGATCCGAACTTATTCAGTCGGGAGATATTTCATTGGAACTGTTTAACAGTTACTGGTAATGTCCAACTGATAAAACATATATCCACTTTATTAATTGGGAAGAGAAATGGTTAGCTTTTGTACGTGATCAAGATGAACACTGGCATATTATGAAACGTGTACGTGTACAGCCATTTAAAAGGACATTTTAAATGAAAAAAAACCTATTTTAGCCCGCGCTCTATGACACTCGTCTCTCAACATCTTCCATCTCTATATATTTCATTTTGCGCATTGGGGAGTACTTTTCATCTATATACGTCCCAAATTTCGCTTGCTAGATGTACTGTTGATATTTTCCCTAAATTATACTTCAGCACATTCTTTCGGAACTTTGATTATTGCAAAGGGATAAGTTTCTCTCATATGAAGAGAAAATATCAAGAATCCATTTCTTATCTTGGTATGTTACCCCCGCAATGAACGGGAAGTTTTTGACGGTTTCTATTGATCTCCCATAGGGAACCATTTTGTTCTCACAAAACCCAATTTGTTCATGGGAAATCCAATTATGGAACATGAGGCAGAATTCGGAGGCCTAGCATGAACTTCTGTCATCTTTCCGGGTTGATTTATATCATTGGTTACCGGTCTATAATAGAAATGTACATACCAAACGCTGGGGTCAAAGGGGTTCCAAACATTGTAGTTTTGTCATATGTACATGTGGCATATATATGCAATGTTTCAAAATATTTTCTCCCAAAAAGAAAAGCAAAAACAACGGAAAATCACCTATGTAAATATTTCACCGATAAAGATCCTGCAATAATCGGATTTTTTTTCTGAGATTGACGGATCAAATATGACTTGATACGCTGTAAGGCACCAGAAGATATCAGTTATCTTTGCCCAGAAAATATCAGTCGAATTAATCTACTTGATTTATTGAAATTATACATCTGCGGTCATAAACAGAGTGGCAACAAAAATATCTAGGAAATATCCATTACACAGAGAGGGGGAGGGGAGGGGGGAAGGGGGTAAAAGGGGAGGGGGAGAAGAGAGCAAAACATATTCCTTCGTTTTCTTGTTTTCAATAACGTTTTTGTTGTAACGCCTTCTTAACAAAAGTATGACACTTGTAACGCCTTTACCAGACACCCAAGGTTGTTGACTCCGCTACGCCCCATACATCACCGTGGGTGTCCGACGCTGTCTTTAACAAAAGTATTACAATTTTAGACAAAAAAGAACAATAATAAGCCGCGAGACAAAAAGCTGGAATTGAGATTAGTTCATTTCTTGTTTACTTTACTTTAACTTTGTATTTCTTGTTATCCAGATTACTTTACGAAAGGTGTAAGCCCATCTCCAGCCAAGAATTTGACTGACTTTTTCAACCGCACGTCAAACGCCATTAAACGACAAAAGGATGAAAATGTCTGATTTTGTAATAAGCAGTTTAAACTTTTCCCGTAATGCATTTTGTTGTTCTTCACACACAAGTGTCTTAGTGAACAGAATCTTCTAGATGGACCAATGACCTTTTTTCAATGTATTTCGTACAAGAATTTATCTAATGTGTTTCCATACATCTCTATAACTGTTACAACCACGTTATTTCATGCAAATTGTAGGAACTTTTAGTGTAATAAATAGTATTCAGGTCCAATCTTTGACAAACGCGCGGGTTAACAACGGTTGTTGAAAACCATTCTAACACGACCTACGCTGTTTCCCTATTCGTTAATAACCGTTATTTCATCTTACAGTGAGCGAATCAGTGGCCCAGTGGTAACGCGCCGGACTTGTTATCCAGGGATCGCAGGTTCGATCCACTAACAGCACTAATGGTCATTCATATGAGACCTAAAAACCGAGGTCCCATGTATCGGTTCTGTACACCGAGCATGTTAAAGAACCAGGGGTGTCTCTTGAACGGGACACGTTCTGTATCTTGCACTTTCCCCTGAAACCTAAAATAATTAAACTCTTCTGGGGGCGTTGGTCATATGGATTATCGGGTATACCAACGATAAAACTCTAGCATACATACTTACATACACACTTACAGTACAGTCACGTTTTCAACGGGCATGACGCACGCATCCAACCGCAGTTACAATGAAATTTTTCTACCCGTTGAACATAGGTCAGTCTTTCATCAATATCGTGTAAGAATCGAAATGATAAATGAATTAAAATACTACCCTGTATCTTATCGTTTATTAACATACAGTCAGTCGTTCGGGTGCCTCGTGATTTAATTACTACGCATCCGAACTCTAGCTGTATATTAATCAATGATAACATACAGGGACACATCCATTATTTCTTAATTATAGTTCAGTAGCCTCGAAGGATAAAAGACAAAACTAGATAAAACGTAGTTTCCCGAAAACCTTATCGCCTCCATCCAACTGATATATATTATCAAAATTAATTGAGCTACACTTGAGAAGTAGTGAATGACAGTATCACGTCTTCGGATGTACACATCGCATACCCATGTCACTTATCCCTGACATAATGTTGACAAGTCGGGAAATTAGCTCATTTTCTTACACGTTATTATCTGGACAAGTTATCACGGCAACACGTAGTTATGTTCCGAAAGTGGACTGGATCATCAGTTTGTCATTATCTCTATCAAGTCATTTTCAATCAACCTGACAGACAAACCCGTTTCCTTTAACATTCAATTGTCGATCTTGCGGAAACCCATAATAAAAGTAAATAAATGCCGACCCGAGATAACGAGAACGTCTGCAGAGAAAAATAATGCATCCGAAATACGCACAAATGAGAATATTAAAATAGTGAAAAAACTTCAGCTTACTCCCATAGAACAGCAACATCCAGCGAGCCGCCGTGCCTGTATATTTACTACTAGAACACACCGATAAATGCCGATGAGAACGCATAATTCAGGCCTAATTTAGTGTTATTGAACTATACGTATGTTACTGTTTGTTTTAAATAATATAAATCAAAACCTCCCTTTTAAAATGTTGAAAAAATGATAGGAGTATCGGCAATATGTGATTGCACGAAAATATCGTGTCATTATAATATCTGGTGTTTGTATTCAAGAAATATGTGAATGCACGAAAAATTCGCGGACTCTCAGTATGTCGTGCAATTTCGTACAAAATATATGCGTACATAAATTGTCTAAGTGAAATGTAAATGATTTTTTTTCCTGATTGTGTCTGCTGATATAGTGTATTATTCCAATGCATTTATTCAGAACGAGACATCGTTCTTTATTTTCACAGTCCATATAACAATCGAATTCATGAAAATAGCATTTACACTGCAGAAAACCCCATGATTTTGTATGCAATAACACTGGCTATCGCATTTTATTGAAGAAAAAGAAAACACGAACATAAATATGCAGACGAAATGTTTTGCACGCAACAAAGCCTTAAAAGTAGAATGAATCTAACGCCACCGAACCAGACTGTGTTCTGGTAAGGAAAATATTCTTCCATATTATAACGTTACATGAGAAAGAACTTGCGGAATTTAGAGGATTGTTGAGCCAGAACGCTAGCAGTTTGGGAACGTTATTTTAACATGGACATTAACAAACTGCATTTAACTGATACTAATTCAACGCTTAAAATATACTGCTCCTACATCCTTCAGATAAAAAGTTCAAATTATCTTAGTTTTCATTATTGCGAGTGTCAAGACGTTTTAACGGCTGCAAACAATTTTAACGAATACGGCTAACACTTTCGACATACAATATTGCCACCATTCAATCCGCGAATATTTTGCGGCAACTAAACGTAATTAGAATTGACCTATTTTGCACGTCATATATAGGGCAGGTGTTCTTTCCCACGCATAATGATGTGATAGTGTCAAAATGTGAATATTAAACATTTCCGGCACGCGCTAGAATGTTCAACACAAATAATTTGATCAAAATATCTGTACAACTTTTGTCTTTTTGCTGAATGACCTCAGTCAAGAGCGCGAACCCCCAGATGTAACACCCATACTATTGTGACCAACTCTCTGTCGGTCCCTTTGTCCGTCTGTCTGTGCGTTTGGCTGAAGGTTAATAGTCCTGTTACAGTATGCTTTAATCTTCATTTCATATAAAATGAAATATTCTCTCAGCATCAACTTTTCCCATTCTCATCAACACCGATCAAATAGAAAAGAATCTGCATACACGCTCAAAAACGGTTTGAATTCCAAATACGTTTTGGTTCTCAGGTGAATTTGTTCTGTTCATGCATGCTACACATCCGGCATAACCAATC
This sequence comes from Saxidomus purpurata, assembly GCA_022818135.1. Classification (NCBI taxonomy): domain Eukaryota; kingdom Metazoa; phylum Mollusca; class Bivalvia; order Venerida; family Veneridae; genus Saxidomus; species Saxidomus purpurata. The sequence continues at coordinate 8,162,055 of JAFMSR010000008.1, forward strand.
GGTTTCTTTTTTTAAGCAGCCACTTTATTTTTGTCATTCACTCAGTGTTGGTCATTCCTGTGGTTGGAGATCCCGTCATTCAAAATTTAGTGCGACTACACCTTACAGTTAAGACCTGTTTTCGATTAGTTACCTGAGTTCTAAACCGAACAGGTCGAGTAAGACTATTGCGTATGCGGCCCATAATTTTACTCTGCTCGTCTCTTGTAACCGCAAGTTTCTCTTATATTTTTTGCCACCCCCCCAAAAAAAAAAAAATTAACCCGGAAAAAATATTTTAGCTCCGGCATAAATATGATTTTAGCCGCGGCATAAATATTTAAGCTCCGGCATAAACATGATTTAAGCCGCGGTAAAAATATTTTTAACTCCGGCATAAATATGATTTAAGCCGCGGCAAAAATCGCATTTTATACTCGGAGCTAAAAAATTTAAACCCCCCGCTTAAATCATATTTTTGCCGGAGCTTAATATTTATGCCGCGGCTAAAATCATATTTATGCCGGAGCTAATCGCGGCTTAATTAATTATTTTTGGTGGTGTTGGAACCTCCGCAATGCTCGTGGGTAGGCCATGGTCCAAGATGGCGGACAAGATTAGAGATTATCTGCAGTTTATACTTTTTTACGTCCCCATCACAATATTTTGTCAAATATCATTTACTAAGTCAAACTAAAGCTTTATTTGTTGAACATAACGCCAACTGATTAAACGACAACCCGATACCTACCAAAACATTCGGGGTTTAAAGGTCCCTGCGCATGCGCCAATACTTTACTCAAGTAAAGAGAGTAGCTAATCCGATAATGAATACTCTGGTTCAGATGATCAAATATTTCTGTGAGAGAAGTCACATTTCATGGCATCTGACAGTTTCAAGGCAAAAATTCAAAAAATCTATAAGCTTATCCCAAGTGCCCTAAGCTTTATAGTTATTTGTTATTTCAAAATGAAATAAAAAGTACACAACATAGCCGCGAATTACAAATGAATCAGTGCCTTTTAGCATCGCCGTGTCCGAGCAATTGTTACAAGTAACTTAACAAGAGGGCCATGATGGCCCTTTACCGCTCACCCGAGTACAACTGCTTTTCCATATTTGAGCTGTGTGACCTAGTTTTTGACCCAAGATGACCCATATTGAAACTTGAGCTAGAAATCATCGAAACAACCTTTCTGACAAATTTCCAAGATATTTGGGCTGAAAATGTAACCTCTAGAGTGTTAACAAGGTTTTTCCACATTTGGGCTCTGTGACCTAGTTTTTGACCCCAGATGACCCATATTCGAACATGAGCTAGAAATCATCAAAACAACCTTTCCGACAAATTTCCAGGATATTTGGGCAAACAATGTTACCTCTAGAGTGTTAACAATGTTTTTCTATATTTGGGCTGTGTGACCTAGTTTTTGACCCCAGATGACCCATATTCGAACTTGAGCTAGAAATCATCGAAACAACCTTTCTGACAAATTTCAAGGATATCTGGGCTGAAAATGTAACATCTTGAGTGTTAACATGGTTTCTCCATATTTGGGCTGTGTGACCTAGTTTTTGACCCCAGATGACCCATATTCGAACTTGGGCTAGAAATCATCGAAACAACCTTTCTGACATATTTCCAGGATATTTGGGCTGAAAATGTTACCTCTAGAGTGTTAACAAGGTTTTTCCATATTCAAGCTGTGTGACCTAGTTTTTGACCCCAGGTGACCCATATTAAAACTTGAGCTAGAAATCAACCAACCTTCCTGACAACCTTCTGAAAATTGCCAGGATATTTGGACTGAAACAGTAGCCTCTAGAGCCTTAACAAGATTTTTCTATTTTTGGGCCATGTGACCTAGTTTTTCATCCGAGATGACCCATATTCGAACTCGTCCGAGTAATTACTGGGACAAACATCCTGACCAAGTTTCGTGACAATTGAGGCAAAAATGTGACCACTAGAGTGTTAACGAACTAAGTGTGGACGGACGACGGACATTCATCGATCCTAATAGCTCACCCTGAGCCAGCTCAGGTGAGCTAAAAATGGGAATCGTACAATGTATGCACACTCTTAAAACGGTTTTATAATTTGTTTTGTGTCTTCAGGCAGCTTTAGTGTTTCTGAATCAAAGCGAATTTGAAAATAAATGACAAAAGGAAAAACTGGGTTGCACTTGATTTTTGCTTTTAATCTTCTGCGATTTCTGAGAAAGTGAATTGTGTAACCATCTTCGTTCACGAAAGCACCGTGCGCCTGAAAAACCCTTGTCTAAGTATAAATTAGTGACGAATTATTGAAACCCATATCTTAAAGTAATAACAGGAGTGCCTGTTTGGTTTAAACATGAAATGTGACAACTGATTTGCTTAGACATTGTCAAGAAAAGGTATTCTTTCGGCAATATAGAAATTTCGTCAACGTAACACATTGGTAAGACTTAAGTTCCCTGGAGAACTAAAAGTATACGATTAGTCTACCACTATCCTGGACTATTACCCTTCAGGGAGGTTGACATTTCTGTCATCGTGACGGCTAAGTAGTCACCTTTTGAGAGACTAGTAGGACATTATCTAAAACTATACTTCATGCGCGGGATTCTTTTTTAAAACAGGCACTCATTTAAATGTCTCCCTGAGCTATTATCATTAGCCACGTTACTATAAATAACTCTGAAAATTCCCTAAAAACTATTTTTGTCTGACTAGTTTTTAAGACGAGAGAGTTGTCGGCTGTCACCTATATTGATAGTAATTTTCCTAGGTTGACATTTTGCACTGTCACCCTTAAGGAATGCAACGTCTATTTAAGTATAGATAGACTTGTAAACGTTGAAGTTCGAAGAGATTAAGGTAGCACACCCCTAATAAAAACCTCCATTTGAAACTCTTCAATTGAGCTAGCAAAGGTTAAAGTGTATGACGTTCGAATCCAGCCGGAACCAAAAAATTTGTTTTTACTTTTTCTTCTTTGTTTTCAGTATTTTGCACTTTTCTTCATATGTTGATATTGTTTTTAGACTAAAAAGAAATAAAATATTTTTTTATTAATGTTAAAATACGCTGTTCATACTATCTACGGTAAATTCTGTCATGTGAGTTCCCAGTGCTTTACAGAAGCGCTTTTAAAGATCTATCCTTTTACTTCAGTGATATCTGTTTACTTAACGAGGACTTTAATTTGCACTGCAATACGAAAACAGAACAAAACAATCAGATTAAATATGTTTTGCTTTGTTTTCAACATTTCAAAGTAATTGTGAACTTGCAGAACATTACTCAATTGATCGCGGGGCATGCGCCGCGTCTCATCAAACGATCAAAAATGTACACTAAACTATATATAAAACAAGTGATTCTGAGAAGATATTTTGACGGTTTTGTCATAAATGTCCATTGCAAGATGAAACCTCATTAAAATTAGAAATTAACTAAAATATCTGTGGCTAAATGGTAAGTCGGAATATCGGTTTTATTTTTGCCATCTTTGAAATAAGTAATATAGTTTAGTTTAGACTAAGTCGTATAAGGAAGTTTAAAGCTTTTGTTTCACCACTTAACCTGCTGAGTGCGGATGGGGGATGGGGTATGGGTGTGACATTCAGTCTTCACATGTGTCCACTCTGATACTGATGTGCAATCATTATTTTGTTCAGTGAGCACCCCTTTACACTTTTAATTCTTTTATCCGAATTGAAAGATGGACAGCTCCACGAGGTAATGGTAAATAAGAACGCTGTAATATATCCTTTAGGATTAGTATTTTCACAGAAAATGGACATTTCAATTGGTGTTTTTACTTTCAAATATGACCGAGGGGCTAAAAAATTAGTCGGCACAATGCTGTACGGAGTCCCACGTCTAACAAGATAATTTTGATTGGATTTCACACATTAGAAATATAGTACTTGCCTATAAATAACCTTCTTTGAGGTCTTATTTTATTATAAGAGCAACTCTACGAAATCAGCGTCACAAATGATTTGGAATTTCCTCTACGAAATATCGGATTTTAGTTGCTATACATTTTCCTCTCGTGGCAAACCATTTCTTTCGCTGCGGTTCTATTACATTTGACTCTCAATTCGCGACGTTTTCGGCGATTACCTTATACGAAAATTGTTTAAAGTGATGCGTCTAGGAGCGAAAAAGCGTTCTGTTTCATGATTAGGGCAATTTCTCGGCATGATGGATCAAGGACTTATGTGCAAACAACTGAAAATTGAGAACGGATTGCACGAGTTACATTAGTTATATTTAGACATATGGATTTTCTTCCTTGAAGTGACAAACTTTAGAAATATTTTATGCCTTTTGTCTGCGGATAAAAGATGCTCACTGCCCTTTAACTTTCGTGATAAATTAGAAAGAAGTGAAAAAATAAAACTATTTTTTAACTATAACCACAAATTTTACATTTTTTTATGCTTTTTTTCCAGACATTGCATCTACTGTTAAGATAGCATACTTTAAAAAAGTAAAGGAATAGAACAGATTTTACATGTTGGAATGACAAAATGTTGAAGAAAATAACACAGTATAAAGACTGAAGTAATACATGCAATTTTTATAATGAATAAAATAAACCGATGTAAGTGATTAAATGTATCATTACATGTGTGAAGCTATAAATCTGAGCTAATATTTCAATGTTACATATATGATTTGAGACATGGTTTACATGTTATCTTTCGGAAACAATATGTACTGGAAAATGAACGCGCAAATTGTCGTCGTCTGCTGTGTCATCACGTGCACAGGAATGTCACGTGCATCGAAAGAAGGACTGACAATTCCTATTGGTAAGTGGTTTATTGCTTGCAATGTTATATTCAATTTTATCATGTCATAATTTAAACATATTTTCGATTCATCTGACAATGCCATTCCGTTTTCCAACGATTTGATTTGCTAACTGTTTCTACAAAACTTGTAGAAGTACATGTACATATTTCTATTATAAACCTGAATGGGCTGCTGGTATTTAATTATTATTATTATTATAACACCATTTTGTACTACCACATATTTAGAATGATATGCTAGTATTGCAGGTTATTGTGTAAATATAATATGAACTGAAGCCGTGACATGAAATAATGTCACAATGTATAAATAATTTGTGGAACATAATTTAAACACTATGGGCACCAGGAAGTGCTGTGCCCTAAAGGGATCAGGCAACATCAGTATAAGGCTTAGTTAAGGAAATAATATAACTGCCTATAACACGTTAGCCCTTTCTACGTTTACACCTCCCGTAGATTTATTGTACCATTATTGTTTTCAACAAGAATATTTTGTTCCTTCGTACTTTCCCACTGAGATGTTTTTTGACATTTTAATGAACGCCATTGACAAGCCACTTTGACAAATTGTGGGTTAACGTTATTTGCCCAAGCGCAAGTGGAAATAATTTATAGATCTTTCGTAAATTAAGTGTTGCCAGAACCTATAGAAGGCGTAAAAAATTGCTTAAGACAGAACTTCGTGAAACAAGTGTATATACTCAATTATGACACTTTGTATCACAACACCGGTCGACTTGTCTGAACAGTCTAAAAATAACCCGTCATAACACAACATAACAAGAATATTGGAACAACAGAAAATAGCGAATATCAGCATCTAGGAGAAAGTTAGATTAGAACAGCTAAATATTGCCAGTGAACTCTTCTCAAACTAGCTACATGGTCATGTGTGCATAATCAATAAAACTGATTTAAAGATACTGTCATCTGTAAACCAATTGGCTTTATACATCGTTTTGTGGAACATTGTTCCCTTTGTTGTTGGCTAAGATGTTACATGCTAAAGCACTGAATAATGTCTGAGGAGGGTTTTGTTATGCCCATTTTTCCCGTAAAGATGTAAGATTAATCTTTGTTGGAGATTTCGTCTGAAATATTTATGGGTTTAGTACAATATTTTGTACATATACAGACAAGGATATTCCAGCATAATCAGTGCTTACGTGGTAGTTATCGCCACAAATCGGGTGAATCACCTGAAGGATGAAAATGACCAAAATGTATGCGTATCTTTTCGACAGGAACAATAAGAGTCAATATTTTTTGAAAAACGAGTTGAGTATATGTTGTTATAAATAATACTAATAAGTGTTTTCACCTGCTGCTTGATACATGCTCACGTGTGATCACGTGACTGGTGATCTTTACGATCGGATTTACGGACTATTTTATTAATAAAAGTTCGAAGTCATAGTAAATTTAAATCATCCAGTATAATGTATGTCAAAAGTCCGATGCACGTTCAGTAATGTTGCTTGATACCATTCGTATGTATTCGACAATTTCCGCCAGGTTTCGGAGAAATGGCGTTGAAAAGGATAATTCTACAATACATCTTTGTGCATGCACACGATTGTCGGAACCTAATCTGGTCGCAAAACAAAAACTGTTGTTTTGCTTTACAGAGCATCTCATGTACTTTCCTTCTTGAAGGTTTCTCATTTTCAATAAATTTTGGGATTGCTCATTTTTCTTCCCGAATCTGATTGAAATATTTGAATGCAGTCTGCGACAAGTTGGCACAACTTGTATGTTTTTGTTGTTTACTGGCACAAGGATGGAGTTGGAAACTTCTACGGCTCTCGATAATGAGATTAAGTATTCAAATATTGATTACAGTTGTTCATATGCTAAATATCTGTCCAGAAATGATGTATAAAACCACACTCGTCTGCCAGTTCAGAGATTTATCTGACGTATACCGTCTATGGACAATCCTTGCAGCTCTCGCTTAACTGTTTGATTTTGACATTTTGTACACAGCATTTTCAATTTGTATGTAAAGTGCTTAAGAAGATACGTCTCTTGCGTTGTACTTCCCTTGGGCAACTCTTATGTACACAATCGCCATAAAGTAGATCTCTGGAGTGAATAATTTGCGATCCGAATTTCCATTTCTTTGTTTTCATACAATAAAACCTCAAGTTCTACGAGATTGGGTTATATCGCGTGTCAAAGAGCTGTTAAAGAAATGTCTATTTGTGGTTTTATGATTTGTGGATACTGCGCACACTTTTGCGCATTTATTAATGTCATGGTATAGATGTAAACACAGTTCCTTGTAAATGCTCTGCAGAGCTGATTTGTTCAGTGCGGAGTTTTAGTTTTTTAAGGTCACAATTGAGGGTTAAATGAATTTTACAAGTCTCCCTAAAGGCGTTGACATTAAAGGGGCACTCCCTACATCTAGCAGTTTATATTCTCGAAACATAGATTGTGCGTTCAATTAACGTTAAATGATGAATAAATACAATTCCGAAGACTGAAGAACCTATGGCGAAAAATGCCTCATTTTACCACAATTAATCATTATAGAGGCTTTCTGTAATTAATCACATCCACCCATTAAAGCTGCTCGCTCTCAGATTTTGGTAATAAAATAAAGTTCTTCAAACTCTATGTAAATAACGTATTTTAGAATATATGGTCATATAAAAAGGCTCCAGTATAAATTCATGTCCGTATATCTCTAATTTCTAAAATGCGCTAATTTCAATAGAACATATAGTGTAGCGGTGCCGTGTAACCACCTTTTCAGTCGTTTCTGCAATCATAGATTTTTGCTTATTTTTCCATTCTAGTCTTTGTTTTATATTTTGAATAGAATGTCATTTTTTTGAATTTTTTTTTCTCTTTAATTCTACAACGACTACATAGATCATTGAATGGTTTACGGTACTGCAGCATATTTTAAACCGCTGATTGTAGCAATAATGACTGGGAATGCAGAAGCGAACCTTTTAAGTTAAATTATAATACTTTCAAAGATTATATTATTTATGTTTTGGAGTTTAATCGCGGATAACCACCAATTATTAATGTAACATCAAGCTTATACATGTATATTGATATTTGGCGACAATAATTTCAGCCAATGTATTTTTTGATATTTACAGTTCAAATCTTCAACAAATTCTAGATCATGCCTCTATAACACAATTTATTGCTTCCAACGAAACTCGCTAACTATTCAGTTTTATGACATTTAAATCTGCAACAAGTTCTAGATCATGTCTCTATAAAACAATATTTCTATGGCTTCAAACGAAACTCGTTAACTATTCAAACATCTTTCGGAATTACCATGCACTCGGGGAAAACATACTGATATGGTGGTTTCAAGCAAAATAAATATTTTCCTAATATTTCGTGTCAAACTGGCTCCTCTAACAAAAGATAATTTAAAAATATCGAAATATGAGACTGTTTAGACAGATAATACCAGCAGCACGCAGTAACAGATAATATGAATTGGCATTTCAAAGATATAGATTACTTCAATGATGTATGGCCAATCCCTAGCAAAAGTAATGTTTCTTAGAGGATGCTTATCACGATCATCCCTTGACAGAGTGTTCATCCTAACCGACCCTTTAGAGAATGTTTATCACAATCAATTTTCTAGAGAATGTTTATCCCGATCAACCCTTTAGAGAATGTTCATCTCGATTAACCGATGAAAGAATGTTTATGCCGATCAACCCTTTAGAGAATGGTTATCTCGATCAACCCTCTGGATAATTTTTATCTCGATCAACCCTTTAGAGAATGATTATCTCGATCAACCCGTTGGAGAATGTTCGTCCCGATCAACCCTTTAGAGAATGTTTATCTCGATCAACCCTTTGGAGAATTTTTATCTCGATCAACCCTTTAGAGAATGACTATCTCGATCAACCCTTTGGATAATTTTTATCTCGATCAACCCTTTAGAGAATGACTATCTCGATCAACCCTTTGGATAATTTTTATCTCGATCAACCCTTTAGAGAATGATTATCTCGATCAACCCTTTAGAGAATGTTTATCTCGACTAACCATTTAGTGAATGTTCATACCGATCAACCCTTTAAAGAATGTTTATCACAATCAACCCTCTAGAGAATGTTTATCTCGATCAACCCTTTAGAGAATGTTTATCACAATCAACCCTCCAGAGAATGTTTATCTCGATCAACCCTTTAGAGAATGTTCATCTCGATCAACCCTTTAGAGAATGTTCATCCCGATCAACCCTTTAGAGAATGTTTATCACAATCAATCCTTTAGAGAATGTTCATCACGGTCAACCCTTACCCTGCTTGTTTGTCTGAAACAGACATGTCAGTCTAGTACGTTTGACAGTACCATTTATTGCCCATAGGGGTATAGTCACTGAGAAATTGACAGAATAAGGTACTTGATGAGACTTTACGTTCAGGAATATACGGGCTCATTAGGCACCCCATTTGACGGAGAGGCAAATTTATAGTTCTGCCATCAACATTCCTAGAAAATACCGTTTTGCAGTAGAAAGAATTAACAAGTATCATATTGTAATGCTTTGTTATTTTTCTGTTAAACGTTTCTTAGTTTTTTTTAAAGATATTTTATTTAATATAGTTTTCGAGTCATTTTGGTTATCTAATAACATTAACCTTTTGGATCTATAACTGAAATGTTTTATCAATTCCCTTCGTTAGTCAAAAGTTAAACCGAAAGTAGCAATATGAAGATATAGAAAATTGGGTTTGTAGCGTGTTACATACATATGGCAACATCGTTATGCAGAATATTCGTTGAAGTACATCGCAAATAAGACATTTTGTAGGCTATGTTGCGTCACCTGATAGACTAAATAAGACTGCAAATGGAAAGTGGAACGATGCTTAGTTTTATTTGCGATATCTAAACAGTTACTGTTGTTGATACATGAATAACAAAGTCAGAAAAGTTCCGAAAATATATGCTTAGTGTGTACATCACTTGTAATTAACTTATGTACTGTGTTAAGCTGCGCTTGATTTGTCACGGGAACAACTTCGCTTAAATTGAAGAACAAGAACTTTCTAATCAATATCACGCTTCACGGGACCTCGATAATTTTGTATTTAATGGACAAAACTGAAATTTGAACTTAAAGATAGGCAGCGAAAAAACGAAAAAAGCAATCGTCAGATACGGGAACAAAAGAGAAATTGAATTCCTAAGAGTGTGATCGACAGGAACAACATTACTCCAAAAACTGTAATTTGTTTTGAACGAAACTATTACAGCCTGCTGGATGCAAACCAAAAAAGTTTAAATATACATTGTCCCATTTATTTTAATTACGAACCACTACGGGCTGAATTTCGTCGTATTTCTGTCATCATATTTGCAGTATTTAATAGAGCCGTACGGTAAATAATAATATGTCTAAACTTTGTGATTAAGAGTGCGTTAACAAAATTTTGAATTACGTCAAATTATCGTCATTGACGCAGCCATCACAAACTGCTTAGTGTTTGAAATTATGTTTTGTCCAATCGCAGCGAAGTATTCCCTACACTTTAACTTGGGTATTCGATAGTAAAATACAGAGTCAATTAATGGGGGAACAATGCTGATTTACAAAACAATAATTTCAAACACTAAGTAGGTTAATTGTCATTATGATAGATGTAGACGTAGACGTAGATGTAGATGTAGAAGATGAGATAGTGGAGGTCACGGTCAGATGACCCTGCCCTGACTAGAACATACGTGCTACAGTTTAATACATGTCCTAGTACCTCATTCTTGTGACAAATGTTATGCTCAAAACTTTCGCAAACGTCATCGTCCGCATCCAACAAATAATTGACTTTTAAATCTGTGGATTTTATCCTGAAATGGCTCAATAATAACACAAAAACTGTGAGAATTACCATGAGCATCTTCCTAACAAGCTCTGTTCTGATGCTTAGGAAACTTGCAACACATTGCCTGTCATATGATTACGAGGAGCGCACTCATTAATTACAGTGCCATTTTTCAGATTTTTGCCAGCAGGAAGTTTTCAAATTAAAGGCTTCAAGAAATGCATGCATCACGTTTGTTGCAATAATGCTGTTTTACGCATTGCAAACATAAAACATGGCAGGGTTTCAAGGGATTTATTAATACGGTTAATTATTGAGATAGTGCTATTTGATGCTTCAAACATCCGCGATTATCAGAAAAAAATTGCAAAATTAGATGGGGCTTTTTTTGAAGCGATTGACATGTGTAGAAAAAAGTAGTAAACGATTAGTTTATAGCTTCTTAAAACAGATCAGACGTGGGCGACTTTTTTGCCGACTTGTTTACTAAGAATAATATTCACTCATTCACTTCAATCCCATAGTTCGTGTTTGTATTTTACAGGACATCAAGTTCTTTTACCTGCTTTATATACAACTAGCTTGTATAAACTATATTGTCTACTCAAATACCCACCAGTGCTGAATAGGGCCGTAGAATGTTTATGTTCGTTGTTTGCACATTGTTTCTTGAATGTCTCTTGGAGACCTTGAGTTTCCAAATACACTTGTAAACATGGTATTCTATAATTGCTTTTAGATTGATTGCATCACAAAATAAGACGCGAGAGACAAGAAAAGTTGACAGAAATCTAACAAGATCATTTTACGTAGAAAATAGTAATTAATTCAACTAGTACTAATTAACTTTTAAGTCATGATTGGAACATGCCGGGTTCCATAATAATACCGGGATAGACAGAATTTAATCCCGATGAATTTCCTTGAACCGTCTTAGCGCGGATTTATCACAGCTATGATTAATGCCAAAGAACACACGAAATCAATTTTTCAAATGTCATATTTCATCAAACAGAGTGCCAAATTCAATCCAGTTCCCAGTCATCAAACATATTAAATTTCACGGAGAGAATCTCGATCTATATGCTCAGTTCAATTTAGTTTGGCAACACTCAATCCCATCCTAAATGAAAGTCGTCCCGATTCTTTGTTTATGCTATTGATATGTATCATATTGCATTACCACACATCCGCGATCGCTCTCTTGTATGAGAAGAAAGAACTGATTTTTTATAATTGCCAAAATTTTGAATATCAAACAATCTCATCTCTTTGAGATCAATAACACAGGATCTCTACTCATATTCAATTTTGAGAAACAGATATTTGTGCCGAGCTATTTGTTCCATATTTCTGGAAGACAGTATTTTTTTATAGATGCCCATAGTATTTTGTTGTAATAATTGGGAGTTACATACCTTTAAATGACAATGATCAAAGTGTCTCCCTGGATTTAAATCTGTTTCAGAATCCTTCCAAAAAGGTTACGGGTTCGCATTTATCCGCAAATAAGCATTACCAACAACAACATGTTTGATACCATTCTAGCTTGTTAAAATTGGCGGAACATATCTTTCTTTTCTATGGAGGTGATTGTAAAAGCAATTGCCTACCATTTTAGCCTTATAAACTTCGCTAATACCTAAAATATCTAATTTTAGAAAAACAGACGGCGGTGGCATTTAAACAAGCCATGAAACAAGTTTCAATCGTCTGATTTTTTAGCCATTAGAGTTTCCTAGAACTGATTGATTTTCCAACACTACTGGAAACTTTCCTTTAAAGACGCCAATGTTTGGTTCTGTGCCATGAAATGTACACCATTTGGCCCAAGAGTCTAGTTTTACACGCTATTTTATATCATACTGCTACAATTGCAATATAGATTTATATAAGTGTTCAGCAACTGGCGCACTTTCGCCCACATACGTACACTATAATATGCCGAATTCTTCGTTTATTACCCAAATCTATCATATATATAATAAGCTATTTAGGACAAAGCTGAGTGTAGTAGGATTCACTACGTATGAAATTAAATAGAGTTAAGATGGACTGTGAAATATTTTGCTAGAGATATGCTCCTTTATATGACCTCGTTTCTACGGACGCTCGCCTCATTTTCATTAAATCACACAAAAGAAGGTAATCCAACGAATAAATAAATCAAAGCGCTGAAGACGCTGAATTTGTTTGTGTATTCCAAATATCTGACCTTTGTTTTGTTCTGACGGCTATTTCATTCTGTAGTCTTCATTGGTGAAGGTTATACCGGTTGGTAATAAGATATGAACAGAATGCAACAGTTATAAATCTTGAGGCATGCACTTTGTGTTCCCAAGATTAATTGCCCGTTTCAACCGTATTTCGGTCATCTTATTTACTGGTTGACAGTTGGACTTGAACCCTATCCCCCATGGGAATAAGAACTAACTTCACAAATAACACAACTTATGAATAATCATATTACAATGCATGATTATATTTGACTTTATACCTATGTAAATTATGTAACTTGTGAATAAACTGTGTTGCCAAAATTCATTTTTTATTCATACACGTTTATGATCTGCAATAGATGAAAAAAACTTTTCCGATTGGGTTATGATATTGGCATTTTGGAGTACAGGACAGAAAACATATCCTGACCTGACCATAAAAAGTATGTCTAAGTGTCGAACCAAAGCGTATTCAGACATGTTAATCCCACTGTTATTTAGTGTTTAACCTCATTTGACCTTTTGCATAGCCAGTGGCATGTATTGTGGGCGGGGCTAAAGTGCTTTCTATTTAGAGCGAACTCTTGATAGTTAAGTGATTTCAGTAGTTAGTTTAAATAAAAAAAAGACGTTTATTTGAAAATCTGAGCGATTCGATTGGTGGGCAAATGGGGTCAGACACTAAAGTTATGGGATCAACCACTAAAACATAACACATTCTACAACCTAACAAGTAAAACCGGTTAATATCAAAAAGCGAATAATTGTATTCTTCTTATCCTTCCTCCAAGAACAAATAGTCTTAAAACAGGAGCTGACGTATGTTTTATGATAGTGCCAATAACGTCATTGCATGCTCATGAACGTGCTATATACTACGTTTTCTATACAATGCCTTCGAAAATTTATAGAGGCATACTGATCCGTTTGAAAGATCAAAAATTGACGACATTCCCGCCTAAGAAACGTATACACATCTTGACCACCCTAACCCCCTCTCCCGTTAAACGCTGGAAACTACTGACTTTGATAGGTTTACTATCAATACTGGACGGATCTGCCCACTCGTCTGCTGTACGTAATCGTAAACAACCAGCTGAATGCTGGGAAACTGTGCTCAATGTAGTACACTGCACTCTGTAATTATTCTTGACAGTTTACGTTCATTTCCAGAAAGCGTAAGTTCAGACTTCGGAGAAAGCACTACGAGTCGTGTAAAGAACAAAGGTGAAACATTCCGACAAGTAATTAAAATTCTAAAGTATGTCTGGTATTTTTTATTGTAGTTAACATGATTTTCCGTTACTAAATTCTAATGTTTCATTTACAAACTTAAGATTTCTAAACTGTAATGGTGTGTTAAGTTATTAAACAGTTTATCATTGATTTAGAAAATGGCACCCCATTATAAATATCGCATAGAGCAAAATGTAGAAACTATCATGTTCGTCTTTTAAGTAATTCATTTAGATAAAAAGCAACACCAATATATTGCCTTTAATTCAAACGAGTCAAAGACAAACCAGAAAGCCCCACTAATGCGTCCGCTATATACAAGAACCCTATCCTTCTGAATACACTAAACTCCGTTTATAACGAATGCGTATATAGCGAATTCCGTATATTATGAATACATTTTCTGTGCCCGATTTTATTCCTTCTTTATTTAATATGAAAATGCTGTATGGATATAACACACTCCGGATATTAGGAACAAATTTTAATCTTCTCAAGAAATTCGTTATACATGAGTTTACTGTATTGTATATTTCATTTTTTACAATTCTTCAGTTAATGTCATCCCTATAAATTTAGAAGCTGTTCACCTAAAACACAACGGATATCAATTATCCCGCCAAATCAAAATTGAAACTCTTCAACGGCTACAAACGACTGCATATGGTTGCTTTTAAAACTAATTTTCTCCAAGAGATTTCTCATACAACTAAAGGATTTGATTCAGCTATCGCAAGCACCCATCAATTTCAATTAACTTCTAATACGAAGTTATTTTCGCCTACGAGTTTGTAAATATTGAAAGCAAACCGTTCCAGGGTTCATATTTGTCTTGCTGTGGGAAACAGATACATCTTTTTGAGCAGTGAGAAAATGTACAATTCATAATCTCACGGACCCTCCATATATCAAACGTGGTGTTGACAGCCGTAATTGAGAAAATTGCGCAAGGCAGTGTTGATTTACTTCACTTGTCTACATATTGACCGGACATTAACAATCTAGACGGCTTACACCACGTTACCATTTAGACACCATTCATATGACGTCATGAACTACCACTTCGCGACACGTGGCACTCCCAAAAATAAAAAAGTACATTTTAGATGGTTTCTTAAGAATATACGTGCTTGAGTGTGAAATTTCAAACAACTAGACAGAACATACGAAGCGAGTTGTTACTGAAGTAGTATTAAACACACGAAAGCCTGATAATTCGTGCACACTATGTCAATGGCGTCTGTTCATCGCCTTGGTTGAAAAGAGATTAGTTTGTAGTATTTTATCGTGAGCAAATTATACATTGCAATTGCAGATATGAACTACATTGAGGACCATACAATTTACTGTTTAAGATTTTCCTTTCTAAAAACTGACGAACAAAGACTATTGCAAGAGCTGTACCATACAATCTTTACAATTGTTGAAACACACCTTGACACTATACATGTAGTATTTTGGATTTCTTTGCTGTAGAAATTCCCAACTGAAACATTGCAGCTAAAGATTTCCCTTTATATTAAAACATACATCAAATAAATTACAAAATATAGGACGGAAACCCGTGACAGAGATCATGTTTACGACAATGGATTAATGTCATGGGACATGGTTAGTGTGGAGATAAACTAACACAGGAGAGTTGTTAAATGATTTACATTCAATATTCAAGGAACTACTAGATCATTTAAACTGCTTACGAAGAAAGAAGATACGAGATTCAACTGATACTGTTAGCCATGTCTGCTTTTTCTTTACAGTTTAAGAGAAGCTCGATGACATAGGCGTTAGGTCAATCGTAAAACTGAGAAGTTTCAATGCAAGACTTGAGTAATTTTATACCAACACATACTTTAAACGCCTTTTCATTCTTTTTACTCTAGTGGCCATTAACATGGAGAAAAAAAAATTGTAAAAACTGTGAAAGGTAATTCCACAATTTAAGAGAACTAAGTGAGACACATTCCCTCGTTCCCGAAAATTGTATTTTAGTGTATTCCAAAAGCATTAATACATACAATCACGCCCTGAAGAGGTTTATGTTAACAACGACGGAACAGTGGGATGTACTTACAGGAACACAAAGGTAAAACCAAGGAGATCGTTCAAGTCACTTTTCATTCTCAGTTATTAAACCATAATGAAACTATAAACAAGTGTATACAGATTGCGGTAAATTAGCACATTTTGAAACGCAACTGCTTGGTTAAAAATACAGATTAAAAAAAAAATCAAAATAACTTACTAGGGTTTAAAGCTGCTCGCTCTCAGTTACCGTTGAGAAAAAAATATTTTTCAAAAAAATTGACATTCTTATTCATAAATATAAAACTAAAGACTAGAATGAAAAAATAAGCAAAAATCTAGGTAGGAATTTGCAGAAATCGACTGAAAAGGTTGGTTACACGGCACCGCTACACTATATGTTCATATTGAAATTTCAAAAGCGTTTGCAACGCTTTTGAATTTAGAAGCGCATTTTTTTAATTTAGAGATATACGTGACATGAATTTATACTGGAGCCTTTTTATATGACCATATATTCTAAAATACGTTATTTACATAGAGTTTGAAGAACTTTATTTTTTTACCAAAATCTGAGAGCGAGCAGCTTTAAAGATGCTTACTCTCAGTTGCCGTTTAATAAAATAAACTTTTCAAAAAATAAAAATACTAACACATAAATAAAAAACTAAAGGCTAGAATCAACAAAAGAAGTACACATCTAAGAAGAATTTGCAAAAAAACGATTGAAAATGCTGGTTTTACGGCATCGCTACACTATATGTTTATATTGGAATTTCATTTGGTAGCGAATTATTTCAAATCAATAGATATACGTGACAGGAATTTATATTGGAACCTTTTTACATGACAATATGTTATTTCCATACCAAAATCTGTGAGCGAGCACCTTTAAACATCTTGTTAAGAATAATTTGAACGGCAAATTTGGATTTGATGATGGTGTACGTTAATAGATAGTTCAAAACGTTAAAGAAATCAAAACTAAATGCAGGAAACGAGCGAGCATCGTCCATTCCTATCTAAAATGTACTTCAAAAGAGAAAGCAATGGTTGTCACGGAAATAAAGTGTTCGAAAGCTAGACTACCTAAGAGCTTTCATTGGCATCGTACATAATTTACAGCAGTAAATGATGTATCACCCAAGTAATACAGTGTCAGTCGAAATCTCAGATGGCTTGCGATGCCATTTAGACCACTTAGATGCTATTTGCTACACATTTAGCATTTAGCCTCCATTAATTTACTACACTGCATCGCTAAACCGTGATATATTATAGGTCTACAGACTCGACTGGCGCTGCAGAGAATTATGAGGGAAGGCATAGAACCAAGAATTCTAGGGAATGAATCAGAGGAACAAAATGGTTACCAGTAAAACTATGCGGGTGTGAATTTAAGGGTACCAATATCAAATTCTAGCTGTACGGGAACCAATCTGTTAGCAAGTGTGCTGAGATCAAGGTATAGCGGCGCGGGTATGAATGCAAGTGTGCCGAGGTCTTTATATAACTGTGTGGATGTGAATGCAAATGTACCTGAGTCAAAGTCTAAACTATTGCGGCATAAATGCAATTGTAAGGTCACAGTCCTCGTGTGAAACTGCCAGCCCTCCTGACAGGCGCAGGACGAAGAGCAGGTTGAAGAGACATATGCAGATGCAAGGAAACCCGGGTACCATTCCCTACCGCTTTTACGAAGGACCGCATGGTTCTGTTACGTGCCCAGTGTATAGCACCGATTTATGCGGGACTGCCTCAGCGTTTTTAAACCAGTTCATCTTCAGATTGGCGGGAAACATTAAAACGCGTTTCTTACATTTCCAGTGACCCGGTCGGGATTCGAACCGGGGACCTCGGATCGGTAGTCCAGAGCGTTAACCAATTCGACCGACACGCCACCCCCTCAGATATTTGTGTGTTATTTTAAGGAAAATAAGATACCATATGTGGAACAAATCGGAACTTCTAACAAGAAAGTTAATAACCCGGCGATTTTTGAATTTCTGCGCTCCCTCCATGCCTTCATAAAAAACTTTTAGCTGTCTGACTGACTAAGTGGAATCTTCTTTTGCATGTCTCCTTTGTCTTTCACAATTTATCACAGAAAATAATAAGTCTGAAAATGCAATATTCGCCATTGTCATACATTATAAACATGCGATACGGATGAAGTTTATGCCTCGGAGACAACAAAGAAAATTAAAGATCCGAGAAAATGAAAGAGCATGTGAAGTTAAATGACAAAAACTGTCAGAAAACATATATCATATTTTGTCAATTTTGTGCCAAGCCATCCCTAGAGAATTAATGTCTCAACGACATAACTTGCAAAAGAGTAACAGCATTTCAACGACTTTTCACCTTATTTTGTACTTCGTACCATTCTAATATTGATTTTATTTACATGAAATCCCGCCTTTAAAACCCTAACGTTTTACATACATTTATTATGGTGGCTGATTTGGTACACTTTTGTGCGTCGAGCGACAACATGACAAAACGCCAGACGGCGCGTTGTCGCACTGTTGTCTTGTCGTCCTGTCGCTAGCGAAGCACGCCAAACGGCGCGTTGTCGTCCTGTCGCTAGCGAAGCACGCCAAACGGCGCGTTGTCGTGCGGCGTGTTGTATTATGGTGATAATGTGCCGAGCGACAAAGCGCCAAATAGCCAATCCTTCAGTTTGAGCCGAGCGACAATGTGACATCGCGACAACACGCCGCACGACAACGCGCCGTTTGGCGTGCTTTGCTAGCGACAAGACGACAGTGCGACAACGCGCCGTTTGGCGTGCTTCGCTAGCGACAGGACGACAAGACGACAGTGAGACAACGCGCCGTCTGGCGTTTTGTCGTGTTGTCGCTACAGCGACGCACAGAAGTGTACCAAATCAGCCACCATAATTTATAGCTGTAACATTTTTTTTCAAGCGCTTTATAATAATTAGAAATGAATGAATGGGTACAACAACCTGGGGTATGCTTTAAACAATCTTGGTATAAGACCACTACGCAATGTTGTAAGCCAAATATCTAAATTCTGCGCATTCTGGTCTGAGACAAGAATATTTTGACAGCTCAATTTAAAATTAAGTGAGCCCTTTGGTGGTGTCGATGCTATTCAGGAGGCAGGATTCGAACAATCTCGCCCAGCTGAGCTAAAACGGTTCTTACGGAGTATCACTATATTCCGTAGTAATAAGACTGTTAGACTGTGTCAGACACATGCATTTTGATTATATCTATGTTAATATTCCATTTTTTAGAAGTAAATCAGTGTTTAATGTTTTCTTACCATTGTTATTGTCACTTTAAACAGTAATATCCCGTTAAGGAAAAAGAACACACTGTTAGGAGACCTTTGTCTGAAAACGTTCAGATGAAACACAGAAAGTAAGTAATCAAGTTAAATTGCGGAATGTATTTCCAAATTTTCGTTATCATGTCGTCTTCTAGAGCAGACGATCTGTTTAATTTCAATCTTCTTTTAGTCTGTTTGAAAAGACAGAATGTCCTTATTTTACATAACGTTTGCATAAAATGTCAAAAGGCAGACGTTATAAATCTTAAACAGTTTATATCATTTCATCTGGTTCCAAATATACTGAGTATTTTTCTTCTCATATATTATAAAATTTGATTCATTGAAAATGCAAGCTTTGTCTTATCAGCGAGCGTATGAGGACGCCGTTTCAGAATTTCCATAGACAACCTAAGAGCTTTCATACGGCATAAAACTATTCTGATTATTGGAATGACGATGTCGTTGTCGGGTTGGTGAGCGGGCTGATGACCTTCTCGTTTGCGGATGATAACTTGGACTGACATATTGACTTGAAACTTTATAAACAGATACTGTACAAAATATCTAGCCTTAGCATGGTACAAGTTTCACTATATTTAAGAACAAAACCAAACCTTTTACTTTGCTTGTTTTGGTAATTACTAGTTGCTACATGTATGCCATTGTGTACGTTTGGCCGATTTCTGTTCGACTGTTGGGTCCGTATCTGAGCATTTGCTTAGCTGTTTCTGGGTATATATCGTTTGTTTGATTCATATTATACGAAATATATATCCAACGTGATAATACGTATCAAGAAATAGAATTCCAACATACAATATATGCCAGGATACGGCTAAGAAGATGCGGACTCAACAGGCGGTTAATACGTTCTAAAATATTTAAGGTCCATAATTTGGATTTAAAGGGACATACCCTATAACTGATGCCAAACAAAATAACCTCCGCAACATAAATAATAGAATCTTTGGAAGTATTATAACTTAACCTAAAAAATTCAGCTATGCATTCCCAGCACCGGTTTAAAATATACTGCAGTACCGTACACCTTTCAATAATCTGTGTAGATTGTTGTTGTACAATTAATGGGTGGATGCGATTTATTACAGAAAGTCTCTATATCATATTAATTTGTATTTTAGGTCAGCGTGTGTGTGTTTTGTGTTAGATCTTTATTTAGTTTTATTGTTATGGTAAATTCAATGAGTGATGCAAATGGTGATCGATGTGTTCACTCTAGGTTGTAAATTGTATTTTACTGTTTTCAAGTGATTAGCCAATTAGCTGATTGCAAAGAACAGTGTATTTGGTTTGCCACTATCAATTTTTAGACATCTTTAAAAGATAAACGATTGTCTTGAAATTTGCTAGCACGGGATTTACAATGAAGTGAATGTATTGAACAGAATGTTAATGTTGGCAAAAGTATTGCGCTGGTTATTTATTGCAAGTCAGTTAACTGTATGCACTGAATAAAATGTCTAAATTCCAGTTGAGAAGCCAACATGTGTAGATAAATCAAAGAAACAATAGTGAGAAGACAAATGAATAAAAAATGCCCGTTGCAGAAATTCATATTACTTGTTTTGTTCATAGAAAGAGAGCAGTCTACAGACAAATTCAGGAACCGGTTGTTCAAAAAAATTAACCGGTTGGTTAGTTAACCGTCGGTTGAATTTTAACTCAAAATACAATTTTATGTTAGAAAATCGAGTGTGCTGTTCAGAGTTTACTTTAATGAATTTTTAGTTTTCAACTGACCTTAATACACACACATATTATGAAGTCTTTCTAATTGTTTAAAAAAAACAACCTCAAATTTTAATCGACTGCTAGTTTAACCGCTGGTTAAAGTTACGAACAACTGGATCTGTTTTGTATATACGATATGTTTTGTTTCATAAAAACATGACCTACCAATATATGAATATCACATGCACTTGAGGGTGATAGCAGATATTGTGAACCCGAGAAAAGTAATGTCAACTGAGGCGATCGTATTGGAATTTTATATAGGGACAAGCATTGTTCTATTCATTACAATGTACATAGAACATACCTGAATTTAAAGGTCCATTACTAAGATAAAATCGAATTTTCTTTAAAATCTTGAATTTTAACGAGTGTCTTCTCAGAAGGAAAAATATGACCTGCTGCATCGAATGCGACCATATTGTGTTGAAAATTTGAGTCTAAAAAAAATAATACACGATATTTTGCCTTTTCAAAAACGAAAGTAGGTTTTCCAGTTTTCAAATATCTTTATTTTCCAGAAGTCACCCAGAAAGAGGCTGTAAATAGGCTGTACATGAATAAGAATGCCTATTTTGAATTGTAGTTGAAAGAACTTTACTTCCAATGATATGCAACGTTTATCTCTGACAATAAAGCGAAAGTAGGACAAAAAGACCACCCTGGTCAATTTAAGGAAATACAAAAACATTCATTCATTTTTCTACAGCTGCAGTATTTCAAACAGGGATATACTCCACGGGTATTGTAAAGTTTTAGAAGCCAGTTTCAAGCTGTATTTCCCTGTGACTATTCCAGATGTAGAAAAAAATTCAATTAGGGCTTAGTAATGTACCTTAATTTTGGGTTTTGTTTTCAGCATGCTCGTGCTACCGGTATATCTGAAAACGAAAAAAGGCGCCGCAATTACACGTGACATTTCTTGTTTTAATCACGGCAGCCGGCGATAATTCGGAGCTGGTTTCATGTATGCACTACGCAAATATCTCCCGTAACTGTCGAATCATCTTGAAAATGCAGACAAAATAAATCATTACGCACTACAAATTCTAGCAAATATTATGATACTTCCGCGAATTAATGATAGCTTCTCTTGTACTTTATCAGGCAGATTGTGTTATTTTATCTTTAATGTGCAAAACCTCTTTGTCTTTTCTCTGTGAAAGGGAAATGCGTTTGTTAAAATGATGAATTATGGGTTATTAAAATGCCTTTCACTGATTTAAAAACACGATTTTACTCTCATATTCAATCTAAATCTTCAATTAAGATGTAAATTACAGGACTCGAGTCCTGCAATTGTGATAAAGAACGTCAAGACATCGTTCTTTTTCGATCCTAATTTTACAGGCGTTAGTGATTGATAATGGTTAATTTATTTTTTCTTGATATTTACTCATTTGATAACATGATCACTCAGAGCTAAGTATCGTTTACATTATGAAATGACAATAAGCCCATTTATTTGTAGAAGAGAAAAAAAATCTCATATTTTGAAGCGCTTGATTTTGGATATAACCACATAATTCATCCTGAACAACAATTTACCAATAGTCATCATCTCGTATAGTCCCTGATTAAAAAAATGAACAGATAAAGGATTTTTGAATAGTTTGATATTTCTACACAAACAAATCTAGGTATTGACTGCTCAAAACCAATCTTTGTCAAATGTGATTTACGTTGTCGTTGGTAATATATTACATAATTAGTGATATTCAGTGTTGGAGCAAGTATAATAGCAATGACTATTAAGGGAATATTGTTTGCCGAAACAACGGTATTCAAGATATTCCGCGATTAACTTTGCAGATTATCTTTTATGATGCAACCATTCCATGTAATGACGATATTATTCGTTGCAAAACAAACAACAATCACACAGACTCTTCAGTTAAGTAATACAAAACGATAATGACTTGGACTTTATGATATATATCTATCGTTGCATATTGGATTCAGCAAATACGTTCCATTACATTACAGTTTAAGTTTAATTTCTATAAATTCATTGGTTTATAATGCGTCTGACCCATGCTTTAAATTTACATTACGTTGAAGTGCACGTGCATTACATACACTCTTCGAAATGGTTTCCTCTACTTAAGAGCCTAGGAGCTTTGAGCCGCGGTCAGCACAAAGAATTATGGGACAACTTCACAAGACCCAGCATGGCTTCTTCTTGTTGGAGCTATCACCTTGTACTTACTTCTGTGTGTCTTTCCCAGTAAGTAACGAAACAAGCACACCATACATAACAATATTCAGAACTAGCACAACGTATGAAACACGCAATATTGATAATATGAATGCCTGCGGGACGTCATAAAATAAACATCCCAGAAACTTAAAAAAACACATGAAAAGATGAATGATAAAGCTATTACAAAACAGTTATGTCATGCTCTGACAAACTATTGCTGGTGAAACAACCGGTTTAGAAATTGTATCATTTTGCGCAACACCATCCTTTCTGAACCAATGACACAATGAAGTTATTTTGGGAATTAATCAATAACGCACGAATAATGCAAACAAAATTATTTAAAACATGCAATTTATTTTTGCCGCTGCAAAAGGAAGTATCCACAGCTAGGAATTTGCCTTAAAATAGATAGTATAATATAGTTGTTTTTTCTTTTTATGTTCGCGTTTCGACCTTATCACTTATTGTAGATTTTGTCTTTCAGAACAGACGGCCTGCGTTATTCAAATCTTCTTTAAGTCTAAATGAAAAGACACATATTCTCGAATTTACATAAAGTTTCCATAACTGTCAAAAAGCAGACGACATAAATCTGAAGATTACGCCATACTCTAGTTTGAAAGACGAATTTGATTCCCTTGTTCTGATTAGAGCTCTGGTTAACTGCTACAGTTATTGACCACATTTGTTTCACAAAAGTTAAGAATACCAGATGCAAGGCAGGTAATCGGTCAAACGGTGATAAATGTGTTCAAATGCTTCTGTTGTATTAACTGGAATTTTACTTAATCATTATTTGTGTCCTTATGTTTGTCAACCGTACGTCTACATGTTGTTCTTTCGGTGTTTAGCTCTTCTGTGAACTCTGCCTCGATGTTTTGGTTTTGCAATTTGTTTTTTTTTCTGCTATATTTGGTTCAGTGATACCTATGTTGTGTATTTCTTTCGATTCTCCAGCATTTTATTTGTCGAAATATCACTAATGTGATATAATGGATTTATTTTGTCCTCAGAATAAAATATTTCATTTTTAGAACTACACGTGTATTGGACTTATATTTCCCGTCTTTTTTTTAAAATAAACTGTTACACATTTATTATTGCGATTCAAACAAGTCATTTTCTTTCAAACCTACCCCTAATTCTATTGAACTTGAAGCAGTACTGTAACATCATTGTAACTTTAAAATACAGAATGCGGTGACGTCGTCCTCGAAGAATCATTCTGTATTTTATCGTATTTTTGAATACAGGTTCTTCACTATATATCTATATTGGAATTGCAACCATTGGTTTAAACAATATTGTATTAATTAAAACATTTACAAAATATGTAAAAAAATAATATCATTTGTACATGTACATTCAGGATAGAGTAAAAAGCTAAAAGCTTTTTTATAATCTCTCTCCTGACAAATATAAATTACATCTAAGGTAACAACATTTCAGTCTATTTATAAATAAGAGTTAAATGTGCTTGTTGTTGATTCTCAAAAATTGTTACTATGATAACTTTGCAAATAGTTTAATTTAGAAATTTTGAAACGAATTTGTACAATGTGTTGTTAGATTAGGTAATTAGGTCACACAACCATTCGTATCAGAATAAATACCTATATTGTATTTCAATGATATAAGGTTTCATTTTAAGGTATATTGTTACACCTACCAGTTTTTGAAATACGTCAAACGTGTTTTGCGAAATGAGTTTCAATACAATTAACGCAATAATCTAAATCAGGAAGCTTAAAACAATAAATTAAGTTAAATGTTAGTTAACGATATGTATTTTAATTGCATAACCATGGCAACATTTTTCAGACTTCGGTTTCTTTTCCTCACAAAGAAATATGTAAAAAGATTAAAGAAGTACTCGGTGTTTCAAAATAACTGCATTTTTATTTTTGCTTACAATGCAATAAAATATGTCATATTTAATCAAATGTGACAATTCTTAAAAGTAAAGTGTTTTTATCAAAGAGTCAGCTCTGTTAAAAGCCATTTATAATTTATGAAACAGATTCCTTCTTTGCACTTTTACCTCTCCGTGTCTTGTATTTTGTAAAAAGTTGTTTAGTATGTCTTGCCATGATCGACATTTTCTTCTGTTTTTCTTTGGCTCTTATTCAAATGTAAGGAAATTCATAGAACAGAAGTGCTTTTCTGGAAAATAAATTTCGGCGTTATTTCTTTCAAATCAATTGAATTCACTCTTTGAAATTATAAATGTGTGTTTACACAAATTAAAGAAACAAATGTGGGGAGGGAAACGAGAAGATTTCCATAAAAGAACGTTTTGTAGGAAACTTTCTGTGTGTGAAGAAGTTTAGTAGGGTAAGCTGAATTCAATCGAACTGGGTCACACTGGTGATAAAAAAGCAATGTTCACTGTTTTCACAAAAACAAAAATAATATCAAACAGGGAATGCCACGTACCAAAAACGCAGCCTCCCCAAAACGAGCCCCACAGCACCCAAAGTGGTCATTAATTGCAATGTAGTCTTTGTTCCATGTATGTATGTATGTATGTATGTATGTATGTATGTATGTATGTATGTATGTATGTATGTATGTATGTATGTATGTATGTATGTATGTATGTATGTATGTATGTATGTTCTTCAATACCAAGTACCAACGATAACAAAATAAAGAGCAAGCTCTTATTTCCATTGTGGTCCTTTTTTAAAGACAGAAACAGATACAAGGGAATCCGGGTACCAGACCCTGGCTCTTTTTACAAATAGACCCCTTGATTCTTTTATATGCCCGGTGTATAGCACCGATACACGCGAGACTACCTCTCGGTTTCTAACAAGTTCATCTCAGATAGGTGGGAAACACAGAAAAGCGTTTCTTAAATTTCCCGTGCCCCGAACGAGAAACGAACCAGAGCGTTAACCACTCGACCACCGTACCAACCGTAAAAGGAGTGTAAAGGAAGATATATTGTATGCTTTTCGCACTAGGCCCTACATTATCCACATTTTAACGTTAAAATCATATTTCAACAAAAGTTAAGGAGATATTAAATAATTGCTGGAAATTTTTGCATGTTAAAATTCTACGATTTGGAAAACAATTGTTTCTATTTCTGTAAACTTTTTGTCTGCAGCATTACCCTTACACATAACTTGATTGAAAACCTGTGTCTGTATCAGGTACAAGTAAAGACCTTTGCAATGTGTTGAAACAGTGGATACTTCAACTGATCTAACAAAAGTATTGCTGTAATCACCACAGAAGTGAAGTTAAAACAAAGCGATCAAATGGTGATTCTTATGTTTTTTAAAAATTGATATATATACTTTAAAACATTTTTATAGATAAATTCAGTTTGCTTTAAGACTTCTATGATTACTCTACATGTATATGCGGTGTATAGTTAGTTCTGAAATTTACAACTGGGTAAGCCTAACTTTTGTCTGTTTGTCTATAGTGTCTGTAACGGTACTTGGTTGTAGCCTTGCAATCATTTTGTTCGTGTTAAGTGTTATTAACGTTGTGGAAAGTTTTCAAGACAATCGACTCTCGTGTGCAGACAATTAGAATTAGCAAAGAAGAATGTATTTCGTTACTAGTTATATTTTGAACGAACAAACAGGTTAACTAAATTCATTTCAGGACTACAAAATATATTGAAAATTTAAATCAGTAGGTACTCGAAAAATGTTGCACTGTTGGCAGAGTTGTAAATAGAATGGAAGCACTTGTTAAACTATTCGTATTTAAACTATTTAAATTTAGGGAAAAATAAACGTCAAAGATAAAATGTCAATGCTTTTTGTGTTAAATCGTCTCCAGAAATGATGTTTGAGAATCAGCACGTAATTACGTTTCTAATGTGTTTCAAAAAAACCTTACAAGTTTAATAGTACTTTTACAGTATTTCAGTTAATGTAAACTTACGACACGTATACAAGACTCCCATTCTCAAGATAAGATACAGCCACTTTTGTAAGACGGATATCGGTGCTCGAATCCAATACCCGGAATTAAGGGGCACTCCCTACATGTAGCAGATTATATTCTCGAAACATTGATTATGTGTTCAATTGACGTAAATTGATAAATAAATACAATTTCAAAGAAGAACCTATGGCGAAAAATGCCTCATTTTACCAGAAGTAATCAAAATAAAGGCTTTCTGTAATAAATCGCATTCACCCATTAATTGTACTACAGCAACTCTACATAGGTTATTGAATGGTTTACGGTACTGCAGTATATTTTAAACCGCTGATTTTATCAATAATGACTGGGAATGTATAGCTGATATTTTCAGGCTGAGTTATACTACTTCAAGGATTCTTTGCTCTATTTATGTTTTGGAGGTTATTTAGTTTGACATCAGTAATAGGGTATGCCCCTTTAAGGAGAGGCTGTTCTATATTTGTTCCAATGTTAAATTAGAAGCAAAGAAGTTTAAAATGTTCTATCGATCAAGTGTTCAGTCATTTAATTGACTGTAAAAATAGATGTGTCTGATAAAACATAAACGATTGGTTAGAAACTTTTTCTTAGAAATTATTGCTAGCTTGGAAGTCAAATCAAAGGGAATGTATCGAACAGAAATTCAATGTTGGCTGAACATTGCTTTAGTGACTACCTGCAAGTCAGTTGTATGCACTGATGCAGAATGAAGTGTTTACATGTCATCAGTAGATAAACAAAGAGATAACATGTGTACGTGAATTTAAGAAACAATTGTGAGAAGACAAATGAGAAAGTGTCCATTGCAGAAATATACAACTACAAATAACTCTAATAACATACTTACATTAGGTATGATAACTTATTATAAAAATATTTTGCACTAAAAGTATATCTGAACAATATTCGAATGGTCTAGTTGAAACCCTAAATTATCAAAGATTTAATCTTTCAAGATGGTATGAACTTTGTACTTCCTTTTTCATTCACCGCAGCCTCCTTTAGGATTGTCAGTATGTCACTATAGCACAAACCTGCATGATAAGGATGAAGGTGTATCTATATTCGTACCAATAAGCCTAATTTGTTTTCCTTTCTTACATTTTGTGTCAACACTGGCAATAACAAACATACTTTGTTTCTGTCTTGAAAGTATTTTCATAGTCGACTTATATTTTCTACTGTTGTTGTTTCATAATTTGTAATCGATTATATTAATCGATGATGTTTATATCATTCGATAACATTAGATTCATTCTAAAGTTTTTGAATATGAAAATATTAATTTGCTTCAATTAATCACATTTGTTAATGAGTAGATACCTCAAGGTTTTAGATTATTTCTACTCCCGGCCGACCGTGGGATCCCCCCCCCCCCCGGTCAACGATAATAATAGTGACATATAATACAGGTGTTTTTGCATATGACGACTAGTTACAAGATTGCGCTCATTGAAAGTCAGAAACCTACATGTTCTCTTTGTCATAGTAAATATAAGTTACCAATACAATATTGTCGTAAAAACGCTTCCATATTTTCCATATTTTCTCAATGTGCTGTTCAGTCTTTAAATGTCTTCTTTTATTGTCTTAGAAAGTGATGCTCGTTTCCAAAAGTTTATGCAGTTAACCTACGCAAGGTTTAAACTTGTGAGTAAATCAGCATTACATCCCTTTTAACCGAAAAGGAATCTGTGACGTTAAAAAGAAAATAAACTAGACAATGACATCACACTTTTTCTTATGACGTTGTTCTTCTCCTAAAATTGCCATATCTTTGCCAGTCTTCAAGATGATGCTCTCAAATTACTACCATCAAAATTACCTATTACACATAGTAGTTTCTTCGGAAGTCCTTTTTGAAAATAGCGTCCCTAAACCTGGTTCTTTGTGCCGCTTCCCATATATTTATTATACTATGTTACACACTAACACACGGTAATTTGTTCAGAGGCTAAGAAGCATTTTTTTGTAACCTTCGATTGCTTTATTCGACAGTAAATAAGCTCCCAAAGGGTTGCCAGACAGACAGAACAAGAACTATACTTTGTTAGGGGTTTAAAGCTGAAATTTTTTGTGCTATCTAAACAACATATATTTTACAGCATCTTTATGCTGTAGATAAAGAAAGTAGAATCTGACGTTTAAAAATGCATTTATTTTATTTTTTGCTATTTGAATTATAAGCTGTTGGAAATAAAGCAGATACATCAAATTATGGCATATTAATTTATAAAATGTACAATAAATAAATAAGTAAATAAGAAAAAT
The DNA here is from genome assembly GCA_022818135.1 of Saxidomus purpurata. Classification (NCBI taxonomy): domain Eukaryota; kingdom Metazoa; phylum Mollusca; class Bivalvia; order Venerida; family Veneridae; genus Saxidomus; species Saxidomus purpurata. The sequence continues at coordinate 8,191,622 of JAFMSR010000008.1, forward strand.
AAATAAATAAACTATAGATATAATTAGACAATCTTGCAGATATACTAACAAATTTTATCAAGTTTATCGTATAAAATGAGAGTCATATACATGCAAGAGATATTCTGATTTTTGAAACTAAAAACTTGATACATTATATTTAACTTGATTTAGATAATAATTTGATAAAAATGCAGAAGACATCATTTGTTTTGCGAACATATCTTTTTTTTATGGAAATGAATACTCATGGAATATATTTGTCGCCACATGCATATCGAATCTACTGGATTTATGTTGAGTTTTTGTTCCCAACGTATTACAAAGTGCATACTCGTGATTTATTTTTAAAAAAAGATAACGACAGCGTAATTACACATGGTACGGAAAACGTTATAGTTTTCAGCAGTGAACAATAATTCAATGGAAATAAATTCAGAGATGGTGTCGTGTATGTACTGCGCAAATATTCCCATAACTGTTAAATTATCCTGAAAATGCAGCTAAAATAAATCATTACGCTCTAAAAGCTTTTGCAAATAGCGTGATACGTTCGTGAATTTAAGATACTTCGATTGTATTATTACATCTTTAATGTGCAAAACCTGTTTGTCTTTCCTATGTGAACGGAAAATGCGTTGTTAAATGATGAATTATAAGTGTATATTCAATTTTCTGATGAGAGTTCCCTTTCTGATGAAAGCATGAAAGCGATATAAAATAGTTTCTGCTGTAATAGTCTCCTTGTACATATATCAATATGTACAAATATAGAGTTTGTTACATTAAATCTAAGATATAAAATAATGTTCTAACTTCTTCTAAAATTTAGATATAATTTACACTCGCGTGCATTCTTTAAAGTCGTAACTAGGAAACAAAGGCTGTAATTTTGATAAGCAACGTAAAGGCAAAGCAAATTTCGATCGTAAGTGATTTATCATAGTTAACTTATTTCTTGTAGATTTAAATGACAGGAAACTTTGACGTAAATAGTCGGTTACATTAAAAGAGAAATCACGTTTCTTCGTAGACGCTAAAACAAGTCAAAATTGGTCACGATGTGAATTTAATAAAGTATATGCTTTTCAAGCTATCTATACGAAAAACGTTTTCAATTCTCAACTTGCACAATCCTCGAATGAGTGGCTTGTGAAACTGCTGTACACGTATAGATAAATACGAATAAATAAATGACTTACAGTAGAAAATGATATTCCAACTAAATGGTTGTTTTTGTCACAAAAACGTATATCTCCCCCATGGTAGTTTGTCAATGATTGTAGTACTGAAACAGGATATTAACAGTGACCTTGACATTGACCATGGTGACCCGCAATGTACTCTCAAGCTTCCTCTCTTCGCAAGCTACATACATACTAAGTTTTATTGCAATTGGTCACTCCTAACTCGAGTTATTGAGCGGAAACCATTTTTCTATTTTAGTAACAGTGACCTTGACCATATGCGGTTGTAACATGCGCTCTGCACATCGTCTCAATATTGTGGACATTTGTAGTGAGTTATTCTAAAATCCTTCAAGGGGTTCAAAAGATATAGAGCGGACACTAAATATAGTCATATGACCTTTGATCTCTGATTGTGACCTTGACCTTGAACCAAGGTGGTTTGTAACATGCGTTCTGCACATCGTCTCAATATGGTGAACATTTGTGGCGAGTTATTATATAATCCTTTCAAGGGTTTAAGAAATATGGAGCGGACACGTCGATTTGTAACGGACAAACAGACGGACAACTTTACAAATGGTCATTTGTCGGGTACTCTCCCATTGCTTCCCATTATAAGAAGATACCCAACAGTGCACTAACCCTAAACATTAGACCTACCCAACAAGTACCTTTTTTGTTGGGTAATTAGACGGAATGAAGGATATAGTACCCAATATATGTCTATTGTTATGCTCGGATGGACGGACAGACGGACGGACAGAAAGACAGACAACTCGGCCAAAAACAGTATGTCTTTCCCCCATTATATGGGTTGAGATATAATAACTTTGTCGTATATGATTTATGCTGATGATAGACCACATAGTAGTTAGAAATAAATTATTGCAATGACTGTGAATTGTTTGTTACCGCAATGACACTCAAAGTTTTCAATGATTAAACTGACAGAAAATGTTATATGATGCATCTGTTTCCTGCAATTGCGATGTTATCTGTTGCAAAACAAACAAATATTCATCGGACTCTTTAGTTAAATAATGACTTAATCTTTGCCGTGGAATATTATATCTCGAATTGCACTGTCAAAATGTGCGCAAATGATTTTATCAGCACCCAAAATCTCAATCTAGATTCCACAGGAAATTACATTTAATATCATCTTGACAGCAATAACTATGATTTATATCGTAGCGTTGCCTACTGGATTTGAAATTATATTGCGTAACGTGACAGATTAAAGAGGCACCCCTCAAACCGATGTCAAATTAAATAACTTCAAAAGCATAAAATATAGAATAGTTGCTAGTATAATTACTTATTATATATAATCTAAAAATTGAGCTATACTATCCAGTCATTATCGGCAAGACTAGCATTTCAAAATATAATGCAGTACCGTAAAACATTCAATAATCTATGCATTGTTGTTGTACAATTAATGGGTCGATAGCGATTTATTACAGAAGGCCTCTATGTTGATAAGCATTGTAAAATGAGGCATTTTTTTATTCATATATATGTTGTTCTTTAAAATTGTATTTATTCATCATTTTACGTTCATTGAACTCATTACTTATGTTTGCGGAATATAATCAGCTTGGTATAGGGAGTTTCCCTTTAAATGCTCATACTACATTTGGTTCGTCATTCAACAAAACTCGTGTGTCTTTTCTAAATGAATGTTCTGATAGAATGTAAGTATTTACGTTTCTGTTTTCTTAGGCTGACTCGCCGATATGATTTTAGTCATTTTTAATTATTATTATTTGTTTTGAGGCCCCTGTAGGGTAAGCCCGTTTATTATCCCCGTCAAATGGTTGAATGTAGTCATTTTATAATAGTTACCTGTATGAGTTGCATATAATGAATGACAACGACTTTAACGTTAACACTTGTCATCACTATGTGCAAAGTACTGTGTAGTTACATAAGGTGTGAATTTGCCTATGCGGCTATGTAGTTTCTGGTTTTTACGTCTACTGTGGAGTTTGGCCTCAGCCTAAATGGCGTTCACACCCTTAACCGGACAAGAGGATGTGAATATCTACAGCAAAATTGTAAACTATCTGTTAAGAAATTCTGGAATTACGCAATAAATGAAAGAAAATACGATGAAATGGAACTTTTCTCTTTTATAATAACTCTTAGCCGTTTGTATGAGTCAGTGGTCTTTTCTAAAGCGTTTCGAGTGTCTTGTACAATTAATCACGGTAAAAAAACAAATCAGAAAATGGGATCGTGAAAACTGTTTTGAAATATGCATTATCGATAATATGAATGCCTGTGGGTCGTCATACAAATAAAATATCCAAGAAATTGGAAACAATACACATAAAACCGTATTTGACTATGATGCCCGGTTGAGTTAAATTACTGCCATTGAACCAACTTGTCAATAAACGTTGATATTTTGTTGCTTGGGTGTTTTGATTCTGCAGTTTTTACTATGCCTTCAATTTGCTGTCTCTACAGTGGTTTGTTTACTTTTTATCTTTGTCATTCTTAGATATCTGTAGTCGAAATCGTACTGGTGTTATATGTTGAATATCTATTGTCTACAGAAGATGGATTTAAATATTAGCTTTGTTGGTTTATTATTTGATTGTTTTTTTAGAATGTTTTCTATAAGTACTGCGTTTTATTGATATTAAGTTCGGTATTATGGTATTTTAGTCCACGTACCGGTTTTGAAACGGGTCTAACTATAAGTTCTCGGGTATTTTAATTCCTATTTCGTTTGAATTTTCTTACAATCAGTTCGTGCCGGCCTTGATGGCAATACAATTTTATTGATGAATACCCAAAAGCGTCTATTCGCCTGACTTGTTCAAATAAGGCTGTTTATAGTCCAGACCGAACCATCAACACAGAGTCAGACTGTCGAGACAACTCTGATCTGTTTACTTACAATAACTGATACTGGTAGCATTAAATGATGCTACAGTAAACTCCGTGTATAACGACTATGGATATAGCGAAAATCCGGATATAAGGAACAAATTTCTGTGCCCGATTTATTTTCTTTCTTTATTCTTTATGAAAATGTTATACGGATATAACAAACTCTGGATATAAGGAACACATTTTCCAAAGGAGTTCGTTACAAACGGAGTTTACTGTATTTTGAAATTTTATTGTTAATTTTATTGTAATGATCATAGATATATTAACGTATGCGTACTGTAAAATATATACGACACTTGGACATATTGAAAATGTTTGTGTTCAAATCTCAGTAAATTTGATCGTATATTAATGATTGAATGTGCATAGAAACGCTGTTTGTTGAATGTGTCGTGTAGGATGTCTTGCCTCTATACTCTTTTGGATACTTATCATTTATTTCTGTTTCTTTCCCTGAGTCAAATTTGTGATGTGCTCCCGGTTTATGTAGTCTGTTTGCTAATTTTTTTGGTATATGTTTGTTAAAGTTTTGAGCTTGGTGGTAACTGAATGTTGAATCTCAAATATGGCATGATTGGTTGATAAAATAGTTAATTCAAAATTGTTTTTTATATTTGAAATGGCCGATTATTTCTGACGTAGGAGTTGTCTTCTTTCTACATACAATTACCTGTCAAATATTTACCTTTAATCTTTATGTTACATTACGAACACAGTTGATTAGTTTGATTGCTGTGTGGTCGATGTTTTCGTCTGTTGTTTCTTTGGTTTTCATTCAAATGAAAAGGAATATTGTTTTAACAGAAGTGCTTTTCTGGCAAACAAATCCCGTAGAAATTTCATAATAATCAATTGAATTTTAAATGTATGTTTACAGTCAAACATAATCTTGACATATATAGTCCAATTAAAGAACCATTTATAAGGAGAGAAATGGGATAATTCACGAAAATACACCAAGAAATGTCTGCTGGGACTGTCTTTATATGAATCTCACTTACTTGTATTAGGGTAGGTCAGATTACCAATTAGATACTAATTATCAATTAGATTGAACCGATGAACAAAGGCCATCGTCTAGAAAATGCTTAACAGGCTCTCTCGATATCTAATCTTTATTCACTGTTGTTTATTTCTAAATGAAAAAAAATCGCATCGTCTTGCCAATGCCGGTCTACAATCGTTCCACGTTTGACTGCATTTCTTGTAAATGTATTTGCTTCGTAAAAGGCATATACATTCAAAACAACTGACAGAACACCAGCTTTGGTTTATGATCATAAAAACTTATACGCGAAGTATATTATTAGAAAAGGATCTTTACTAACTTTCATAAAAAGATCTCCAAAGAACCTATTAAGTCATTATCATATAAAACGCTTTGTCGACAATAAAAGCTAGCGAGATATTAAATTATGCTTCGCTCGAATATTAACTCACTTGTTGTCACTGTTTAGTGTCTACGTTTTAGAAAAATGAAGTCTTTCGTCTTCCATAAAAACCGGATTTATGTCTGCAGCATTGTTCTCTGAATATCACTGGATTGTAAACTTGTGTCCTTAGTCGATATGTTTCGAAAGTGTAAACAAAAATAAAAGCTTGCGATATGAGCTTATCTAACAAAAACCGTGATTTTATTTTCGGAGTATACATTAATCTATTAAGACAATTCCATGAAGAATTTGCAACAATGACATTTGCACTAAAAAGTAGTTTTAAACTTCAATCAAATAAGCTAATTTAGATAAGAAAACGGTCGACATTAATGCAATAATGTAACAGTATTTTTCATAATTTAAAAACTCTTTTAAAGCTGCTCGCTCTCAGATTTTGGTGAAAAAAAAACAAACTTCTTTGAACTGTCTGAAATTAACATACTTTAGGACGAATCATCTACTTAAATTGTTCCAGTATAAATTCCTGTAAAGTAGTTCTGTATTTTTGAAATTATACCGTACCAAATTATAAAGAGTTACACACGCTTTTGAAATTTAAATATAAACATGTAGTGTAGCGGTGCCTAAAACCAGTCCATCGAAATTTTCAACATTTTCAAATTGCTATGCAGATATTACTTGCGTTGTTAATTCTAGCCATTCATGCTACAATATTTTATTGTTTTGCTTTTGAAAACAACTCTTTAATTCAAGGTTTATAGGTTATTGAACTTGTATCGTGAAATATTACTTGGAACGATTTGATTTGGCGGGAACAACGTGCAGTACCGTAGAATACTGAACGAACTCTCTAAGGCAATATGAAAGCATAATAATCGGCAATACTGCCTTTATCAAGATATTTGTCTGCATCTTTAGTTTCATGACGTTCATTTTCATTTCCAAGCTTGTTATAAGGATGGTCAATGTGAAGATTGTAATAGTGCAGACACTTGGGTTCAGGAGAGCGATTCTGGCCCAATTGTGTCTATCTTGTTTTCAAATAAGAACGCAGTAGAACGTAGTCTAAATTAAAGAATTAAAGAAGTTGTTTTAAACAGAAAAAACAATTATACTTACTATTCCCTGTAGAATATTTTAAAATAATTGATTTTAAATTTTACGTTTAAGTACACCTTTTTGGATAAATTTAATTTGGTCACCAGAAACAGTAAACGAGCAGCCTGTATGTACCTGGATGACACACATATTTTATTCAACATGTAATTATTGCTTTCACTTAACGTGAATGCTAATCGTACAAGCGGTTTGCCTTTGGGATTAATGAACTTAAGTTTGATGCTAATCACCAGGTAATATAAAATAAGTGAGACACAAATAGAACTGTGACTATTGGACATGGATGCCCCTACTTTCGTCTTTGTCTCAACCCAAGTGCACATTTCCATAACTTTCCTATGACTGACCTGATGCGCTCAGATCTGCTAACAAAACAAGAAAGTATGTCAGTAGGTTAAGTGACCCGAGGGCCGGGCCAATTTGAACCACATGTCTGAGGCATGGGCTTTGTGTACCGAGAGATGATTATTTTAGGATTTGTCTTTATATCTCAATGTAAAATCAACTGAAAAATCTTGGACGAGGTCCACAAGACGATTTTTCTTGCCAAATATCTAATATTATTTACATTACTTAAGGAAGAATGCGTTCTATAAACTTGCCCCCTAAAATGCATTAATTTCGACTAGGGTTATGATTTGAAGTTTTTTAGACACCAAAGGTTGGTAACCGCGTTTATTAAAAACTTAATTAAATCCAGGAGCACAATTTACCATCCCAATAATCATTTGTATGAAATTTGGTGACTCTAGGTCTTAGTCAATAAACGATGCATGTCGTAAAAGTTTTGGATTAATTTTGACTAAGTTATTGGCCACAACTCTGGTGTTACTGGTCCAATGTAGATACTAAAACACAGGTGCGAAACTTCGCATTCTAATTAATATGTACTGTATATGAAGTTTGTTGATTCTAGGTCCATTAGCAAAAGAAAAGTGCGTACCACAAGATTCAGACGGACGGACTCGAGAAAATCTATATCCCTCAGTCGGGGCATAAAAATATAAAACAGGACCTGTCACATATGCTTTAATTGAAAAAAGCAGCGCTTATTTCAATGTATAAAAATCACTTCCACGATTTCTTTTTGTCCTTCAGGCAAAACAACGTATAAAATCTTGTAAAAACCTCAATATTTAAAAAAAATCCAAAATAAAAAAAAAAAAAAAAAAAAAAAATTTTTTTTTTGGGGGTGGGGGAAAAAAAAAAAAAAAAAAATATTTTGAAGTTTCAAACATTGTAGATATATTTTCTTCTAAGTATAGGAAGGATAGTGACTCTAAAAATGATAAATCAAGACTCATGCTTTTTTGTGCTCTGCACTTTTACTCATTGTCCGTAAACAAGATCAGATAAATTATCAATTGGTTCCCTTCAATTCTTTTCAATATTAATTTGCACAAGAAGCAGTAACTTAGGGCAGTAGCTCCAAAAATAATAAAGCTAGAGCTATGTTTAGTGTACTCTATCAATATATAAAGTATCAACAAGGGTTCTTGTGCACTTAACTTTTTCTGAATGTCCTCTAGCAAAATATGAAGTATCATTTTATTCCCTTCAATACGTTTCAAGTTATGCTGCGTACACGAATAAGTACTAAAGGGTAGTGACACTAACAATAATGAATCCAGAGTCATGGGTCTTGTGCACTACTCTTTCTCCTACTGCTCTCTATCAATACTGAAAATTGATTCCCTTCAATATGTTTTGAGTAATGCTGCCTGATGGATGGAGAAACGCGTCTTAAAAAAGATACGAAGAAGTCAACATAAAATTAATAGCAAACGGCATTGCAATAAGATGCACCAACAAATCAATTCAAAACGTTAAGAAAAACTTTATGTGTTTATCCAATTAGTTGTTTTCTAACAACTTTGCATTTGGTTTGTCAAAATTTATTTTCGCCAAACAAAATTTATGTTTCTTTTAAAAGATCAATTGCCCCCTGGAGACCTTCTTATGGAAGCTATCACTGACTTATGATTCACATGAAAAAAAATATTTTGAAAACTCATTCATTCTTTGCTGGAATACAACGAACACAAACAATGTTTTTTGCAAGTTAGATGAATGGTTTATTTGTCAGTTTGCAGGCTAACAAAGGGCAAGGGGGGATACTGGATTCAACTTGTCTGGCTGTGCTAGTCTGTCTATCTGTAGACGCAATCTTGTGGTCTTTTAATTTCCAAAACCAATGTTATACACGGAAATGATAAGTGCTATGCTTAGTTGTGTATGGTCCATGTTTCGAGTCAGTAGGTCAAAAGTCAAGGTAAGAGGGGCTCGAAATAGTAAAAATTTGTTGACGCTTAATCTCCAAAACCCCTGTTGAGAATGTAACGATACTTTACAGAAGTGGTCAGTACCGTGCCTAGTTGTGACTAGTTGTGCATGATTCGTGTTTCGGGTCACTAGGTCAAATTTTGTCATACTCATAGGGGCTCAAGATAGTAAAATCTTGTGCGCTATTAATTTTCAAAGCCCCTGGTCAGAATTTAATTGAACTTCAGAGAAGTGATAAGTACCATGCCTAGTTGTGCATTGTCCAATTTCTGTAGCATCAAATATTACATAAATTTTGTATATTGTGTCAGTGCGGTGTTCAGAGGGAGTTCTTTGCCTTCAGTGATAGTTCTCCAAATATAAAATTACAATACCAAAGCTCATTGATTTCCAGACATCGATTTATTTTCTGTTTTCGTTGCCTGCATTTCTAAAGTGTTGTGTCTATAATATATGAGAACTGTAAAAATCATTTTTCCTGTAAGGCGCCATATGTATTTAACCATTTGTACTGCTCAAGCACGAAACGAACATTTAACTTTGCGTATTGATATAAATGCTGTATCCTCAAGTTCTTAAAAATATAGTAAACTAATTTTGCGAAAAACAGTTGTGGATAGTTGTGGATAGTTTTATACAGTAACACCTTATGCGTGATTGTTAAAGGTCCACTACTCAGCGCAAAGTAAGTGACAGTTATTTCAATTGCAAGTACATTACCTTATGCAAGACACTAAATAATGAAGATTGTCAGGTTAAAATTTGCAGAAAATGTTTGGAACACGAAGAAAAGTATGTGTTTTATGTTGAAATCTCAGTGATTTGACAAAATGACTACCCAGGTCTTTTTAACTTTCTTCATAATGCATAGAAAAATAATTGTACATGTACTGTGGTTTATTTAGAATTTCTACGTACCAACTTTCATTTTTTATTAAAAATAACTAATTTCTGTGTTTTTTAAAGTATATTTCAATTTTCGCTTTCCTTAGTATTGGACCTTTAAAAAGGAATGATATCTACTGTATGGTACAGTTTAGTATGAAACTCTATAAAAACTGTGATTCATTGCGTAATTTTGTTTAAATTGTCGCCGTTAATTGATGCACGAAATGTAATTTCATATCCGTAAAATAAGTAATAACGTTTCTGATAGGAATGAAGTCCATCGATGTAATCTATGTAATATAAGATCATTGCTTACATTTAGTGGAATAAGTATTTGTAAAGCTTCATTTGTACGGACCGTTCGATATACGTTTCAGTATTTTTTCACCAATGTAATATATATTTCCTTTGGAAAGGACAATTTAGTTTATACGAATTGATTTGGAAAGGACAATTTAGTTTATACGAATTGATTTTACTTCGATTACGAAGAAAATTACGTAGCCTATTGAATCGCTCTCAAAGAATGGACATGTTACCCGCAACCGTGTCAATGTCAGTGTTGCTAAAAAAGATATTTTAAAGTTTTTAAATGGTTTTCGGGTCAAGGTCACTGTTACTAAAAATAGATTTTTTTTTTTAGTTTTTGATTGTTTTAAGCAAACAAGTTTTTTTTTCAGGTAAATCTGTTTTCACAAACATAGTTCAGCTCAGTACGATACTAATGCGTCTGTAATTTTTTCCTGCTAACAAATGATGTTGCAGGTTCTTGTACTGAAACACTATTTTATTAACACAATGTCGTGGGTTTCATGAAAGTGGTGTACTTAGAAAACTGAGAAAAGTAAATGAGTCTGACTGTTGGCCTGTCTGTATGTCTGTCCCTTTGATTACCTGCCTGTTTATCTGATCATTTGTTTGTCTGTCTGTTCGTCTGTCTGTCTCTTTCCATTTGCATACATGTAATTGACCAAAAATGATGCTTTTTACAATATTACTGCATACATATAGATTATCTGACTGCAGAATGGTCCGTTCCTTCAGCAAACGTCATAAAATCTGCAATTTCAAGTCGCTCGAAAGTAACTGGAATTAATTTAGGTATTTTAATATTAAATCACAAAACTTTTGCAGAGGCGTTTGCATGCATGATTCCAATATGTGCCGAAATAACTGTCAAGTTATTATGAAAAGCCAGACGGAATAAATCATTACCCTATAATAATTATTGCAGAACTTTTGATACTTTCGTGCATTAACGAATTGTTCTAACTCCTGTGACTAGACATTTCTCCAAGATTCCAAGCTAGCAAATTTGCATATAAGAATTATAGAAAGAGAAAACCTGGTATATTGACCTACGTTGTATCAAATCTATATCATACCTTTCTTATATATCTACTATGATTTAACAGATAGTAAACAATGGTATCATTCGAGCATCGTCGCAATCGTCAGCGCAAGGCTCTTTCCCGAAGAAAGTAAATTTTAAATTTCACGCAGGTCATCCGCACAAGTAACCGAGTGAGTTAAGGCATTTGGAAACGTGAGAAAAATTCTGTAGGTGCTTTCATGTTAAAATTTAACAAACTTAGTTAGTAAACACTTCATCAGCGTAATGTGTTTGAAATGTTAGATTAGAAGGTGTATAACACTACTTATTAAGTATTTTATGATAAACTGTAAACTTATGATTATGCCGGAATAAAATTCTTAATTTTGAACCGTTTATATGTTATGTACATGTACCTCATTTTAATGCGAAAACAAGAAAATCTTCATAAATAATCACAGGCAAAAAGCATTATGTCTTCTGCTGGTAAATATGACATTTATTATTTTAACACGATATCTCATAAGACGTAAAACATTCCCATACATATACAATGGACAGTAGCTTGTTTCATTTTCGTTTTCATCACACATGAATTTATTCCGTGAAAATTGTTGTCCAGGGCACAGAGACACTATGTGTTTCTAGGTTTCAGCGCGGCAATAAATACTGTCACAATGGCAATAATTCTGGGCTGGTTTCCTGTATGTGCTGCGCCGCAAGTATCTCCATAACTGTCAAATTATCCCGAAAATTCAGACATAATAAATCGTTAGTCTGTATGAATTCTAGCAAATATTGTGATACTTTTGTAAATTAATGATTATTTTCTCGAACATTAAATTCCACAGATGAGTAATAATTCGAGGAGTGTGCCAAAATATGTGTTACATGTAGGTGATTAAGTGCGTGATGCAAATGCAATTATTTATTATATTTGCTGAAGTCTAGTGTTATTTAAATGTCTTATACTGAGTATCTAATACAAATTCTACATTCAAAAATATTATTAGTTTCTGTTTCCAAAAGTCTTCATGTACCAGCATCAATTTCAGCAAAGATGTTTGATATATCAAACACCTGACTAGCCAAGAACATGTCATGTTTCATTTCGTCAAGAACAAACAGGACGAAACATTTGTTGTCTAGACTTGGCAATGAACGCTTCTTTCATATCTTTAGATGAAGTTACTCGATGTCATTCTGTAAACTAAACCAGTTCATACATTCTGTACAATGATGGCAACTTGATAAAGAGGATATCAGAACAATCATAGATATGTCTGTATTGAAGCATAGCTTGTAGGCGCTCTTTTTACGTATCTCAGATAAATTGTAACACTGACAAACCCTTTAAGTCCCAGGACCACAATTACAAGCAGCTCTTATTTTACAAAAAAAGATGTCTTACCGGTGGAAATGACCTTTACTTGTACCAAAAACATTCCTAACGTAACTTTTTAAATCGATGTACATGTTCGAAATATAGAGCAGTATTTTTTTCAATGCATGATATTACAAAAAATCAGAAAGGCTTTCTGACAACCCTTTTTCACGAAGAAACGATTTAGATAAAAAAAAATGAATATGTCAACATCGTTTTAGAGTGAATAGAACATGGTTCTATCAATATCCTATCAGTATTCTAATTTTACAATATTAATCAATTCAAAGAGATCCTGGAAAATTAAGTTAAAATACTGAAAAAGACAGAACTGATGTTTTCATCTCTTTCCTTAAAGTATACTATCTTTTCAAACTACTTTGCGAAACAATATAGCAGGGCAGCTAATATCAAGCTTTTAAAAAGAATTCATGTAGTTCAGGTGGAGGATCACATTTATGCCGGTCAGTTTCAACTCTTATTTTCACACAAAACTGACGCATATTTTCATCCACCTACGTAGAACTTGTCGTAAAGTAATTGAGTAGAGTTTTTCATCAATGGCTTCTACATGCAACACCTTTGACAATATAACTATTATGCTTATCTTTTCGTTGTTTGTTTTTTGGATTAAGCAGACCATTTTTGCAATAACCACTGCATTAGACTTTAATTGGTTTAACAATGTTACATGTCTATATTTCTACGTAATTGATTGTTTGGAACAGTTCATAAAGATTCTAAAGTATATTTACCAAAATATATGTAGGTACAAATATATTGAATTGCAGTGTGTATTAAAAGCAAGATATTTGGTTTTGTTGTAATGAACAGTCAGCATTTTTAAGAGGTAGCAATATGCAGGCGGGCCTGTTATAGCCAAGTAATTGATTTTGATCTGAGTTACGTCCCTTAAGATTGAGTCACGACAGCAATAGTCAAGTGAATGATTAAACAAAACACAGAGAATCTGTTTTCAATAATTATTGTTTGTGACTGTCAGGCTATTCAATATCCAAGAGACCTTTTCGTATGATTTTAAGCAAAACATGAACAGGTTGTGGGTGAAATATGGTTTAAGTAATTTAACACATGGTGCCACAGGGGAACCAATAATCACAAGACCAGACGTTTTATGACTACCCCATAAGATTGCATATTTACTTACAAAAAATTAGGTATAATAACAGCTCTACTTTGTCTGAATCACTCTTTCCCAGAAGACCTATGATTTATTTTAAGACACCTCCGAATCCAATAAAAGACACCTATTTGTAGCACATACTTTTATTCGAGTCTTATTTACATTTCATGAACTTTAAGAAAATATTAAAATTTGAAGAAATTTGTAACGTTCAATGTAACACTTAAAAATATAAATAGCAAAATTTAAAAAAAAGGAAATATTGACAATGAACTAAGTTTGTTTTGTCTGAAACACAGAAAAATGAAAAATTGAGGAAAATAATGACAGTTTTCTGATCATAAATAATTTATTCTACGTTAGATAGTTTAGTTTTCAAACATTGAACAAACAATAGTATATCATATTGGTCAATACATTTGATAAATAGTTAAATATTTTGAAAGATATACATATTACTCAGAGGTTTGAATACATATAAAGGCACATATAAAGGCACACATGAATTTACATCTGCCTTAATAACTGCACCATTAGCCGCTATATACCGATACTGTGTGGGCGGCGCAAAGTTAATGGTTCGGTTAACACGAATTTAAATTGTTAAATGAAATACTGAAGTTATCTCATTTTGGCATACATACATATATAAATCAACATTTTGTGTTCGTTTGTTTCAAAATGTCTAAGTGCAACGACAAAATCTAACGGAACAAAGAAAACGTTGATATATGAGTGACGGCCGGAAAATATGAGGACTTTTCATGATCCTCTCTTCCAAGTGCTCTTACTTAGCAACGAAAACTGCATTCTCTCGTCAATAATTCGAGTGGATCTCTCTCTCTCTCTCTCTCTCTCTCTCTCTCTCTCTTTCATTCTCTGTGTGCACGCGAGAATGCATTATACCATGGTGTGCTAGAGAGCATCAATCTAGCCTAGAACAGCTGACTTTATCTCTATTTATTGAGATAGTTTATGTGGAAATGCACAGTTTATTTGGACATACAAAGGCCTTTTGATTTACATACATCCAAGTAGAGGTCATTTGTGACTAACATGCTTACTCCAAGAAGTGAACAGCCTTGTCATATTTTAAAGACTGCAAAAAAGAATTGGAGATGTATTCATATCAAATCCTTCATTGTGTTCGTGATACACGATCTCCGAATAACACAGCAGGATGCAGCTGGAAGGTCTATCATTGGTAAAGCATCAGCATACAACATTTTACATGAACAACTTGGTATGAGCAAGGTCCGTGTGAGATAGGTACCAAGATAGTTGACAGATAACAAACATTCACAAACATGCTAATATAGTGACGATGTCAAAAAGAATAATCAGCATGGGACTGCGTTTTTTAATCCCATTATTACTGGTGATGAAATGGGTGTGCAGCATACCGAACCTGAGACAAAAACTCAGACGAGCTAGTTCCCCATTCTGAAAAAGTTTTAATTGTTTCCTTCTTCTGATAATGCTAATTGTTTTCTTGGATGCGTATGTAATAATATTTACTCGTTTTATGACAAATAGGTAGAACTGTTACGGCCAAATACTATGTTGAAGTAATTCTTAAAAACAACTTCATGAAAAACTCAAACTGATACGCCCAAGACTGTCTTTCTTCTTCAGGTTAACGCCCACTTCGACACCGCTTCGTCTACGTCAGACGTTATCAATTCTTTAAAATGGCAATTGCAATCACAGGCTCACTATAGCCATAACCTTGCCCCTGTCACTATTACTTATTTTCAGAACTAAAAGAAACTTGCTGGAACCAAATACAAGTCTAGGTCCGCTTTGATTTAAGCTGCTATACAGTACCTAATATATATGTCTGTCTCATGGTTTGTAGAAGGAATAACAAGTCTACCACAGAGATGGCAAAAAATGCAAAGATGCAGAGAGTGAATACTCTGAAAAAAGGAGCTCTTGAAAAATATTTGATACTTCCCGAAGAGTACCAAAAGTCCACACAATTTCAGACCGCCGCTCGTAAAAACACTATGCACAGAATATCACGTGCTTCTAGTCTTCAGCAAGGCGGTGTTTAATGACACAATGAAAATAATTATTTTATCGCTAGTTCCACGTATTGCCATAAATTTCCTGAAAATGCAGACAAAATAAATCATTTCTCTATGAATTTCTAGCTAATATTTAGATACTCTCGTGTATAAATGCTACTTTAATCCTGCATTTTATTCCGCAAATTGCATTAATGTCTTTGAAGAGTGCGCCGAATGTGTTTTTATGTAAAGTTGAAAATGCATTCAGTTAAAAGAAGAATTATTGATTGTAGCAGAAGTCACTAGGTATTATTATTCATTTCAAGTGCAACGTTTTAACAAAACTGTAATTTTCCTTGACAACCGCAACCAGTTTTGATACATACCTTCAGAAAATGATAATAGAAACATTATGATATAAACTTTAAGTTTATACGCATTCATAATTTTGTTTTGATCGATTGCTCAATGCATATGTTTAATTTCGTTTACACTATGTGGTTCTCGAGTGCTCGGCTTATTGGGTTCAACAACGTTACAAACTGTTACAGCAGCTGAAATACGTAGGTACTTTAAGATAACTGGAAGCGGCTTTGACCAGAGATGAATAACTAAATGCTGGCGTTTGTTATTCGTCAGTCATGAATGCGCAATTTATTCAAGCAGATATTAAAATGATAGAAATAAACTTGGTAATATTGCAAAATTGGCATCGAGCAGTCATGGACGATGAAACAAATTGTGATTTATCAGTGATCGAAATTGTAGATGAAATTTTAAATGAACATTATGCTTTCACTTTACATCAAAATGGGTTTAGATTTAAGAGATCGTTGGTTTTATTCTATATCTTTAAAAGGATAATAAACATATAGCAACAAAATATCACTTTTTTGTGAAAATAGACAGAGATAATTGTGTACATTGTATTCAGAATACTGCTGAAAATACATGTAACAACATTTTAAAGAACCACTGTAATCACCGATTAACATCGATGTAACAGGGGAGGCATACCGCTGCTATATGTCAGATATGATTAAACTTTCGCAGTTCATAAGAGATTTTTGAGTTTCCCCCGGGGAAATACGAAAATACATTTTTCTTGTCTAACAAGTTTTAATTCGTTAATTTATTGTATTTTGTCTGACGTTATGTTCGTCTTGCGAGTAAATGAGACTGTTATACTAAAGTCAAAATCAAAGATAGACAAATTGAGGGAAATGTAATAATACAATATATTTTATGCTAATCTTGCAATAAAATCCGAAATACACAAGTTCCATGTCTGTATACATAGTATTTTGAGCAGCTGTAGAAATTGGAATATCACCCAACGGGCCAAAGAAATTCTTGTATTTTACTCTGACATTTTCAGCCAGATGCGCTAGTTTCTTGTGCCATATCTAAATGTCATATAGACTTGTTGGCAATTTAAAAAAAGAAAAAAAAGAAAGACTACAAACACATTAAGACAACATTTATTTCTTTTTGTCACCAATGCATTTTGAATTCTATTTGATCATTTTTATCACCGCTTACATACATGTAAGCCGAAATTTCAAACTGAATTGTTCATACATTTGAACGGAACTATCTAATAAGTTAATAGTATGATAATAAATGCATTCCTTCTACCTGTTCTCTCAAATAAACTTATACATGTACACAAGAAATGAAATGTAGTTTCATAACGAAGATTAAAGTTTAAGGTACAAACAAGAAATGAAGAAAACACGTAGAACCAACAACAACTAAAGGGATTTATACAAGTGTTTATTCGATGTAAAGCGCTCATACAAACTAAGATAAGCTACACGTTGTAATATATAAATTTACACTTATATGATGTGGAATTATGCCGCACCTCCTTTGGGAACAAGTTCATTGAACGCTAGTAAAAGCAAAGAATAAACAAAGTGGACTTTCAGACAGTCATATTAACTCATTGTGAGCTTTGTATTATCTCACAGAAAACTATTTGATGGGAAAAGCGTTTTCCAAACAGTACTCTAAAATTTATCTAGTTTTGAATATCTATGAAATTGATGTAAGTGTTTTGTATTCATTTCATTTTTTATTGAATCAGCCCCTGACGAGTTTGCTAAATGTAATCATACATACATTAAAATAAACTTGAACCGGTCTATCATGTCGTAAATCTACATGCTAATGGACCTCAATGGAAATAAGGACATATATAGTTCCTTTTTGCGTTAGTGGTTGACATGACAAAAGCGTGCTGAAATTTAAAAGTGAACATTACATTAATATCACGTTGTTTACCTTTGAAACAAAAGTTCTGTTCTGTTGTCTTAAGCAATGTAATAATACATCAATACATTTCTATGATAAAGTGTAGAAATGAAATCCCTCTGATCTGTAAATTTTCGTATTGAAATTAATAGATGATTTGAATTTGTGACTGTCACATAAATATTGATATTAATATTCTGAAGACACTGTTTGTTCTGATGTTTTTATTCCATAAATAATAAATAAGGTTGAAAACACTCTTTGTCAAGTTTTACCATAGTTCCGAGTAGAAAAAGATTTATTCGCCTTAATCTTAAAATATTTGTTAATATCATACTTGAGAAAGATTAATTATAGCATTGTAAATATCAAGATATATATAGAAGAAAGGACATTTTAAGGAAGTTTGAAGGAATAAATAAAGCCCTTGGTTATTTAGATGCAATTAAAACGCAAAAATATAATATTTACCGCTTCAGGAAAATAATGTTTCATAAAACATGTCCCTATATCTCGTTTAAGGCTGCTCGCCCTTAGATTTTTGTGAAAATATAACGTTATTCAAACTGTCTGAAATTAAGATTATATAGAATGTGCCATCAAATATAAGGTGCAAGAATACATTCCTATACGCTACCAAATTATAAGGCGTTTCAAGAGCTATAACCATTTATAACCCTTTCAGGTAATTTCCAGGCGTTTGATTAGCCAATAATCCAAAAATAGAAATTGATTTTGATGGGCAAGCCGCTTATAAACACGTAGCATACCCCGTCAGTGTACCCGACGTTAAAAATGGTTCAAAATATTAAGGTACGCAATAACGGCTCTGGTTACAAAAAATATGTGTATTGATGTATATCAATTGGGCATTCATTGAGACGAAGAATGCGGTTTTGTATGGAGTCATAAGAAAGAGAAAACAGTTTTAGGAATGTATGTGAAAATGATTCAATCACCTTTGTGGCGTTGCTTTGTGACGTCATAACATTGAGATAGCATAAGGGCGTTTGAAGGTTTGTTTAAGTTCAGCCGGTAAATGAATTAAAATGACCCGTATCCATCAACATTTTAGGAAGGGAAGGGTAATGTAATTGTTACTGTCTTTTTCACGTGATAAATGAGGATATATGACATTACCATCGCCTAACGGCTCGGGTAATATAAATATCCCCATAAACAACTTAAAAAACCCAAATAACATATAAACCAAACCCCCAACATTTTCAATAGATTTTTTCAAATTGCTATGTTGATTTTCACCATTTCTCAGCAACCAAAGGCTGGAAATGAATCAAATTGCACAAAATTAATCGATACAAAATCTGTTTGTGCTCATTACTTGCATGTGATGATTTTTCATGCAGTAACGGACCTTCTATGCTTTTCAGCATTGTATTTCTGCGCTATATCTTAGCAACTACCGGGCGGAAATAAATGGAACTTCACAGGAGTAATCAGAATGTTGCGTTCAGATAATTTTTCATTGAGTTTCGGTCCTTTAAAGTCACATGTTTATAATGTACATACAGGTTTTTGTCGGGCTATTTCTCAGCAACCGCTAGATGGAGTGGAAACAGTCTTTTATATATTCATATATCCATTCCAAGACGGGGATATTAATCAGCTCTAGTGTTTTTAGACCAACGTGTAACTGTTTAGCGATATAAACAATTCAACAGTAGCACTAAACCTTGCTCAATTAAACAAAACGACTGGTCTGTCTTGCAATTTGGACAATGCCATTGACGTCACTAAACCTTCACCGATAAAATTGTGCAGGGTTGGGTGACAATAATCTTAATTTGCACTGGTTGAAAAGGCACTGGTGGTCAATAAACATGATAGGTAAGGATGAAATGAATCGGAAAGAAAATACAATTAGACATGCCCAGAAAAGCAATGGTTACAATTAAATGGCCATAACCAATGCTACACAGCATATTGGCACTTCGATTGTAAACTATATGTCATCAGTGCATTGAGAAGTCAGCTGACATTCGATATACCATCAAAGCATAGGAAATGAATTTCTAACAATCTCAAGGGATGAGGTTTTAATTGGCCATAGTTTTTTCCTATTTAAGTTACCGAGGAAACATGCTGCCTTCGGCAAAGTAGGTTGCATCAGATACCCTTTCTTAACATCGGAAATAGTAAATTAAGAATTTTTGTTTTCAGAATTTTTCCCCGTGGGATTTTGAGTATATAGCTTGAGAAGTTGAGAAATACACACAAAACGAATGTTTCTTTATTTTTCTTTCGTGCAAATGTGCATTTAAGTAAGTCCTGTCATATGTGATAATGGATTACACTTCGGTAATGGTACGGTATATTAAGTAACGATGCCCATAAATACAACAAAATTATGGGTAGCGGGGCCTACATGCATTAAACTGCATATATTTATTATAACGTACATGACAGTAATTGTATTTTATATCTCTATTAAAGTGTCTTAAATGGCAACAGAACATGGCAAAATCAATTCTGTGAGAAACATCGGCACATTTCATAGGCAAATGTACAAGATTATTGCCTTTAAAAGCTATAAATTTTCTTAAGATTTTGCAAAATATGCATGTTAAAGCAGTTATTTTACTTCTAAATTGATAAAGAATGATTTACTCAGAAAATGTGTTAACAACGTTAGACGCTGAAATATCAGCTTTGCACTGTATTGTAAATATTTAAATAAGTCTAAGAGATTTGAATAAAAGATATTTTTCGAGGGAAAAATGTCTTTTTTCCCATTTAAGTTACTTCGTATTTAACGCTGGGTTACAGTGTCAACTATTTAGCTAAGTGAGACTCGAAGATAATCAAAGTACCACAACAGAACCGTAGCTCTGATTGCCGTAGGTAAGGCATTATTAAACAGAGCATGTCTTCGTTTAGTATATCAAAGCACTGAAAGTACTGGTGGGACGGTTGTCTTGGCATGAGTACATTAAGTTTAGGCAAGCAATACTGAAAAGTTCAACTCCAAATGAAATACCGAAATTTCCGATCCAAGACGTGAAACTTATCACTCAAAAGTCCAAGACACGGTAGTGATCACTCATTTATTCTGTGAAATTCTGTTCAACTACCAAGTTGGATTTGAAATGCTCAATTAAAAGATACTTAACTGCTCAAATCCAAGACGTTAAAATGTGAACTAGAGATGGATCTCAATGTCAAGGAAATAAAAACTGATTTAAAGTCTCGCAAACTTGTGTTTCAGATTGCAAATTTGTAAATGAACTTGCAATAATACAGCGCCCAAAATGTAGTCCTATAGAACTAAAGAACTATAGTTTAGTTCGAAGAAACTATTGTCAGACTACTTTAAAATATCATTCGAATCAGCCTGGCAACCAATGGGCACAGACTAAATGAGTATTATAAACTCATAAACTGTCAATTCTTAAATTAATTAAGATAGAAATTTGCGTGTATCGCATGTCAACAAGAAGAATATAGCCAACTTGTTTCATACATTCTCGTCATTCAGAGCATACATGATATAATTTCATGTTTGTTGGAAGCTCGGCAAACCACTGATATATTAGGATTGTTTAATACAACCACTACAATATTTCATTTTCTGTACATTGTTAATGTTAAGATTTACTAAAGGATATGCCTTATGGAATTTAATAAAAGATAGAATTAAAATAGAATGGGAAGCATGGAAAATTATATAACCAGTTTCTTCGCGAAATTAGGTAAAAACAAATAAGATTTGTAAGATTTTTTTTTCGTTTTGATCTTAAGTGTCACAAGAAACAGCAAGGACGTTATCCAAATTTAATAATACTCACACAAAAGATATCAATCAACTTGTTTTTTTAAACTTTGTTTGAAGTGTTCCGCGTTTGCAAACGTAACGCAGACGATGGAAATGCAAATTATTAGGAAATCGGCGAGAAATGTTTTCCTTGTCTTCAGAGAATATTGTTGTAAAATACCGAGTGCACATTTCCTTCGAAGTATGTTTTGTAACCTTATTATATGTCGCTGGTTAAAGAAGAAAACACACAGCTGTAGGGCACGTAAGGAAGGAACAATATTTAGTGAAAGCAGTGGCCTATTTTAGAGAAAAAGATATAGAAACATATCTCAGGCAACCCTGTGTTTTTAGTAAGAAAGCAAAAAAATATGTGACTGATATTGTTACTTGAACGTTGTTTTCCCTGCAAGTACAAGAGAACAAATCCAACAGAGGAATGTTTTTGCTTCTATAATAGTTACAAGGAAAACCATTATCAAGGATTGAAATATGTCATTTGCGAAAAGACATTACATTGAAATTCGTGAGGATTAATTTTAATGACGATTGTAGTCTTTTAAAAAGGTATTGTTGCTTGTTCTTGAGCATACATCTGACAAAAACTTCAGAATACCTTTTCAATTTACCTCCTTTATCTCCCGTAGATTCAATAGACAGTAGAGACACATGAAAAGAAACTTAAAACCTTTAATTGAAGTGCTAACTTGTCCATGTCACTTAAGTTTATAGGCGATTGTATATGACATGTGGTATTTTTACAATACGTGCTCTAAAAATGTTCATGACCAATTCTAGAATTGATTTATCTATAGTTGCATAAAAATTATCAAAGAAAGAATTACACTCAAAGCTTTCGTTACTTTTATATTCCTGTAGTATTTATCTTTAAAGTGAGGGTGTCATTTTATTGTACAAGCTGTTTTTCGTGTTATTCTTAACGTAGGAACTTAAGGCATTGTTATCATCAGATTCTATTAAATTCATGCGAATTTTATACTAGAACATGGCCAGAAATCAGTTAAAAATTGCAAGAACCCCGTGTGTTGATTACGATTTATATTTTAGGAAACTGTTCGGAAGCAATTTAGAACAAAACGCTGTCAAAACAACGAAACTCAAAACACATTTCAATGAATAATACAACAATTTGGCTGTTATTGCTTTATAAGAAGACAATATATATGCAAATACAGGAGACTACCTCCATCCGTAAAGTTTATATCTTTTCAATAAGGAAAGAAGAACGAAAAAAATGCGATAAAGAAAATCCTCACTTTTAAGTGTTAGATAGATGATGCTATACAATACTAGTAACACACATTCCACTATTCAACTATTCAAAGGATTTGTCAAATTCTTCCGAAACTATAAAGTTTTCTTTGAAACATGTGTATGTAATTGAATTAGTAAGACTTTAAAAAGTCTTACGCCTACCAATATGGTTAAACATAATCCTTTAGTACATTACAAAGTTGTGAATATTTCTGCACGCTTTGTTTAGATATTAAGTTCAAACCAAACATATAGGAGCAGCTTTAGTTTACTACTTCTAGTTGCATTTCTTTTCTTTTGACTCAAATTATACACAATATTCCTTTAATCTTCGCTGTATGTAGTTGTTGGCGAATTGATTCAGACGTGGCAGTAATTGTCTTCCCAAAGTGTATTTTTGATGAATTAAAAGTGTCTAAGAAATTAAATTTGGTATGTAAAACAGATTCACTAAAGAATTAAATGTTAACGTAGTTGCAGCCAGACTAATAAGTCTCATGTCATATAGGTATATATCTCTAAGGAAATGCTTCTCTCTTCATCTGAATAAGGCGGTAAAAAACGAATTATATTTAAGTGTTAAAAGAACCCGTTTGTCTAAAGAATGCAATATAAAAGCACATCTGGGGTATTACTACAGCTAAAGTAATAATCATAGATCTGAAATAAAAACAGATAGGCATTTTAAAAAATAACATTGGAAATACTTATTCCAAAAAGTAGTTTTTCCTTAAAGTCCCAGGATCTCTTGGAATTTACTGATATAGTAAAATACATTTACTGATAGAATAATGATAGAACCATGTTTTATTCACTCTAAAACAATGTTGATATGAGCCTTTCTTAATTGTTTGCAATATCGCTGATTCAGAAATAAATACTGCGCAATATTTCTAACATGTACCTTTCTATCTAAAAAGCAACGTTAGGAATGAGTTTGTTACAAAAAGAGGTCACTTCCGCCGGTAAGACATCTTTCTGTGTAAAAGTAGAGCTACTCGTAATGGTGGTCCTGGTTCTTGAAGAAATAGCTCATATTTTCGACAAAACAAAAATGCCATATTTCTACATAGAATGACGAGACTGTAACAAATATTTATCTTGATGTCAAGCTAAAATAGAAATATTTGAAAATAAAAGCACATGACTAAGCATTATTACGGTACGATTCAATTAGATGATCTAATACAACAATGTAATAAACAATATATTAAATAGTATATTACGCATAATTCAACTGATTGTCCTTTAAACATTCATTAAATCATATAAATTGTATTCTAGACATATACACGTATCACAAATGGGACACTTTTGTAATATGAACAAATAACACCTTTCCATTTAAATGTTATGTATGCATATTAAGACACGGGTAAATGGCCATCTATGTATGTAGTAAAAAAACATGAATGAATCTGTTTCACATTTTGTAACGTATTCGTTGGTTTCAAAACGTGATGAGTTTTGTGTCTAAAGCAGCTTGAATGTAAAAGCGTGTTCAGAGCCTGCAGTTAAATTGCAATCATAAAAAGAGCACATTGGAAGAAGATCAGTTATATTGCGGGAATATATTTGTACAAAAAGCGATCAATAAAAGCCGTGATAAAGAAAAATAGGAAAATATCATTTACCGAAATTGTGTCTTCAACATACAGATCTAACGGGTTTTTTTATGGATTTTAATGATTATAAAAAAGATGAAATTTCATTTGTTACCGAAAAAAGTAAAAAAGAAATAATAGATTAGTCTTAGTTTGTATGTATTTTTGCAAAACATTAAGTGCCCAATAAAACAATAAAAGCAAAATGCGGGAAAATTATTGACAAAACATTCCTGCGGGTGGAATAAAATAATGTTTTGAATCTTAGATGATCTAAAGGATCGGAAAACATAAAAGTACAATGTGTGCTGCTAGAAATAAACGTACAAAAATAAAGAGATAATTATTTCGTTCGCGTGAATGTCACATTCGAATAATTAATAAGTGAAGACATTATTAAATACGAGTTAAAGTCAGTTTAATATGCCCTAAGACTTAATCATTCAATACTTGTAGACAATAAGTCGTAAATAAATTATGTCCAATCTTAGTAAAAATAGTCCGTCTTCTGCCATTTCAAGAAAATGTATTACTACTATTACCTAGTCTTTAAGATCTTCATCTAACTGGTACTGACAATATGTTTGCCATGGGCAATCACATTAATTCATATGATATTTAAGTGTCTAAGATGTGCTGCTGTCGTATGCGTAACCAGCTTTAAAGATCGTATACCTGATGTATTGAATTTAATAAAATGGCAAATTGGTTTAATTTAGTGTTTAAAAAACGGAATCTCAGCAGGAAATAGTGTGCATTCAGTTTCATAATTATTCTTTTATACAGATCTAACAGATATCAGTTTACGTTCATGTTTAATGCTAAAAACATACTCAGCAAGTGATGATGATTTATATTGTTTATAGTCCAGTAAGTGAATGACTACAGAGTGCTTAATATATTCATTTTCTTTAGTAATGCTTTAATAAACGAAAGTGTAATGTTAATAAATGTGGCTGTAAGATTGAGAGGCAGATCGAGACTCACAGTTTAAGCTATACATTGTACTTTTGCATTTTCAAATTAAGATGAATTAAGCAACAAGTCATATTTATAAACGATATTACCTCTATAGTAAATTTCGAACAAATTTTATGTAAGGCCTCTTATTTTTCCAGACGAACAAATGGCAAATTGAGCAAAAGACACATTTTGCAACAAGTTCTGAAACGCTGTCTGATAACCACGTATTTCCACTTTTTATCTGATCAGTATGTCCTGGAATAAAAATACCATTTCTGGATGTCATTTGGCTAGGACGTAAAGGCCATCACTACATCGCATTAGTCTAAAAATGTTACAGTAAGTGAATAATCATGTCAAGGCGGATCTCCTATAGCCGGTCCATTGTGTCTGTGTTATCTAGTATTTACATAAATCCATCCAGACATTCTTATTTTTTTCTTATTTCAAGAGCCTAACAATTCATGTGCACATTTGAAAATGAGTTTTCGGGGAAAATACGGGGGAAAGGGTATCATTGTCGTATACATTGGATAATTCACACATCAATACAAAACGAGTATATCTTATGATAATCACTCACAAACGAACAATTAGCGCATTTTCGATACTATCATGATCTACAATAATCATTATCTCATTGGTCTACAGCAAGATGACCGAAGCAAAATATATTTCCTATTTCATGATTTTAGGACTCTCACTCTCTCTCTCTCTCCCCCCGAACACCAGTAAATATAATTTCTATACTCTTGCAATGACGCTGGTGACGTCACCAATATGTCTTTAAAAATGGACGTTTTCCCGCGCGATTTTACGCATTGTATTAATAAAATCTGAAAGGTTATCTTTCAAGCATAAAAAAGCATTATACATTTAATTGTTAAAACATCTATGGACTCGTGAGCATTGGGTATGATGTGATATTTCAGTACAAGAATATATCAGTATTGACCTCGGCTGTCGAGGCCTATTAAGCCCTTTCCTGGTGAATATCACATTATATCCCATGTCCCACGAGCCTATAATCATGCTGCAATATATGGACCCTGTAAACAGATAGTTATGTCAAATTTCAATTTTTGCAAACTGGGGCCTTTTATCATAATCGTGTCTTACAGAAACAAAAGGTACTGAATTACTAAATGACTAAAAAAGCAAGGTTTGTTTGCTCTCTCATGTGCCATATATGCCCTATGTACACCGTATGGTTATTGTGCTCCAAATGCTTTATATGATTATGTCAGGAGGCATTAAAATAGAAATACATGAAAATGTGACAAAAACAATTAGATAATCTACAATGAAAAAGGTTTGACATATCACAGTTTCTACAGTACAAAAATGCAAGAAAATTGCTGCATGACTTATGAAGTAATTCACTTTCTCATTCCGCATTCCATCTTAAAATATTTGAAAAAGGAAAATATTTTTAGAAAAGCACTGTACAAATCTTGAGTTTAATTCGAAAAAAATGCATTCATGATACTTTAAGACCTTAAGGCACAAAAGAAAATCGGCCTTACAAATTACAATGTAGATGAGATTATTGCTGCTTTAGAACCGCTACCGAACACGAGGTTTAACAGATTCAGGTGCATTCTTTCTAGGAAACAAATGTGTCGAAACAAGCGCTACAGAAATACGGGTAACAAAACCGTCAGACAAACAAGTATATACCTCAAGGAGTCCTATTTGTTGACATTAATTAAAATTGGTATCAGCCAGATAGTGCGAAACTACATAAATAAACTAACTTACAGCAGACTGAGTTTAGAAATAGAAACATGATAAAATAAAGTGTTTAATTCTGAAATACAGACTCACAGGAATGCACGATTGATTAAGGATCGCAAATCCAACCTGACATGGTGCAAGATGGGTCCTTTTATACAATTTACTTAAAAGACACGACTTTCGACGTAATCAGTGCGAAGCTTTATGGAATTAAGATCTTAAAGAGGCTCGTGTTTAAATCGTTAGTTGGGCGAATAAAAATTAATGTTCTGGAAAATTCTGACAAGATGCAAGCAAATTCATATGGCATCGTCTCCTTTAGTTAGATTAAAAATGCTAGTTAAATCGCAACATTCGGAACAATTTGTCCGAGAAAGCAAGAGCCATATGAAACCATTATTAGTCCTTTACCCGTATTATGACCAGTTCGGTGACTACATGTTTGCGCAGTTCCATCCGTCAGTCCGCAATTTCGTTTCCGGTCTGTATCTACAACATGCTTAGAACGATTTTAATATTTCGTCATACAAAGGTTATCCATACCACAAGAGTTTGTTATGCGCAAAACCAGCAACCTTCTCCTAACGTCAAGGTCACACTTAGGACTAAAACACTTTTACATGCAATTTCGTTACCGGTCTGTATCTACCACACGCATGGACCGATTTTTATATAACATTACACAATTGTTACCAATGTAGTGTGGGTGAGTTATACCCTACAACCAGTCACCTTTTCTGCAGGTCAAGGTCATACTGAAGGGCCCGATCTATGTAAGTTGGTGTAAAATGCCATTTCTCCTGTCTGCTATGTATGTTTTAGCGATTAGACCAATTTCAGTATATCTTCACAGAATTGTTACCCATGTTACAAGTCGCATACTCCTGAGGTCAAGGTCACTCTTAAGGCTGTATTAAACCCGACATGAAACATCTCTATAATATTTTGAAATTGAAAGAAAGTGATACGTAGACAAACATTTTCCTTTAGACTAGTTTTAAACTAAAATATGAAAAGAACCACTCTATGTGCGACATAGAAGATGTCCAGCAGAGAGAATACAGATGCACAATTAAAACGTTGTATCGTCCCCTCAGCTATAGTTGAATGAGACAAAATACTGCTATCAATTGGCATATTATATGTTCTAGCCGAACCAAGTTTGAGTATCCATATTTGGTAACAGGTTGTAAACATGATGTTTGTAAGAGGCAATGTTATGACTTAATCGAATACGTAATTTTCTTTAATTCTGATAAACTATGTATTCCGCATCAAATTGATTAAGTGTCTAAAACAGTTTCACAGCCTGTGTGAGTTAGTGTAACAGACCTTTAAGTCAGACAACTTTCGCTATTTCTATAAATCTCTCGGAAAAATATCTGCTTTTTCACCTTTGTTTCCTTTTCACATAAGGCAGACAATTAAATTACAAGGTAGTGTTGAATACATTTTCTTGTCTACTGAAAATAAAGAGTATGTTCTATAAATAGAAAGTGATTTACCGATGTTGCTCTGTCTCACATCACAATTCACACCTCTTCAACGTGTAAAGGAAAATTTAAAATCTAAAAGTCCTTAAATAAAACAAACTTTACATATCAGGATTGTACGGTGCCATTAAAATAATATGAGTTACATTATTTTTTCATCCGATGTTTTTAATTTCGTAATAACGTAATGTTTTTTTCTTTTCTATTAATTTTTCCGGAATATTCAATGTATTCTATTACAATGCAATTGCTTTAAAACATGGTTTGATAAACCAGTATTGAACATCATGCATTCTATCAGTATGCTATGGAATAATATTAACAATTTTACAATTATTCGGCTATGGCATCAAGAGTACCAAGTTTTCACATTCAGCCATCAAAAATAACAACACCCATTAAAAGTTTGAAAGGTTTAAGCAAATGCACGATCATACAAGCCAGCTGTATCTGAAATATATATTGCCGAAATAATATAATGTCCAAATATCAATCCTTTTCTACATCATAACAGAACAACAACAAATGGAAGGTGTTATAGCTGATCATGTATTACAGTTTTCATTTCACGCTGAAAACAGTCCTTTCATAAAGAAAAGAAAGAAACTTGAAAATAAACTTACAGGGTAATAATTTCGTATTTTAAGCCTTTAACATGAACCTTATTTAGAATGTGTACCTAATATGACAATGTTCACATGCTCGAGGCAGCAACGGGAATTAAATTTAATGTGCTAGAAATCTCAACACGATCCAGAAATGAAAATTAGCATCGCGCCCTTGAACAAGTTTTGACGCTTAAAAACTCAGTGAGCTCATTAAAACCTGAAACAATGTCCCTCATTAGATTCTGTGTTAAACAAAAGCCTCAGCTAAAGGACGTGTTTTTTTCCTTTTTGTATTTTGAGAGAAAATTGCACCATTGAATTTTTGCTAAAAAGTGAAATTTAAATGAATAATGAAATTATAGGGTGGTGCGGTGGTTGAGTAGTTAATGCTCTGGACTACCAATCCGGAGGTCCCCGGTTCGAATCCCGGCCTGATCACTGGAAATTTCAGAATAGCTTTTCAGTGTTCTCCACCCATCTAGAGATGAGCTGGTTAGAAACCCAGATGTAGTCTCAAGTGTATCGGTGCTTTACACCGGGCATGTAAACAAGAACCAAGGGCTAGGGTCTGGTACCCAGATTCCCTTGTATTTGTATCAGTCTCTCTACAGGTCGTGCCATATATACCTTGAAAAGGGTGGTGAACCATAAGCACATCTAACAAACAAACATAATGAAACTGTATGGCTATACGTTTTTTATGTAAACATGAAACAATATTGGAACATTCGATTTTATAGTATTTATATTTGCATGGCTTAGTTAACCATAAACATATGACATAAAGTCTTAACGACTGTTTCTTAAGAAAATATTGGCAAATGGAATAGAATTATTAAAAACAAACCAGACTAACTCCATGTTTATATAAGACAGGAAACTTCTATAAGCCTGAATATATATTTCAATGCATCATGTCTCTTCAACTCCACAAATAGGTCAATTACTACGTAGTTGTAATAGTATTACATATAAGTGAATTGGAGAAAACGACAGCCGGTTAAATAGTTTAGATACTCTCCCAAGATGAGGAAACAGGAATTTACGAAAGTATATACATGTGAATCAGACTACAAATGAACATTTGTTTTGAAGACGGAAAACTGTTAAAACCTACTCTAAATTTAAAAGATTAAATTTAAGGTAGCTGCTGGTGTTTGTTTGATCTACCGCTACATGTTCTAGTAGCTTTGTCTTGACAGGATGTATTGAAGCAAGTCTATGTAGAAAACGACCATGTAATTCACACATCAATTCAGCCCTTGATGTGCTTGAAAACATTTTTTTCTGCTTTATGGAAAAAAAATGTTTCAAATGTTTATACAGGTAGCTCAAAATGGGGAGGATTAAAGGAAAGGTTATGCCTAGCAATTACATTTATACTATATATACAAATGGAAGAAGGGCACGTCAGTACCAACTGCAAATTATTTCCGAAATATAACATCATTTCCCCAAACAAAAAAATCTCTAAATTAAGAGCCAAACAATCGGGTGCAAATACAAGACTTTGTCTTTTGCGACAAACGGGATACCTAGCATAGTATTCTTACTTTTTCCAGTTTTCAATATTTTATAATGTGTGCCAAGAAATGGACCTGTCAATACTATATTAAATAGCTTTGAACCTATCATAACCACATAACTATTGAAGCGGTGCGAAAAGATAACGAGAAAAGACACAATTACCATTGGGGCATGTGTCAAAATGACATAAATACTGAACGTTATTCTGATGATAGTTTTTAAATTGCGAAAGGTTTTTCTTTTCCTAAATATAAAAAAAAAGATATTTCAAGGAATCTTAGGGTTAAGTCGAAGCTTAAGATAAACTAAAAATCAAATAAAATCACTGAACTCAAATTAACAAGACAGAAATACTAATTAGGTCAAGATCGTACGGGATAAGGACCAGTGTAAAGGGGTGAACATTAAACATACCATTATGTTTTTAGAAAAGGTCGTAAATGACGTTTAAAGACAGTACTGAGAATCGAATAAGCGTCCATTTCGTGAAGACAAAACTTAATACTTCATTTTGGTAGACTGTAGGAAAGGCAGTGATAGTAAACTGCTTGCCGTAGACAACTTTTGGAATATATATGTAAGCGGCCGCAACTGCGAGAGTGTTTTACCGTGAAACTATTCAATTTAGTGTTTAAAACGGACTTAAAATACGAAATGTACAGATCGTTTAGTCAGACAAATTATTTTTCGTACCGTAATCTTCACATTTGGCAAATAATTTTGATTCAAATTTTATTCAGAAAAGGCGGTCAGTTACAGTCAGTTACAACGTTGTGTTTAATTTACAATTTGTAAACAAACAACATATTGAGATGAGTTGTAAGAACCCGCTTAAATACTGGCTTTGGGGACAGTCAAGATGAAACTTGTAAATATTTGGTCGTTTTCTTTTAAACTTTCAAAATTTAAAACCCAAAAAAATCGGAACGAGCAATTTAATTGATACACTATTCTTATATTAAACTATAGCATTCATCGTTTTAAACTGTTTTGAACTTGAAATAAAATCGAAAGTCATTAGCCGGTGACAAACGCATTTAATATTCATTCTTCAGTAAAACATGTCTACTAATACATTGTCCCATAACCAACTAATTCACAAACTTTATAAGATTAGTATGTTTTGAAATATTATTTATTTTACCATTTTAGCTGGTTTTCTTTTTTTTTGCAAATGTCAGAGTACCTGATTGCATTTAACTACAGAATGAGCGTAACACAATAAGGTGCGATGACCGGGTATAAAATGAACTAAATAATTAAAGAATACCTAGTTACTGAGATCGAAAATGGTGAAAACTAGTGAGTAAAATCAGCGTACTTGGTACGAAGAAATAACAGAATATCCACTCTTGTTAGTCACTCAGCTTTTGCATATTACATATACATGTAATGTAACTTATTTTACCTATAACTGCATACATCTGTATTACATGAGTAATAACTGCTATGCTATTTTAATTTTGAATGGAATTTGCAAATGTACGTTGTGTTATCAATTAAAATCAATGTCTAGCCAAAATTAAAAGATAAATTCGTCTTTAATGCACAATTCTACATCAAATAACCTAGTAGATTATGTGGGCACAGAAAAGTTTCATAGACCTACGACAGGACTTCAGGTAAAGTTATAATTTCCAATGTGGTAAAAACGACCGTTTCAACAGCTTTTCAGTTATTTACTGATTGATAGTTTACATATCCATCGTTCCTGTGATTGGCCAATACTAAAACCTCTGCAACTGCAAGAACTTGAACTCCCGGGTCGGTAGCAGTGCAAAAGAAAAACAATTTAAAAACTCATTATTTATACACGAAATGTAATATTTAGAAATAACAACTTTTCGGTCATCCCCGGCGTTAAGAAATAAAGGGACAGTTGAATATGTCAGCCAGACGTC
Source organism: Saxidomus purpurata (assembly GCA_022818135.1). NCBI lineage: Eukaryota > Metazoa > Mollusca > Bivalvia > Venerida > Veneridae > Saxidomus > Saxidomus purpurata. The sequence continues at coordinate 8,224,394 of JAFMSR010000008.1, forward strand.
GTTCTGAAGGACACACCTCTCTCTCTCTCTCTCTTTACCTTATCTTTCGATTCAAGTCCTGACGATTGGCAGACATATACCGAAACATTCACAACAAAAAAAGTGTTAATTATTGATTTGCTAGATCAGCATAAGAGACATATCAAAACAGAACACTTTTTCGTTGACGTAAATAATAACTCCTATCGTAATGAGAAAGAAAACACTTAAACACTTGAATCCGATGTATTGAGCTCTTAACTGTGCAAGTTTAGTTTAAAGTAAACACATTTAGTAATAATTGTATTTTATGTCTCAATTTTAAGAGATTCCAACGGCGAAAAAGTCCATTACAATTCACGTTCGAGGAACATGTGACACATTGAAGAAAAAGCAATAATGTTTCTAAACAAATCTAGGGCATCAAAATACGTTTGGAACACTCTCCCTGCACTTTAGCAAAACAAAACAGCTAATGAGGGACAAATGTGTTTCTATAAATATAGGTTACAGTTACGACGGTGAAAAATTCCTTAAACGACAAGATGACATTAATAAAGCTATGAGGCGACAGAGCAAGCTTTAGAAAAGATTTCTGATAACATTTTGAAATATTTTGTTGAAGATGTTTTACATTTTGATACTCAGACTGCCTCAAATTAATAAACATGTCAAAGCACATTTTAAACTAAACTGACCATTTCACAAGATTGGTTTAAGACACCTCCAAAATCAGTAATGTAAAGATCTGTCAACATACAATACGAATCTTACTTTTCACATCTATTTCACATATATTTGAGACCTGGCATGTCCGCAATATAAGCTATTGATGTCGTTTCCCCTATTGAGACTGATCCGGGGATCACATTAAATTTCATTCGGAAACACCTTCTCAGAACCCTGTGTAAGTATACTTCACTGTCAAAAAGGATGCTAATATTTTTATAAATTTCTATTGCACTTAAAACACTGCACTTACCTTGTTTTGTACATTTCGAAATTGTTTAACTAAATGCAATTTTCATAGGGAGCTAACATAAGTTCATTAAAATAACTAAAACACTACTACATATTAACTTTATACTGTGAAAAGCTTGTACCACAGGGGTTCAAATTTAGGGTATTTGGCATAGTGTTTGTTCAGACGATGCTGAAATACATTAGAGCTTCAAAATTACGAGAAAAAATAGGGTCAAGAAATGTTCTTAAAACATGAAATATGTTATGAAGATTAAATAAGTTATACTCAACCATTTCTTTTATCAGTGGATACAAACAAAAATTTATCATACAAAATTGTAGGGACATCATTTTATGATTGGACCAGTCAAAACATATTTTGTTACTTTTCAACTAAGTTTAATAGGAATAAAACTGATATATATGCTTTTATGTTTTAGCTGTAATTTTTACAATATTTGTTTCTTAATGATACCAAACCATTTAGGAATGTATGAAAATAATTTGCGATGGTGAAATTGAATGGTATTATCACTGTAATGGAACGTGCAGTAGCAATGTAATGAAGACTTCCACTACAGACAATCCAGCCTAAAGGAATTACAAGTGACTCGAAATCTCAAGCAAGTACTGAACAAAATTGAAAAATTTACATTCGTAGTATGATCGAACGTCTAGTTTCAAATCCGGTAAGATGTTTGCCTTTAACGATTTCAAGAATAGTGTCTGAAAACGGCCAAGAAATGGTGTAGTCGCACGTGTAACTGCTTACATCTGTATTACATGAGTAATAACTGCTATGCTATTTTAATTTTGAATGGAATTTGCAAATGTACGTTGTGTTATCAACTAAAATCAATGTCTAGCCAAAATTAAAAGATAAATTCGTCTTTAATGCACAATTCTACATCAAATAACCTAGTAGATTATATGGGCACAGAAAAGTTTTATAGACCTACGACAGGACTTCAGGTAAAGTTATAATTTCCAATGTGGTAAAAACGACCGTTTCAACAGCTTTTCAGTTATTTACTGATTGATAGTTTACATATCCATCGTTCCTGTGATTGGCCAATACTAAAACCCCTGCAACTGCAAGAACTTGAACTCCCGGGTCGGTAGCAGAGCAAAAGAAAAACAATTTAAAAACTCATTATTTATACACGCAATGTAATATTTATAAATATAACAACTGGTCGGTCATCCCTGGCGTTAAGAAATAAAGGGACAGTTGAATATGTCAGCCAGACATCGTTCTGAAGGACACACCTCTCTCTCTTTACCTTATCTTTCGATTCAAGTCCTGACGATTGGCAGACATATACCGAAACATTCACAACAAAAAAAGTGTTAATTATTGATTTGCTAGATCAGCATAAGAGACATATCAACACAGAACACTTTTTCGTTGACGTAAATAATAACTCCTATCGTAATGAGAAAGAAAACACTTAAACACTTGAATCCGATGTATTGAGCTCTAAACTGTGCAAGTTTAGTTTAAAGTAAACACATTTAGTAATAATTGTATTTTATGTCTCAATTTTAAGAGATTCCAACGGCGAAAAAGTCCATTACAATTCACGTTCGAGGAACATGTGACACATTGAAGAAAAAGCAATAATGTTTCTAAACAAATCTAGGGCATCAAAATACGTTTGGAACACTCTCCCTGCACTTTAGCAAAACAATACAGCTAATGAGGGACAAATGTGTTTCTATAAATATAGGTTACAGTTACGACGGTGAAAAATTCCTTAAACGACAAGATGACATTAATAAAGCTATGAGGCGACAGAGCAAGCTTTAGAAAAGATTTCTGATAACATTTTGAAATATTTTGTTGAAGATGTTTTACATTTTGATACTCAGACTGCCTCAAATTAATAAACATGTCAAAGCACATTTTAAACTAAACTGATCATTTCACAAAATTGGTTTAAGACACCTCCAATTCAAGATGAAATCAGTAATGTAAAGATATGTCAACATACAATACGAATCTTACTTTTCACATCTATTTCACATATATTTGAGCCTCCCAATATAAGCTATTGATGTCGTTTCCCCTATTGAGACTGATCCGGGGATCACATTAAATTTCATTCGGAAACACCTTCTCAGAACCCTGTGTAAGTATACTTCACTGTCAAAAAGGATGCTAATATTTTTATAAATTTCTATTGCACTTAAAACACTGCACTTACCTTGTTTTGTACATTTCGAAATTGTTTAACTAAATGCAATTTTCATAGGGAGCTAACATAAGTTCATTAAAATAACTAAAACACTATTACATATTAACTTTATACTGTGAAAAGCTTGTACCACAGGGGTTCAAATTTAGGGTATTTGGCACAGTGTTTGTTCAGACGATGCTGAAATACATTAGAGCTTCAAAATTACGAGAAAAATTAGGGTCAAGAAATGTTCTTAAAACATGAAATCTGTTATGAAGATTAAATAAGTTATACTCAACCATTTCTTTTATCAGTGGATACAAACAAAAATTTATCGTACAAAATTGTAGGGACATCATTTTATGATTGGACCAGTCAAAACATATTTTGTTACTTTTCAACTAAGTTTAATAGGAATAAAACTGATATATATGCTTTTATGTTTTAGCTGTAATTTTTACAATATTTGTTTCTTAATGATACCAAACCATTTAGGAATGTATGAAAATAATTTGCGATGGTGAAATTGAATGGTATTATCACTTTAATGGAACGTGCAGTAGCAATGTAATGAAGACTTTCTATACAGACAATCCAGCCTAAATTAATTACAAGAGACTCGAAATCTCAAGCAAGTACTGAACAAAATTGAAAAATTTACATTCGTAGTATGATCGAACGTCTAGTTTCAAATCCGGTAAGATGTTTGCCTTTAACGATTTCAAGAATAGTGTCTGAAAACGGCCAAGAAATGGTGTAGTCGCACGTGTAACTTTCTGTTAAGATTTCATTTCTGCTGGATTAAATCTGTCGAGGCAATTTAATTCTGTGTATAAAACAGAATCACAACAGGAATAAGTGTAACGGAGCGTTCAACCAGACGAATTATTCTTATACTTATCTACAATTATCTTGTCTCTTCGCCTTCATTTCTAATGTAGATACGACAGACAAGTCAATTAGTAGGTCGTTCTATAATATAGTTACTTGTGTACGTAAATCAGACAGAACGAGTCGCAGAAAGTTGCTAAATACTTCTGTTTCTCAGAGGTGTTGGGAAGGAGGTCAAACTACAAAGTCACTATATGGCATTTATAAATCATCAATCTACTTGTATGCAAATTGAATGAAACGAAAAGACAACAACAAAAATTGAACGAATACTCGTACATGTTGCTGTCCTGAGGTCACATTGCGCGTTCTAAAAAAAAAATAAGATAGTCACACAAATATTCTTATGATATATTGTATGTTGCCAAAATAGTGCTGAAACATAATCTTTGTAAAACAAACATCCTATCATACCTTGATATGTATTTTCTAAGTACATGTGCAGCAGCACTGATTTTTGCAGTGACTGTTTCTGATATCAGTATCTTAAAATTCATATAATACGGATATATTGCATTTACTGACTTATTTAAAACAGAAAGCCATGCAATAAGACAGTGTAAAATGATAATTTATCCCATGCAATAAGACAGTGTAAAATGATAATTTATCCCATGCAATAAGACAGTGTAAAATGATAATTTATCTTATGCAATAAGACAGTGTAAAATGATAATTTATCCCATGCAATAAGACAGTGTAAAATGATAATTTATCCCATGCAGTAGGTTAGTGTACATTGATAATTTATGCTATGCAATAAGACAGTGTAAAATGATAATTTATCCTATTTAATAAGACAGTGTAAAATGATAATTTATCCTATGCAATAAGACAGTGTAAAATGTTAATTTTGTCACATGTAATAAAACTGTGTAGAATGTTAATTTATCCGATGTCGTAAGACAGTGTAACATGTTGCTTTATATCAAGCAACAGGACAGTGTAAAATGTTGATATGTAGGAGTTTAAACTATGAGACAAACGTTATTAAATTTACGTTTAAGTTTAAACGATTTTATAAGTTTTAACCAAAATTGTTGTTAAATTATATTCAGTAACTGTGTTTCATGTCTCAATTCAAATATTCTACCGCTGGTAGTGTGCATTATATAAGTAATTCTGTGTATTTAACAGATTCACATAAAAAAATTATCTGTAAATGGTGAAGCAGTCTACCGCTTCTTCAATGGTTTTATCTAGCACGAACGCACTTGCGTTCGTTATAAAGTATCTGACATACATTTATGTCTTGAAAGACGAAAAAGAAGTGCGTTTCTTTAATCATTGTTCGCTACAAGGCTTGACTTAATTAAGTGGTAGCACTGGGTGACTAATTAGATCGCTACAACGTGATTAATAAATGAAAACATATTCATTTAGACTTTGATATTGGCCCTAGTATTGTTGTATTGGCCCTAGGGTAATAGAATTGGTCCGGACCTAATAATGAACCCGCTCAATAAATGACAATTTTATTATTCACTCAGTTTTATATTTTTTCCCATACCAACATAGCAGAAAGGTAGAAATGCCAATTTTTATTTTTATTTGATAGAAATTCCACTGATTGTCGCCATACGTCGCATATGCTAAACTATTTCATGCATTCGTTGCTAAGTTTTAATTTTTATCTATATATTTGTACAATTTTTACAATTTTTCTTTAAATATAGTGCTATCCATTTTTTAATTTAAATCTAAAATTGCAAAGTAAGGAGAATTGCTTTAATATCTGGTAAACATCAAATACTGTTTGCGTCTCATGTCTAATTCAATACATTAGAATTGACAAATGAAGATATCGTAATGCATAATGGGTTAATGTATCAATTAGTTTCATCTGGAATCGCATATGTTCAGGAAAGTTTGGCAATAAAACAAACCTCAAGCTGTGCGAATTTGATATGGAATGCTTTGCAGTAACTACGTTTGATATCTCTATCTAAAGTTGTAGGCGTCGGTGGATTAGAAGAAATATGCAGTAAAACTGGGACATATTTTCAGAGAGAAAACCAAGCATCGTCATTTTAAAGACACTTCTAAATTATTAATGAATTTCAAATTGGATACAATTCTTATGGAAAAATGTTCATGTTATGTGTTTACATAAAAAGCGTGAACTACTGGTCAATATCCCCATAAACATATTAGCAGTTGCATTTTATCATACAATTGAACAGAATATCAAAGAAAATAGGTTGTGGAAGAAAACACGTTACCTTATCTACTTTCATACTATTTGCACCAAGATAGTATGTGATACTGTTTGTGCCCGTTTCATACACTTATAGACGGCTTGTATTGACGCTTCTTTTGTCTAAGCAGATTCCCGTTTTAGCTCCACTATTTCCTGTCTATAGGCCTCAATGAAATGATTCAATGATACGTATAAATTACTGTTTTAGACTGCATTCAGATGAATGAATTCTGTCCAAGCAATATAAGCCTGTATGTAAAAATTGTAACAGAGCGTTCTGCTAGACGAAACTATTTCTCAAGAATTCTGTGTCTTCACCATAATAAGTAATTAGGCTGTGACGGCTAGGTCAATTACAGGGTGGCGCTAAAATATTAACTTGTCTACAGAAAATAAAGAGAAGCATTCACACTCAGACAGTGTTAAATAGTAATCTGTCTCACAAGAATGGAAGCTAGTTCAAGTTGTCACAATTACGCTAACAAATTTAAAAAGCAGACGTACAAAATTACTAGTAATTTCACACAAGGAAAGAAAACCCACGCATCTGTAATTGAGTATACCTAAAATATGTATAATTTACCAGTGACTCTTAGGGCAATAGCCCACATGTAAATAAAAACTTTCTAGACGGAAATGAAAATGTCAAACCTAGTTGCAGACGTAATTATTACCTGCCATTACTGGTGGAATTAAGCACCTGTTCGGTATTACTTAGAAGTAAAGTGTACCTTTAGCCTTCACTTGCTATTTGCAGTATTACGTATACGAGGGTTTCTGGAACGAAATTGAATTTTTTGTATTCTTTTTCAGTTTTTTATTGTCAAATTGTTAAACATAGTCTAGCTTATCATATATGTCAAAGACAGATACAAATTCAGCAATATTCTATGTCAGACAATTCTTTTGACTCTTTTGCCAAATTCGAAAAATTAGTAACTGATTGTCGCAGTGGCTGAGTGTCCTAAGACGTTCCCATTTGTATCGCAGTACGTTCGATTCCTGTTGTCTGCCATGCAGCAACATTATGTCAGGTAGGATAGAAAGCTGTTGTCTATGCAACCTGCAACGACTGACTGTGTAACTGTCCTGTTCAACGGTTGAAAGGGAAAATAATCGTCAGCATAAATATGCTTGAATTTATTCATCTTCTGAATGGATCGATTAGAACAAACATTATCAATTTTGTAGTTGAAGCAACGAAGAGATACGTGTGTCTATTTTATATTCGAACTGAAAGGCAATCCATCTCGTAAAACCTCTGGATATCTACATGATCTGAACAGAATTGTTTCTTAAGACATACAAAGCTGCTTAGAATCAACTGCATATTCTACTATATATACTAAATGTATCACCATTGATTTTATATAGCAAGATAATTCTAAAAATCGTCACTGAAAGACGACAGATCGTACCATCTGGGAATTGGACGTCTCGTTTATTCATGAGTGTACCAACCGAAGAAAATATCTGTGTCGTATTTACATAGGAAAGATCTGCTTTTCCGTTTATTTTTTGTCGAAAATTAGGTAAGACCATCACAAAAATGTAATAACGAGGTAAGTAAGATAAAAAGAGAACCTCTGAATGCCAACATGTATTGCATTTTTTCTCAAACATATTACTAACACAGCCAAAGACTTAAAATACGTCATAAAGATACATTGTCAGTAGGTTGTTTTAGTTAACAAGATAAAAGGTAATAGGTAACACCATACGTAAGTACGCTGAATATTCATTCAATATAAGGCATTATTTGACATTATTTTGATTTAGAGTGAGATTATCACTTTGATTTAGAGTGAGATGAGCACTTTGATTTAGAGTGAGATTATCACTTTGATTTAGAATGAGATGAGCACTTTGATTTAGAGTGAGATTACGATTTAGAGTTTGACACTTTAATTTAGAGTGAGATTGACACTTTGATTTAGAGTGAGATTGACACTTTAATTTAGAGCAGGGTCCGTATATACGGACCCTGTTTAGAGGGAGATCTTTGATTTAGAGTGAGATTAACACTTTGATTTAGAGTAAGATTATCACTTTGATTTAGAGTGAGATTAGCACTTTGATTTAGAGTGAGATGAACACACATGACGCATAAAAATGTGGTAACAATATAAGGAGGTGAAAAACAACGTTATGAATTGATACAGTTTTTGTTGGCAGGACAACTACTACTACTTTACACTTCTGCTGGTTTAAGAAGAGATTTAACTTCAAGTGGCTGCGTGGCGGCTCCTACTGGTACATGTTAAATTCACGTTTTATCAGATAGAGCATGCATTTCTTTATACATAATGTCTTCTCAAAAGTTAATGAACTTTAAATAGATATGTCTGATAAATTGTTAATAAAATGACGTTTATGATATAGATACTGTAGACAAAGAAACAACCGATTGTAACATACGTGTGAACATACGTGTTCATGATATATACTTATATATCTTGATAAATACAGCGTAAAGTAGACTGTAACTTTTAAAAATTTTAGAAACGTTTCGTCATGCAATATGCATATATTCCTTGCCTGTCAAACAATGTAAGAGGAGGTTTTAGCGCATTAACAGAGAGAAGTACTTAAACATTTGTTTCTAATTATAGGCACCGAAGAAGAATATTACCAAGTTAAAGGAAGTTCAAAGTACACTTTCCTTATACCTTTGTTACACTAAGAGTTGATAACAATTTCTTAAATCATGGTTCCATGTTTTTGAAAACGGCAAACTGAAAACTATTTGTAATGGCAGCAATAAAGACATGCTTGTAATTCCTTTCAACATATCATACGAATAAAAACTATAATGGTTTAAAGTGACATTATGCGCATCTTACTGCACATAGTGTATTTTGGTGACATTTTTATAAAAGCAATTTTCGGTTGCTGAGCATTTAAATGTGTTAAACTAATGATAATGCCGCATAAGTATTTGAAGTTGGTGCTTTAGAAAAAAAAACGGACTGATGAAATATAATTCCTTTCTTGGCAGTGATCTCCCTTGTGTTATTAGTGTTGTTGCCGGTAGAGATTTCGGCAGTGGAAGGGAAGCAACTCCTGCATGCAGTTGTTTATTTCTTAAATTGACTCTCCCAGTCAAAATAGGAAAATGAATATTTGGAAAGTTATTATTTCGTACTGGTAGCAGGAAGAGTTTGTTGTATTAGGTTAAAAGCTATTATTTCCTCTACCCTTTGTATACACACCTATTTCAGCTTGATGTTTACTTGAAAAAAATGTGCATAATTCCACTTTAACTTAAGACTCACACAAATATCTAAAAGGGTCAGTTTTTAACATTTACCAATTTCAAAAGTTATTTAAGTTAGTTGCAACATTCATTCGTATTTCTTTTCTCTTTTCTTTCTACGACTTTCTTAGGCAACGAAACTGTTGTTTAAATATACAATGCCTTTACTTTTATGTATCCTTTTAAGAGTGAGTGAAGTTAAATCAAACAAAGGTATGAAACTGCTCTATACAGGTGTAAAGGCAATTATTACAAAATGTCTTACCAAGACATCTCCAACAGCTATAATCTCTGGGAAATGTAATCGTGATATGACCGGAGGTATTATATCCCTGTGGTCAATTGGATTTACAGTAATAAAATGTGATTAATAGCTATTAGCCTTTCCATATGTTTCATTGGCTGAATAATTAAACCTAAAACATATTTTACGTATTATTATGACCGAAGGGTTGAATTAAGATATCATTAACAAAAAATACAAAATTGTAAGGTTATAAGGCATTTTAAGGTTTAAATCAGTAAAATTTACAGCTATAAAATTTTTGTCTTTTCTTTTTTGTCTTTTTGTATGGTCCTTTTTTCCACAGTTTCACAGAAGTAACTGAGACATAGACAGAAATTCACACCAAATCCCTAAGGCTTTATCATGTAAATAATTATTCCAATAACTGTCAAACTCTTCTGAAATTGCAGACAAAATCAATTTACATTTCGTATGAAACTTTGCACTAAGTTTGATATTTTGCTGAATTAATGACATATTGTTTCTATGAGATGCCAAACTTCTCAAATGCATGTCGAAATATTTCTCTGAAACAGGTCCATAACCTGACAGTTGATAAATTGACAACGGATGTCGATGCAGAAGAATTAATTAAGCACGCAATGTTCAGACTATAGCGAATTGTCTTGAAGTAAACATTCAGGCTGTTAATTCGTTATAATACCTAATTTGTGTCTTTCTGGGAAATCAGAAGTGACAGATGAATTTTTTTTATAACAACATTATTATAAAAACTAACTTTACTTATTTATTTATTTCACACTCTTCATTGTGCATATGAAACGAACAGTAATAAACATGAAACAGGCAACCAATCACTATAAATTGTAAAAGACGATGTAATAAGCTCAATATTGTTTTTTCCCTACGTAAGTTAATTAAATACAATAAAAATGCGTTTAAGCCGTACAACACACGCACGCTTAACGTAGAATATATTTTCCTTGATTACAGAGAAGTTAACAATGTAAAGGAAAAAAAGAGAATAATTTACAATGGAAATTGATGCAATTGCTTTGCCTTTAATACTATAAAAGACATAATGAAATACAGTTTCAATTTGCTAGAAAGCAAAAATATATACTTGTGTTTCTGTGCATCGTCTGCCATCAGATAACGTTATGCTACGTTTATGCAAAAGTTAAATGCCCCATACCTGATGACAATATTCAAGCTAAATTAAAGTTGCAGTGTCGCAATTTGTTTCAATTTTTACCGTAATAAACGAAGAGAAAAAGAATAATGCATCTGAATATGGTCACGTTTTGGTAATAATTGTGATAATTAATCGTTTGTAGAAAATATTCATCCTAAAGGGGAATACAAAATATAAATATATAATCATTTAAAACAACTTTTATTTGGCTTGATTGAGGTAGCAAACGATCAAAGCTAGATGTTCATTCACCAAAGCCTACAATTTTATCTTTTATAATTTTGTTTAGAAAGAATGCAAACCTATTTATTTTTGGAACGATCTGATAATAAATGTAATAAAATATTTAACCCATCATCAAGTTTTGAACAAGACTTGCATCTAGGGGTAGCCCCCTACAAAAACATGTACTAAAAATTATGCTCACAGAAGTTTCGCATATATAGTTCACATTGTTTTGAAATGGTCAACATTAAGGTTGCTGAAAAAACTGAAATGCAGGCATATCTTATTGAAGTGATATCAATCTCGTAGATATATAGACTTACATTGTTCATCTCTTTTGATTTATTGGAGACAACTCTGTAAAGGAATATTGTGATACATCATGTAGATATAAGATTTGTAGGAAACAACTATATGTTAAGCTGAGGAAACTCAATCATTCGTCCTGATTTATTTATCTTCAAGGTTCAGTTGCCTCATTTTTCTTTAAGATATATGTATTTTGTTTACAACAAAACGACCGTGATCGTTCAAAAACATATGAAGCTTAAGTTACAATGAATATAAAATAAATTGAAATTAGTCAAAACCTAATCGATAAATAATATCTCGAAATTCACTTAATGTTTTTGTCGAATATATTCTGGTCTGTTGCAACTTAAGGAACCAAATAACATCAGTGGTAATTTGTTCATGTTCAACGTATGAGATATAATTTAGACAAAATGTGTCTTCTTACATACTGATTTATTCAACTGATGATTCAAAGCGTGTAACGTCTGTATTCTGACTGACAAAACACGAAATGAAAAGTTGAAATATTTCAAACGGAGAGCCATGATGTCTGCAGTCGATGCTACAGAATAAAAAATTGCTGAATTCTGACGAATTTAAGCTCTTCACACATACTGTGAATAGTGGTAGACATTTAAGTGCGCTTTAAAGGAATGAAATATTGGCACGTTTGCTATTGGAGACGAAGGTTCTGGATGTCTTTAATTGTTGCAGTATTTATGTAACATATTCCTACCGTATTTAGCAATGATGATTGGCAACTGTTGAATTTTCAAAACAAATATTCGTATTTTTAAAATATTTTATTGTTGTTAATTTAGTTTCTACCTACAAGTATATATTCAGTTGTTACATGCTGTCTTAATATATCCCACTTTATGTACCCATTTTGAAGTAATGACCGAACTTCTGTTTGATATTCTCTCTCTCTCTCTCTCTCTCTCTCTCTCTCTCTCTATGTGTGTGTCTCACTACCCCTCTCTCTCTGTCTCTCTGTCTCTGTCTCTGTCACTGTCACTGTCTCTGTCTCTGTCTGTCTCTGTCTCTCTGTGTCTCTGTCTCTCTGTGTCTCTCTGTCTCTCTCTGTGTCTCTCTCTGTCTCTCTCGCTGATTAATTTACCTTTAATCACGTTATCAAACATTTCAAATCAAATCTTCATTAATGAATCAATATTTGTCATATAATTGTTAATGATTATAATCATTCACTATCATAACACCTTTGTACATTTTTGTTTCACTCTTGTCCTCTTTCATCTTGCATAATATACAAGTTTAGTGAAGTCATTATATATGGCAATAACTTTCAGGCATAAATATTGTAGATTACCCTATGTTTTATTTGAAATTATTACCATATTCATAAATGTTTGTCTGGCTTCTGCATTACTGTTATGAGAAACAAGAGAGATAATGCTTGCTTTAAAACATTGCAATACACAACTAAGTTTTCTCATCACAATGTTTTGTGTCATGTAAATATAGAACTCTAGAAATATATGGTGAAGGCAAATAGTTATTATTTTCATACTTTAATGTACTTTGCCTTTGCCTGTGCAAATCGAAAGTATATATTCAGGCAACTGATTATGGAAAAACTATACGGGGCGATCCGAAATGATCGAAAACTATATAAGACGAACCTCTAGAATAGTTCGATACAGGGCATCCTTTAGCAAACAGAGCTATGTCTAATTCTTTTTTATTTTACATCATTTTATTTTAGTTAAATACACGAGTAAATCTTTATCAAGTAGCTGAATTTTGTAATAAAAAAATTGATTAGAATTACAAAATGCATTTATCATCAAACCTAGATTGCTTACCGTAAATAACATAACGAGGAATCATATTCTTTAAATTAGTTATCGGACCATTAAATACAAAAATATAAATCACATTGCGAATTAGATAATAAAACAGGCGTCATTATGCTGTATTGCCAAGTGAATCAATATATCTCTGAATTTTAAGTAGGCTACGTACACATGAAATCAGTTTCTTATGGTTTGTTTTTTTGTGGAGTGACTCTATTTTATACAAACCCTGAAGAAGAAACAAACGTTAACAAAGGTCTTCGTAGAATCACTTGCGGCATGCAATCTTATTCCGTGATGGTCCCAAACGATAGTTTGTGGTGATGATGATATATGCAATGTCGTAAATATTCCTGAAAAGCTAATGAATTTCGTCTCCACAAATGATTTCCTAACTATAAAATTATGCAAACCTAACAGTCTTCCCAGACAAAGCCATCTCGTACATTTTATCTGTCCCTAAACATTTATATAATAGTGATTGACCCTGGTATCAAAGACAATAAACATATACTGCAAAGCGTGTCCGTCTCGTGAGTATCTTGTTTTATGAACACTGGCTAACAGTTGTTGATTGTCGATTTTACTCGTTAAGAATGGAGCCTATACGTGTGTCACAGAAAGTTGGTATGTCTAAATTGGTGTTTTATTAACAATAGACACCAGCTGCGCATAATCAATTTGATTATGTACCTATAATTGTGATTATTAGTTAACACCTATGCTTGTTTTGTTTAATGAGTTATAATATGTGCTCTTTCATTTCATACTATATCTTTATCAGATATTTTTCACTAAAAGATAAACTTGTTCCTTACACGCCATGAGGATTTAGTAGGCGTAAAATTTTGATTCAAAGTTCTATCAAACTATGTATGAGTCAATCTCAATGTATGTAAAGCATACATATTAACGAAAAACAAATATTCCAGGAGAAAGATTCAACATTGAAAATTTAAAGTCCTAAATATCTATGGATTTGATAATAGACTACGATCAGTTCAAAAAATTCCAAGCTTGACTCTCAAAACCTTTGAAAGTTCTTAGCCACACAACTATGTACAAAACGTACAAGTTTTGTGACGGATGACGTAGCCAAGCCAGCCATGTTTCAATCAACTTGTTTCGAATCACATATTCCTTACAATAGCGGCGTAAATAATTGTTAATATCGACTGAGATTTTTACTTCTGTTGATGAATTTTGCCGTAATTTTATATTAATGTATGTAATTTTTGAAAATTTTATTTTTTCAACGGCAACTGAGAGCGAGCAGCTTTAAATGGCATTTAATATTTGAATAGAAACAATGTACCAGTATCTATTGGTCTCGGCGTTAATAGCACTAAATTGCTTCATGTGGATTCCAGTGAAAGAGTTTGATTTAATTGATACCAAATGATCACAAAGCACACGATTCATCATTTAGTAACTATTCTAGCTGATAAATGATGAAATTCAACTTTGTTATTTCTCGCTAATCATTAGTACCACATGCGACTAATGAAAGTCATCCTGATCTACAACTATAAGAGCAATACAAACATCAGATATGTCAAGATGACAATTATATCCAGGGCAAATTACAACAATTTATTGCCATTGAGTAAATCATAAGATTAACTGTGAACATTTATTTGTAAAATTAGTTTGTTTTCCTTTGTACTTAAAGGGACACTACCTATAACTGGTGTTTAACTAAATAAGTTCAAAAGCATAAATAATAGAATATATGCAAGTATCATTACTTTACCCGAAAGCTTAAGCTATACATTCCAGTCGGTGTCGGTAAAATCAGCTTTTAAAAATATAGTGTGGTACCGTAAACCGTTCAATACTCTATGTTTAGTTGTCGTTGAACAATAAAAGGATTGATGCGATTTAATACATAAGGCCTATGGTAATTATTTGTGCTAAAATGGAACATTTTTCGATATTATGTTGTTCTATAAAAATGTATTTATTTATTGTTTTGCGTTCATTGAACACATCATTTTTATCTGCTAGATCTAGGGAAAGTCCCTTTAAGGGAAAACAATCTACAAGAAAACTTCACTTGAATTTCTAACCGAACACTAAGATTAAAATCCACACTAATTCTCAGAAACGGTGGTTTAACAAAATCTATATCACACATAACTGTACTGTGATCTAATATATACACGATGTTTGATTAAAACACAAGTAAAGAGTAATTGATTCGAAAATAGCTTGCATGAAAGATTGACCCAATAACCATATCATGGTTACAAAAGCCTTGTCATGTTTATTCCGAATATATCTTCGCCACTTTTCCGAATGACGTCATTTGTAAGCGGGGGGGGTGATCTAGATATAACCGATCTGTTTTAATCACATGTACAATGGCATAGTTTGTAGAAGCATGATAAAATCACAAAACACGATGTTCAATCTTTACTTGATCATCCATCAAAATTTTATTTTATGTATATATACATTATTCAAGATGCATACAAAACATTGCTTTCCCTGTTAATTTGAAAATAATAACTATAGTATGTACGAAAATCAAATCAAAGTTTTGAATAGTTAGAGAAATGAGCAACAATCCGGTTAATTCTCGATCACCCCTTCCGATGTTTTACGAACTGCAATCGGAAATGCCTGCTGATGAAATGTGTAAACATTGCCAGTATTTTCACATCCATGCAAAATACTGAAGGTTGTTTACCGACTGTTTTTCTCTAAAGTGAAAAGGTCCAAGTACATTAAATATATGCCCTTTCTGTATCATTTAGGGATCTTTTCAGTCTCACAAACTTGCGTGGCCATTCTATTATTAAAATTAGCCTATTGAAGGCTATTGTGGCTTAAAGGATTTCGAATTTGTTTCTTAGATCAGTGTATTATAGTACTGGTTTACTCCGATCTTCACATTTTTTCTACTGCTACAAACATCTTTCCGTTACACTTCAAACGAAAACCAAACATTTTCTGTCCTTCATTTTCTCTCTTAAATACCACCTTATAACTCTCCGTTTGTTAATCTATGTTATTTTGCCGTTAATCAATTTATAACTCTCCGTTTATTTTGCAGTTAATCAATTTATATAGTATACAGCAGAGTTAATCAATTTGTTCGCCAGACATACATCGCCGCTTCATTAATTACCAAGTCGTTTTCCTTGACAAGTAATGATCGGTGATAGAGATACACTTTAGACTCCCAAACGTGTTTAGTAATATATATCATTTCCTACTGATATAAACTATATAGAATATTGTCCAATAATTTAGACCTACGAGTGGAATCTGTTTGGTTGGGAGTTCGATCATGAGCGACTCGAGGGGAACAAATTTGTTTGTCTTTTCACTGCGACTAGATTTGATTCTCTAGTAGTCACATAGGTTGTTGGTCTACATGTTTTCCTTTGACTGCTAGCATTAGCTCCACCTGACATTGGTTCTCAGTGTTTTGAAACCGTAAGAACAATTAATCCACGCAAAGAGATGACAACGATTTTAAGACTGTGATGCATTCACTGGTACTGCTCTTAAAAATAAATATCTATATCAAATTGTTTGACAGCTGAAAATAAATTATGTTTATGCAAACAAAAACAAACAATTATATGCACAGTTCTAAACATTTATGTTTTGATGTTAACTAATTTAGAACCTTGTATGTTTTTCAGTGGTTTATCGAAATATAACGGTGAATAATATCCCGATAAATTCACAGTCCACTAATTGAAAATTGTCAAAATATGTTACCCGAACAAACGTCAAAATGTTAACTGAGTGTAATGAATGTTGGAAAACATACGTCGATGACGTCGTTAAAATTATTTCTGATGACGTTTCCTGCGATTTTCGGCATTTTATTGAAATAAACATAATAAGTAGATTTTGAGACATAAAAGTAACGGATATTATTGTTATAGATATAATATCACGATAATTTCACTCGTTAACCCCAAAAGCATTTATTTTTACTCGTGACTGAGCCGCTCGTGAAAATGTCACTTTTGGTGCTCACTCGGTGAAAATATTACGTAATATTACACCGAAGCCAGCGATCATCCTTAACTTTATGTGGTTCGGTGATTTATCGAAATATTACGGTGGATTATATCCTAATAAGCTCACTGTCCGCTCAGTGGAAATAATCAAATTTTTCTACCCGGATTAACGTCAAAATGTATATGGAGCGTAATGAATGCCGAAAATAATTTCACTTGTGAACACCAAAGGTAGTTATTTTCACTCGTGGCTGCGCCACTCGTGAACATATCACTTCTGGTGCCCCTTGGTGAATTTATAACGTGATAATACACCGAAAGCAACAATTATCCTCGATTTATTTCTTTTAAATTTAATAAAAAGGATTGGATTTTCGTGTGCTATTTTTCTCTATGACATTTCAATTTTCCGTAAACTTATTCTGTCGCTACACAGTCTGGTGTAAATTAATATTAATAGGACAGTCTGTATCAAAGTTCTGGAAATGTTACATTTTGGAACTATATATAGCAGAAGACAACTATGTTTTATTCATCGAGAAAAAATACAAAAGACGTCTGCACGCAAAAGTAATCAATTATGAGTCTTATGTAACTGTGCAACAGTGACATTCTTATTATTAACTTGTAATATTAGTCTAATGTTTTCGCAATAAATTGAACACACTGTATCAATACGACTTACA
This sequence comes from Saxidomus purpurata, assembly GCA_022818135.1. NCBI lineage: Eukaryota > Metazoa > Mollusca > Bivalvia > Venerida > Veneridae > Saxidomus > Saxidomus purpurata. Next base: position 8,242,310 of record JAFMSR010000008.1, read on the forward strand.
CTGTTTTATCATAAATAGACAAACATTTAAACTCAAACTGAGTGTTACAGGCAATTTTCAAACTTACGTTTTATAAATGAATTGTCAAGGACGTCGAGACCCGAGCACGTATTGTTTGTGTAAAGTACGTTACAGCCAAAGTTTGCAGGGTTAACTTTGATATGCTATTTGAAAGGGGTATCTTAGTGATACACTTAGTGAAAGATCCATCCATCACCAGTCCAAAGATTTGCTGAAAACATTTGAAAGACAGAAGTTACTTAATTGTTTTACCTTTGAAGATCTTCAACAAATCAACATAATGTGAGTTATTCTTTCAAAAATTGATCTACATTAGGATCAGAATATCTCCATATGTGATGTGTTACTAATGAAGTGCATTAAACGAATCGCATCAACACTTGTTTTTTTCTACCATCATTGGCGCCGAAACAAACACACACATGCTGATGATTGCACGGGTATGAAATCACATACGATTTGACCAGTTATTGCCATTGTTAAAAACACCTTTATTGCGTAAAGCAACATTTATTCTGTTGATTTAGTTAGTTTCAATCACTTTTTTTTATAGTACATTGAGTGTGTTATAGTTTATGTTGTTGGATTTACTTTGGATTAAATATATTCAAACTGGAAATTTTCAGGATATCACCCGAAAGAAAAGCCATATATCATAACATTGCAACTACTTTTCTGAGAGACAATAAAACTTGACTAAAGCAAGAAGAAAAGCTTAATAAAACACTTTTTGGAAATATCATTCTATCTCACAACTGATTAATTCTCATCGAAGGAATATAAAGGAATATATGAATATTTGAGCTGTTTCCTTTAGGTTATTTTGTCGCAGTCTTACGGTACACCCTTTACATACACCTGAGTAGAAACAGTTAAAGAAAGACATTAAAACTTGTGCACCTTATTACACTTCATTTAGATTTTTATCAGAAAAATGTCTGACTGATTCAAAACAGGAAAGTTTGACTGGGCTAAGGAGGCATTTTTTATTCATTATTCATCAAGTATCTGTAAACATTTTAGTTTTAGACCTTTTTATAAGTAAAATACCTATCAACTGTTAAAAGTATTAAGTAACAATGAAGAGGTTTATTGGTTCCCTTTTGGCAATACATTTGTAAAATAAAACTTAAAGTAATTGGGGAAGTGTCTAAGTGGAAACACAAACGTTTATTTATTATGTCATTAAGACATTTGAGGGCCAAACATTTTGTTTTCATTTCCAACGTTTTGACAACCCGACCGCATGGCGGTGGTTATTGTCTTTTCAAACGATTTTAAGCTATGCATTAAATAATGATCGCATGTTCCATTGTCCTGGCACTGTTGCACGACTTCTTTAATAAAAATTAACTGCAAATAAGCGTGTTATATTATCCATTTAGCTACCAATTTTAGTTTTCAATTTCAATTTTTTGACTGACGCCAGTTCAGTAGCGCCTAATTGCATCATGCGTGCGATATTTAAGTAAAAATCATTACCAAATCACATATGGAGACATTTGATCAAATCGATGAATAAGATGGTGTTAAATGTACTGCATGAAAACTTCTTCAGCAGTGGGAATGTTTCTACAGCTTTTTACATTTAATTTGAAAAAAGTTGATCACCATAGTTCGGATCTATTCAAGATGTAAAAAAACTGCGCTTTTGCAGTGCCTTGACGCCTAATATCCACGTTTCATTAAACCTTGAAAGGAATGTTATCAGCAATGACATTCAAACCATGAGTCGAACTTCCTCAGAGGCACCGAATTATGCGTGATGGACAAAAAGTAAAGACATTTGACTCCAGTTAATATAAATCGCAAATGCATCTGCATGAAACTGATGAAATAACAGTGCAAGTAATATTATTCATAAAACAAATATTTTCCTATTTGCCGTAATAACCTTCTGTCAAGCTGGCTGTGTCATTTGCATATTATCTTGTACATTCTCGCTAGTAAAATTACCAATAACGCGCATTGCTAATTGTTAAACTACTGTTTGGGTCTGTTTGATTAGCACATCTTCTTGCCAGATTTGCATATTTGTTTAACCTTTGATAGAAGCATGGAAACTTTCAACAAATGCAGTTGCACATGACCACATTTTTAAAAGGTTTATTATCACCTTCAAATGAGTATATTGAAATACTTAATGTTCATTCAAAGATGTATTATATGTACGCACTCAGGCTGGACGAACAAGATATTTTGATCACAGTGGTGTTTAATTATATTCAGGTATTGTTTTTTCTAACAAACCGCGTGCAAGTGATGTATGCTTTATTTCGAGGCTCGAAGTGTACCGTCAAAAGAAAATTGTAACTGTTTTACTCCTTTTTTCTTTTATTAAAACAGTCAGAAATATTTCTATTCTATTTTAAGCTTTTCAGTGAAATACGGAAATGTATCAGTGAAATAAATTGATATTTCACTGTTTCAAAGCAGTGAAAATATCACAACTACCAACACAGATTGACGTCAAAAAGTAACCAAGCGAAGTGAATGCCGGAAGCGAAACGACAATGACGTCATGTGTGATATGCTTTCTGATGACGTTTCCCGCGGCCGAAACAAACTCACTCAACAAAAGTAGAGTTTTAAACATAAAATACACACGAGTCTGTAAACACCAAATGAAGTGTCGGCTTGGTTTATAAATGTTTGCTTCATCTGAATGGCGCCATAAATCAAACTACTCATGATATAACAGATAATAGAGGTCTCTGCATGGGAATTTGAATGACTTTTTTGCATTTTTGTTACAATAACAACATATAGAATCGTCCTACTAATGTAAAATGTCTGAATCTTTTAAATGTTCTGAAATTTATAGATGTAACACTATTTTGTTCTAAGTCGAAAATCCTAAGTGCTTTATTGAGTAAAAATATCGTCTTCTGTAAGACTCTTCTTGGCTTATAAGTTCTGAACTTATTTGATTTATCTGAATGATCCCAATGATCTAGGGCACGGCAGTACCTTGATGTTTAACCTTTCAATAAAATCGTTAACTTTATCCTGATAATGATTTACATGCCAAAAGTACGATTTTGTAGCATGCACTGAATTGCATAAAGTGATTCTGGGGAAAGTGGTTCATACTGAGCGTACTGTATTGTATTCGAGACGTTTTTTGCACGTTAACATTTTTGTCACATCCCGAAACTGCAACTACAATAACACCGACACTATAGTAAGAACAGAATTCTAATATCATTCCAAGATGTAGTACCAGAAACTTCAAATGTAGTTTACGAAAATGTGCATGTTTCTATTCCTTGAAGTTTTTGTTTCCCTGCGTATATTTCCATTTTGCATCTGCATCAGTCTAAATGGTAGAAGCGTCTTCGTTTTTTGCTTCATGTCTTAATTCTAAAACATTGCAAATCATTTCCGCTTTTCACAAAATTAAATGCATTTGCATTGTAAAGTAAATCTGCCTTTGTGTAAAATGCTGGAACGATAACTTCGACAACGTTTGAAAGATGATGTTGTTCTAGTTTATAATGGTATGTACACTACTACTTCTGTTGTTTTAAACGTAGCTCTAATAGTATTTTATATTAAATGTTGAGTTTGTCAGGGATACAGTGTGCATAATACAGGCTGCATATCCTACCACGTGGCTTTTGTAAAGTTCATTTAAATGAACACCCCCTAATGGTGATTAAAATGTCGTAAAGCACACAATGTATGGATGATTTCATTTGTTATTTACCTATCTAAAATAATAACTAAACGCCACGATTTGCTTATTTATATTTCAAGCTATATATACATGTTTGAAATCTATAACAAATAACTTAACAGCTTCATTGAAGAACCAATAGTTACAGCGATAATGTCAATAATATCATTTTAGTAAAAGAACCCAAGAATGAAAAATAAACTCGGTATATCACAAAATCACTCAATTAGTTTTATGTCTTGCGGTCATTATACACAAACTTATTGCTTATTATTACTCCCTTTTCATCAGTGCACGTTCTAAGTTGTATTATATCTGGGAATCGTGGTGTGATATTCTGCCTTTACGTGCGTTATTAAATGATTTCTGTGTAGATGGCATGTTTTATTCTGCACACTGTTTTGTATTGCAGTATTGTTGCTTAATTTTGACACTTATTTCGGTCGTTGTTTAGTATAAGCTGTTCTCCGGCAACTGTCTCACCAAAATGCCATAAAATGGATGTTAGACATGTTATTCTCGGTTACCTAATGGCTATATTATTACATTTTCCACGAAATTCCGTCTTAAATATCACAATTTTGACTTAAACAACATACGTCATTGAAGATGCATTTAACATTTTAATGGACACCAACAGTTTCTACCGTATGTCTTTCCAGTTTTCTATTGTATTCGTCTGTTCATCTTGTCTGTGTCAATATTATGTATTCAGCAAAGTAAATTGGTTGTATAGAAAGTCTATTTCAACAATGTTCTTCGCCAAACGTACACGGCTACTTCACTAATTACCGAATCGTTATACATACGTATTGAATAAATTTAATGTTTAAAGGTTTTGTTGTAGATCTAATTATATATGACCTTCGACGCGCGAAAATGTACCTTCGGACATTTCTTACATTATTCGACAATAATTGATAAAAAAACCCATAAAATTTACTTTTTGTCACCCTCTTTAAATGCAAAATCAATGTTAAAACTGATAACCACTATATTTTCCTCAACAGAAACATACTATTGGCTCAAAATCCTCCAAGACCATTACTATGGCACAGCAATTTAAAATGATTCTTTTTTTTTTGGCTATACCTTATGAAAAAAGGCATATCGTGGAAAGAAGACATGATACAGCTCACCAGATATGATATATATTGAAAGAGTATATAATGTTGCAACCAAAAATAAATGATGCTGTTAGGAAATGATTACCGGAATAGTTTACTGCCATGTAATTTAGTGAGTTTTGCGTCAATTGTGGTATGTGACGTCTTTTTAGAGTGACAAATGACGCCTTAGGTATCTTTTTTAACAGTTGTAGTTTTGTATGTACTGGCTTAGATAACTGAAATTTTCTAATATTGATATTGAAATTTGTTTATTCAAAATATACAAGAAAGCTAGTTTCCAAGTATTTTGTCCGAAGGCCTATTTTCCCGTGTCGCTGGTCATATGTTTGTTTGGAAAATATTTTGCAAGACAAAAGTGTGTAGCTATGTTCTGCAAGATATTGTTGGTTATGTAATGTTGTGTTATGTGTAATATATCATGCAAGGAAACACTATATGCATATGGCTGCACACGACAAAATGTTTTATCATAAAGGATAAATCTTTACGTAAACGTAAATCTTCAAAGAACACATTTTACCACCGATAATACAAATGTTGCTGAAATACATGTACATATGTATTTAATATGATGATTACAATTATTATTTCGTGATGAGCAAATATGCATTGCAGTTTAACCGATATCAATGCCACAGAATAATTTCACTGATTCAAAGAAAAAAGGAAATCATATTTTGCCATATCTTTGCCCAGTATCATCAAGAAAACAATGACTGGCGTTTGCTGTGTATTCTCCCTGTATCCACGTGATACTAATATATTACAGTCTTTTGTATCTTTGGCCTTATTATCATTCCTTATCACAGTACTTGAAATCTAACATTAAATAACCAAATATATATACGTAAAACAGCAATGTTTTATTCACCCAGACGATTTCCTGTAGGTGTCTGCAGGAAAAAGTAATCAACTTTAGTCTTACATTACCGTGCAACAGTGACATTCTAATCATTTTCAATGCAATGTAGTCGTTATAAATCGTAAAATGTATCAAGACGGCTTACTGTGTTTCATCGTTAATAAAATAAAGACATTTGATTAAGCGTAAACGTAATTTCAAAGCTGGCGTCTATATATTAATTATCCGATTTATATTCATGAAATAATGTAGCCGAGACAATAGCACATGTTGTGCACGAAGGAGCAAATCATTCTCGCGCAAGAAAATATCAACGAAAATTCGTTGAGCTTATAATTTAAAAGGGATGACTTACTGAAACATTAACAAAGACAACAGATCGATGCATTCGAATTGTAAACGATTGGTGAATTGAAACATGGTGGATTGATAAAACCCATATTAAGATATGTAATGTTAATGTTCGTTTAGATATTGAGCGCACAGATTTTCTTATAACATTAGAAATATTAACTGCATTTTTGTTTGACAGGTATAAAACAAATCATATCTTTTCTAAAACATTTTGTGTCTTGAAAAGACAAACATTTGTAACAAAATATGAATAACAGATATAGCCATCATAACAAACCTCAGTTTCCCTACAAACGCTTACAAAACAACATTCCATTGTGATTATGTTGTTTGCTTGAAGCCTCTTTATAATAAGACGATGTAATGCAGGAGGAAGAGTAGTTATGTATTAAGACAGAGTTAAAAGCATTCTAGTAATAAGGGCTTATTGAACATTTGTGTCTATCAATCTGATGCTCAGTTTAAATGATTATTTATGCATTAACTGCATTCATTTTCATACAGAATTTAAGTCTTACTAATACAGAAATAATGTAATGTATGCATATTACACTATTTCACAGACATGTCATTCCAGTTAAGAATATAATACATTAAAGGAAAACGAAAATGTGTGTCCTTTCTCAATTAGTTTTTGTCTCAATATGTCAAAAATGGATATAAAAATCGTTTTAGAAAGGGGCATTTATTGCATTACTAACGGCTTCAGAACAAAAGGCATATCAATAAGAACAAACTTAGTATGAACTGGGATGCCTAGAAACCGGTTCTTGAATTATTATATGTTGCTGTATGGCAAAAAGAGACGTTATCTCACATACGTGTCTCTAAACAACTTTTTCCCATCTCAGTATCTTATTGACTGACGGTCATATTAAAAGGCTTCTTATTAAATAAATAATTCCATATAAGAGTTGAGTCGATTATGAACAAATGACATCGATGACTTACATTAAGGGTATGGTATGCATTCAGGGAATTAAGATAGCGTTTGATATACACCTCAACGTTACATGATTTTTCTGCAACACTTTATAATGTATATTGATAGAAGAAGTACTTCTTATGACTGGTGTCAAATTGAATAACTTCAAAAGCATAAATAATAGAATATTTGCAAATATTATTACTCAACCTAAGCAGTTTAAAGGGACATACCCAATAACTGATGTCCAACAAAATCACCTCAAAAACATGAATAATTTATTATATCTTAACCTCAAAGATTGAGCTATGCATTTTAGTCATTCTAGATAAAATCAGCGTTAAAAATATGTTGTAGTACCATAAACCATTCAACAATCTATGTAAAGTTGTTGTTGCTGCACAATTAATTGGTGGATACGATTTATTACAGAAGGCCTCTATATATTGATTTAGTGTGGTAACATGAGGCATTTTTCGCCATATGTTGTTCTTTATACTTTTATTTATTTATTATTTTACGTTCATTGAACACATTATCCATGTTTCGAGAATACCATCTGCTAGATATAAGAGTATGTCCCTTCAAGCTATACATTCCAGTCATCATCGAAAAAGTAGCGCTTTGATATATGTTGCAATGCCTTTTATTATTTAATAACCAATGCAAAGTTGTTGTTGTTCAATTTATGGGCAGATAGAAATTTATTACAGAAGGTCTCTATGTTGATTATTTTTAATTAATGAGGCATTTTTTAATTGTATTTGCTTATCATTTTAAATTCCTTGGCTACATCATTTATTTTTGGATGAAAGATCTGCAGTCTGATGTAAGTGTCGCTCTTAATTTGATATTTACACAACGTAAATCAAACTTTCATTCTAGAAGTATAAAAACGAAGGTTTGTTAGCAGTGCCAAGACGCCTGATATCACAATATTTCTGTAGACCATATCATGCATGTAAGGAACGAATGTCATTCAATATCATAAATTGAAGCTCACAGTGGCACCAATATCAAGGCGATGGACAAAAAATTAAGATATTTGACTCCAGCTCATATCACATACACGGAATGGTTTGACAGTGGTCCAAAACTGCCGATAACTTTATTTTTTGATCACTCTCAGAGATTGTTATCGGACAATTCCATGTAATCAGGCGTAATAAATAATAACGGAATTTCTGCAATGAACGTTACAAAGTTCATATGGTTACATTAAAAGTGTACAAGCGGTACACTAATGCATATAATTAACAAATCTTTCTTGTTCCAAAGTATTAAGGAATTAAGACTGATTTCCTTTCTGAGGGAAAGTTTTGTGTTTTCTTCACTGGTGATAATTATTAAGATTATCACTTAAGAGGTTGGAGAACACAACAGAAATGTCCATATTCAAAACAATTTCATTTCTGCTGAAATACATGTACAGAGTCAATTACGTATGACAAAATCTGTACTAGCAGTACCTTAAGAAAACTAAACCAATTAGACACCCTTGGAATCAATGCATTTGAACTTAAACTCTTACGTGTAGTCTGCACAAGTTTGGATTCATTTGCAGAATCCACTAAAATGAATATAGAAAAGAATCCAATGTGTCAGCAAATTTACTTGTAACCGTTACATGAAGATTAAACCACAAATTTTACAGGTTTCTGTAACATGCAACAATAAACTGACTCTTGTCTAAAATCCCCTTTAAATACAAGAATGTATGTGTATCACGTCTTGAAGTTATTTTTTATCTAATGTTTACATTTGTGTTGTGACCCAGATAAAATTGGTACTTTGACAGAGAAACTGTCAGCTAAAGCTTCAAAATAGACAATATTGAAACATTGCAAAAACTAATGATGGTTTAACGCAATTCTATGTACATGTCCTATGCACTAAAGTGAAACGTTAATTTCTAGGTCGGATCTTGTACTCGAATCAGTACTACCTATAATTCCTGCAGTTATTGTTGCAGACTTGTGATAAAATTTATGTTATGTTAGAATTTGTGGTAAAACTAAATATAATTTTGTTATACTAAATGTTTTTCTTATTGGAAACACCTTAATAATCATAGTAATCAAAAAGTTATCATGATAAATTGCTAAATATAATGCAATTTAATCAATTACATATGAAAATTAATTTGATAGTTATTGTAATTACAATGATTATACCGAATTAATTGTATTTAAATCAATTACATTCTTACGTAATCAGTCACAACTCTGCTAACGCTACTATAAAGTGTTTTCTTGTTCATGTACGTACATGTATCAGTTCCATTAAAGTGCATTGTGAATTCTAAATCTGTTGCTCTCTATACTTGTGTCACAGTAAGTGTGTTATTAAATTGGTTTTCATGAACAAATGCCTCCAGCTGTGCATAGCCGAGTTGACTATGCACCCATATTATGTGTTTTATAGTTAATACCTTTGCTTGGTTTGTTTCCATATGACAACATGTCGAAGCTAACTCTGATAACGCTATTAAAATGTGTTTGCTTTGTTCGTGTACGTATCAGTTCTACCAAAGTGCAATGTAAATTCTTAATCTGCTGCTCTCTATGCTAAATATTTGTTATCGCATATGTGTTCTTCTTGTTGAAATATGGAAAAGCTTTAAAAATGCAGTAATCACACATTCTAGATCACTCGTTCTTAAGTTTTCTGTTTTTAGGAAAAATAGATCTATTTATTTTAGAAATATCTATTGTTATAAGTAGAATTTAGTAAACAATTTATGTTACATTTATTATTCTTAAAGCACACTGATCACTTTAAATATACTTATACAGTAACATAGATTTATAGATAGTATAATGATATAACCATGTTCTATTCACTCTAAAAGAATATTGACGTACATGTATGCCTTTCTTTCGTATTCAAGTTGTTTCTTCAAGACAAAGGGTTGCCAGAAAGGCTTTCTTATTTTTTGTAATATCATTGAAAAAATACTACGCTATGTTTCTAATACGTAATTTTCGATTTCAAAAGTTTGGATGTTTTTGGTACAAATTAAGGTCATTTCTCAGTAAGACATCTTTCTTGATAAAATAAGAGTTACTTGTAAATGTGATCATGGGACTTTAAATTGGCAATATACAGACACAACTTCAAACTGTAAAAATGACCGATGTATAGCTTAAACTTTTAGAAAAGTAATACATCGCAAAAATTCTATCATTTATGCTTTCGAGATTATTTAATTTGACACCAGTTTTAGGGAATGCTTGTTTAAACGGATCAGCCACGGTTTGATTATGATATTTTCCTTTCAATTTGTTTGTCCCTCTACTAACTCCGAAAAAAGATTTATACACATTTAAATGTGAAATGACAGAATCTGAATTCACAAATACTTTCATATTTAGACCCGGGTATTGCTTTTTCCATTGTATATATTTCTATTTCGCTGAAGCGTCTTTGTTTTTGCTTTTTGTTTAAATTTCAAAACATCGAGATAATTAATTTTAACAAAATTTAATGTATTTTGCATGGTATTTTAATTCTGAATTTGAGTTAATGCTGAAACAATATCTTCTAGAAAGTGTTGAAAACAATTTATTTGAATTTGATATAGTATTGTTGAACAATTTAAGTTTGTCCTGTTTGTAACTTTGGCTAAATTTAAATCAAATGTAAAAGTTTGAAATTATAATATGTAAATATTAAAGCTATAAAACTTAATAAATACATCCCTTGGAATCATCTTCTCGAAATAGTAGCAGACGATAGACATTATATATCCTAATGAAAAAGCGTTTTAGTTATAGCTTGAGGAACTACTAAACTTTGATGCATCAGAATAAGTTAAGGAAAACAAAGTGATTGGCGTCGGCAACCATTTTTACAAAGCAGGCTGCAGTTTCGGGAAAATCATATATTCGTTAACAAGACGCCAACGTTTATTAAACTAAGTCTGGAAAAACAAAACGTTACATCCAATTAGAATTATTCATTTTCGACAAAGTCACGATGTCTTATGTTTTGTTTCCGACTTTCGCCTCGGCAATATCTCCTGTATGTGCATTGTCTTATGGCGCGCAAGCGATCGTGCTTACTTCATGCATAATATAGTAAAAGATAGTAAGAATTTGTAGTAAATTAACTGATTACAAACAACATAATGTACTGTTAAATTTGTTCACAGTAGAAGTTTTATTACTGATTTCCAAACATGTTTTGCTTAAAGGGACACCTCCTACATCTAGCAGATTATATTTTCTAAACATAAAAAATTGTTCAAAACTTTAAAGGACAGCATGTATCGCACAATCTTTTGCGTTAGGTCAGACCATAAATTGGAGAAAGCATGACAACTCAACATATTACAACAAAAGACCTTGCAGTTAAAGTAATTTAGTTATAGCATGTAAACTTGTTCGCGATAGTCCTAAAAGCCATTTGTGGGTATGATAATAAATGCAATGCCGTGACGGTGTCTGTCCTTCTTTGTGAATTCCCTTCCTCAAATGTATTTCTAACTGTAATATTATGCAAGCGTCACATTCCTGTCAGACAAGCTCACTTCAAACAGTAAAAAATATTTCGAGAACGTATGGTGATTATTTGTTCCATATATGATTACTGTGTACCATTGCATATAGAATACAAAATTTGCTGCATAATTTCTTTTTCTGCCAGTAGTACAAAGATTGAAAACTCCACGATTTTTTTCAGTCGAATCTTGTGCATATCAGGATACTCTTCACTTGACGTTCTCACATGACATGTTTCATTCCATAAATTAAAGTACAATTAGTGTAGCCTCTTTCAATAGCGATACCATTGTATGGGACTATAGTTAAATAATGTGGCCTGTTTGTGCCCATGAATGTTTTTTACAGACACAGTAGAATATAATAGTATTAACATTTTCCTTTATTGTAATATGATTTGACGTCGGAGTCTGTCATGTACTTGTTGTGCTTGTACTTGTTTGGTACTCAGCCCAATTAATTGTATTCTTCAATTATATTCAAACCAAATAAAAAAAGTTAATACAATGCTAATTTATGTCTGCTGTGATTGCTAGCGCACTCAAGACAAAACAGGTTATAGCCGTTTTTCAGTAGCGCAAATGAAATCATTTTAAGGTCGAAAGATTTTAAGTAAAATTGATTGATCATTAAGTTATGGGTTTAATCTTTTAAAATGAAAGATGTGTCCGTTTTGGATTAAGCTTTGCTAGTTTTGAAACACATTATAGTTCATAACCCATTTGCTATACGTTTTCAAGCACGGTGTGGCCATCTAATCCAGTTTAAAGATGCCCAACAATACTTGAATAACATAACCTGATGGAATGTTCTCTGTGTTTTCATCTAAGCAGTCTGTAAAGGCGAAAGGTTTAATCTTGGGGTCAACTTATCTGTCTACGGAGGTGAAAAGTGTTTATCTATATTCTGCCAGTTTTGTTTATGGCATTTTATTCGATGATATATTCTGTGTCGTATTATACAACAGACACAGTAATTTTCTCTTAGACACATCCATTCTACAGTGGTAATCTATTCTTGATATTGCTATAATACAGGCTGTGGTATATTATATGTAGTCTGCGATTTGAGTTAGATGTTGTTATTTAGATATAACTTCGTTCACATGTAGCTAAATGTGACATAATGTTTTTACAAAGGAAGAACTCATTTGGTTGGTTTGCTGGTTGTTCGCAATAAGTGACGACTCTTTTTTATTTCAGCTTCCCCATATTATTTCTCTTAAAACATTTCTATTACTTACGAAGAAAATTGATACTTACAAATATAACACAAACAGACATAAAACATAAGTGTAGTGTGCAAGATTTATAATTTTACCAAAGGGATTTTTTAATTATTTCCCTTTATCAAGTAATCTTGTTTTTTAAGTATAATGGTAAACGTTCTAAATCGGTTTTATTAACTCTGCATTCAAAGTAATATTTTATTTGAAACCATGCACAGATTGTATTTATTCATTTACTAATATGTTTATCCGGAACATTATCCAAAACTATTCAATGGAAATAATTTGATAGTTCACATAAATATCATATCAAGTACTTTGTACGATGATTATAACTCCAGTTTCCTAATTCATTGAATTACCATATTTCCCTCTGTGTTCGGTTCATAACTTCAAAAGTATTAAATAGGATTTATTAAAGCTGCATACAAAGATCAAACATGTTTATGCAAAGGAAAATTTAACTATAATTATCTTCCTTTATAACATGTATTTGCCTTCCACATGAGGCAAAACGTTTTGAACATCATAATTTCCAACAGCGTACAGTGTTATACAACAATAAATGGAAAGTGTAAGGACACTAATATAAGTCATATACTTAAATTGCCATTTCAAAGATAAAAGCCTTATTTTTTCTGCCAGTAAATAAGTTTAGCATGTTTAAGCATTTTGTGCCACCATTTTGTTTGTTTAAAGCGCTAGCTGCTTTCTTTCCAAAGATATCTTTGCTCACATAATTGACAAAAAAATTGATATAATAAAGTGATTTAGTACCAATGTCACACAATTATCAAACATACTAGAAAAACAGGTATAATCAATAAAATATTAACAAATTTAATCTAGCATCTGTATCATACTGTCAAATAAGTACTTTTATACTTAAAATCACAGAAATTATTACTATCATGTTAAAACCTACGAAGAATAAAACAAGAGGGCCAAGATGGCCCTATATCGCTCACCTTGGTACAAGTCCACTTGCCTGGTGGAAGATCACTAGATAATGTTATATACCAAATAGGTTTTCTTATATACATCTATGTATGTCCCCCCCCCCGGGCAAGGTCAATTTTGACCCCAGGGTCATAATTTGAACAAACTTTGAAGAGGGCTACTAGGCAATGATACATGCCAAATATCTAAGCTCTAGGCCTTGTGGTTTCAGAGAAGAAGATTTTTAAAGTGTTTCCTATATAAGACTATGTAAAACTAAGTGACCCCCGTGCGGGGTCAATTTTGACCCGGGTGTCATAATTTGAACAATCTTGGTAGAGGTCCACTAGCCAATGCTACATGCCAACTATCTAAGCTCTAGGCTCTGTGGTTTCAGTGAAGAAGATTTTTGAAGTGTTTCCTATATAAACCTATGTAAAACTAAGTGACCCCCGTGCGGGGTCAATTTTAATCCGGGGGTCATAATTTGAACAATCTTGGTAGAGGTCCACTAGCCAATGCTACATGCCAACTATCTAAGCTTTAGGCAGGGATGGGTCGAGTACTTGGGGTTAGTACTTGAGTAAGTACTAAGTACTAGATGCTAAAGGAGTACTCGAGTAAGTACTAAGTACTCACTTTTGTGTGTGTACTTGAGTAAGTACTGAGTAGTACTTAAAGTACTCACAAGTACTTTCTGAGTACTAAATTTATTCTTATTATTATATGCATAAAACTGTCTAGATGACAATGATGGGTCACAAATAAAAACATGATATGTTTTTCAAATTTTATGTAGAATAAATTTAATATTGTCAGCATGCAAAAAAATAATTAACCAAGAAAAATATCAATGCAGAAATATATTCATAAATAAGCTTAAACACAGTTTAGTGTAAAACTTCTATTCACCAAAGTGACCAATTTGTGAAAATTAAATCTGCCTGTTTGTAAAGGTGATAAAACCATAATTCATTGTTATCAGCAAATTGCTATTATGCATTGTATACGGATCATTAAGGTGATATCATCTCTATTTACTCCACAAATGTTCTGTGTATTGATGTTTTATAAGCTTACTGAAGTAATATATTTGGTATTTCGGATGAGACTAAAACCGAGGTCCCATGTATGGGTGCTATACACCTGGCATGTATAAGAACCAGGAGTGTCTCTGGAATTGGGACGCTTTCTGTATCTTGCACTATCCTTCAAAACCTAAAATAACTAACCTCTTCTGGAGGCGTTAGTACAGTCATTCTGGGGTTGGTCATATGGGAAACCGGTACCAATGATAAAGCCCTAATATACAATACAATACGTATTTGGTAGTTCTACCATAACTTTAACTACATTTACTGAATTAACTGTGACCATGATTTATTTATAATGCATTTATAAGTTATTATAATACAACATGACATTGTACAAAAATAGGCAGGTTTTTTTTTAGCTGATCCAATTTGTTGTTGATATGAATTATTTCTTACCATTCACTTTATATAATTATATACTTCATTAGGTTACTTTGTTTCATTTTACACATAAGTGTGGAAGTACTCATAGAGTACTCGTAAAGAACTCACAAGTACTGGCCATTTTGCATTAGTACTTAAGTAAGTACAAGTACTTGTACTCATAATTTAAGACGAGTACTGAGTACTGCTGAGTACTTGAAAATTGGTACTCGAGTAAGTACGAGTACAAGTACCAGTATGAGTAGCACATCCCTGGCTTTAGGCTCTGTGGTTTTAGAGAAGAAATTTTTAAAGATTTTCCTATATAAGCCTATGCAAAACTAAGTGACCACCCGCGCGGGGTCAATTTTGACGTGGGGGTCATAACTTGAACAATCGTGGTAGAGGTCTACTAGACAATGCTACATGCCAAATATCTAAGCTCTAGGCCTTGTTGTTTCAGAGAAGATTTTTAAAGTTTTTCCTATTTGTTGCCATAGCAACCAGAGTTTGCATGGAATGGAATTCTTTGTACAATTTTGATAGAGCTTCATGCAAGGAACATTCCTGCATAGTTTTATCAACATTGGCCTAGTGGTTTCAGAGAAGATGTCATTTGAATCAAAATGTTGACGGACGACGGACAATCATCAATCAAAAAAGCTCACCATACGTGCTTTTTGCATGTAATTGTATATTCGGATGCCCTCCTGTATTCATGTAAGTAATTGACAGCAAACATCTTTTGCTTAGCCTGTATGAACGGGACTTAAATACGTAACAGTTCAGTTCGGGGCAAATGTGGCATAATTTGTAGTCTGTATCACAGTTAAGGAAAACAATATATACAGCTATGTTTATTCATCAGAGGGTATCTGCACAAAAATATAATCAATAACTAGTCTTACATCAATGAACAACACTGCCGTTTTAATTTCGATTGAAATGTCTAACTGTATATATAAAATAATATATACATGTAAAAGGGACTATCCCGACATCTAGCTGATTATTTTCCCGAAACATAATTGATGTGTTCAGTGAACGCAAAATAATACATAAATACGTTTTTAAAGAACAACATATATCGAAAAATGCCCAATTTTAGCACAAATAATTACCATACATGCTTTCTGTAATAAATCTGTAATAAATGTAAGTATTTTCGTATTGGCGTTGGATGTAATGAAATATCAATGCACAATCATCATAATTATATTTACAATAAAGAAAATAGAATGAAACTTTTTTCAGTTCATAACTCACGCGACTGAAGTTCTGTTTCACCTGCTTGTAAATGTTAAGAAACACCGAATGGGTTTTTCTGTTCCCAATTTGGCAAAAATTTGTCTTATACAACCGAAGATTAATTGGAGAGTGTCTACGTAGGAACATTAGCGATAGATTTATTATGTCATTACGACGCGCTTGGGCTAATGATGTCGTTTTCTGTTCCGCTGTGGTACACATGGACTAAATAAACCATCTAAA